>OX393554.1:38403199-38665699 GCA_947650365.1 Chamaelirium japonicum
CCTTCGACGGAAAGACATCCCCCGGTCTCGGCTTTCAGACTTCCTTTCAGGTCGGGCTTCGGGTTCAAGGTGGCGGCCCGAGCCCGGCCCATGGTATGTTCGGGCCGGGCCTGGTCGTTCCTTTGACCGGGAAGGGCCGGATTTAGACCGTTGACTTTTGGGCCGGGTTAGGATTGATGGGCTTCATCTTCAAGAAGATGAGTTCAAGTGCGCCGGATCTGACTAACGGCGGGCGAGTCTTCAAGAAGAAGGGCCTCAATCGCGCCGGATACAACTAACTGTGGGAGGCCGCCGCTCGCAGCCGCTGTCAGATTCGTGTTGTTTGCGGACAACTTGAAGGGTGTCCTCCTCACCGTCACCTCCAGCACCTTCATCGGCGCCAGCTTCATCTTCTAGATGCTTGATTTTTGTTCTGTAAGGCCCAGGGTATGGTTATCTTGTGGTGCGAGAGCCGGGGAGAACGAGAGAGAGAGAGAGAGAGAGAGAGAGAGAGAGAGAGAGAGAGAGAGAGAGAGAGAGAGAGAGAAATTGGGGGGAGGGAGAAGTGGGAAGAGAGAGAGAGAGAGATCGAGGGAAGAAGAGAGAGAACAATTGTGATCGCAAAATAGTTTTGTTTAGTCAATATTTGGTTTCATTTTGTCTAGTCAGCACAAAGCCGTCGTCCCTTGTTATGTAGATATATTAGTAATTTCGGGCTGGGTCAAGTCGGGTTTGGATAAAAACATGTTTGTTTTCATAAAAAAATTCTTCAAAGGTTATTATACAGGCTTGAACAGACGAGCTGATGACAACTCCCAAACTCTAAAGCCATTATACTGCACATACTTAGTGATATATATATATATATATATATATATATATATATATATATATATATATATATATATATATATATATATATATATATATATATATATATATATATATATATATATATATATATATATATATATATATATATATATATATATATAGGGGTATGCTAAAATGCGGCATGCGGTGCGTGCGGCATCGCACCGCAGCCGTCTGATGCACGCGCTGCGTGCATGCGATGCACGCAGCAGTGCATCAGACCGCTGCGGTGCGATGCCGCACGCACCGCATGCCGCATTCTAGCACTTCCCTATATATATATATATATATATATATATATATATATATATATATATATATATATATATATATATATATATATATATATATATATATATATATATATATATATATATATATATATATATATATATATATATATATATATATATATATATATATATATATATATATATATATATATATATATATATATATATATATATATATATATATATATATATATATATATATATATATATATATATATATATATATATATATATATATATAGAGAGAGAGAGAGAGAGAGAGAGAGAGAGAGAGAGGGAAATGCTATAATGCGGCATGTAGTAAGTGCGGCACTGTACCGCTGCCGTCTGATGCACCGCTGCGTGCAGGCGATGCACGCAGCGCGTGTATCAGACGGCTACGGTGTGGTGCCGCACGTACCGCATGCCGCAGCATAGCATGCCTATATATATATATATATATATATATATATATATATATATATATATATATATATATATATATATATATATAGAGAGAGAGAGAGAGAGAGAGAGAGAGAGAGAGAGAGAGAAATGCTAGAATGCGGCATGCGGTAAGTGCGGCACCTTACCGCAGCCGTCTGATGCACTGCTGCGTGCATGCGATGCACGCAATGCGTGCATCAGACGGCTGTGGTAAGGTGCCGCACGTACCGCATGCCGCAGCATAGCATGCCCCTATATATATATATATATATATATATATATATATATATATATATATATATATATATATATATATATATATATATATATATATATATATATATATATATATATATATATATATATATATATATATATATATATATATATATATAGAGTAGTGATACATTGCGGCGGGTATCATGCGGGCTTAACGTGCGGCACCCCCTTCGGGGGTATTTTCGGGATTTTTTTTTTTTGGGAATTGATCACCCACCCTTGGATTGGACACACAAAAAATTTCAGCCCGATCCAAGACCTATAGGCCGTCCAAATGTGTTGATCAAAATGGCGAAAGAATTGAACGACCGATAAAAGATCAACACATTTGGACGGCCTACAAGTCTTGGATTGGGCTGAAATTTTTTGTGTGTCCAATCCAAGGGTGGGTGATCAATCCCCAAAAAAAAAAAATCTCGAAAATACCCCCGAAGGGATGGCCGCACGTTAAGCCCGCATGATACCCGCCGCAATGTATCACTACTCTATATATATATATATATATATATATATATATATATATATATATATATATATATATATATATATATATATATAGGGGACGGGGAGCCTAGACCTCAGGTGCAGCGTTAACGCTGCACCAGAGCCCCAGCGCGCGCCAAGTGTTGCAATCCCATCAAATCCTGCGCGGCCCGCCAAAATCCCGCTCAAAAAACCCGCTCAAAACCTCAGCCGTTTGATCCGTCTGATCACTAGATCTCATCCGCTTGATCCCGTGCACCCGGCCTCGCTGTTACTGTGGCGCGAGTAACAGCGAGAATCAGCTATGGGGTAATCCCATCTGTTCGTTCAGCCGATCGGGCAGCTGAAAACAAAAATCGCGATTACTGTAGCTGCTACAGTAACCGCGAGATTGGTTTCAGCCGTCCGATCGCAGGATCCAACGGACTGGATTCACTGAACGGCCAATTGAATCCCAAAAGAATTCAATCCGTTGGATCCTGATGATCGGACGGCTGAAAGCAATCTCGCAGTTACTGTAGCGGCTACAGTAATCGCGATTTTTGTTTTAAGCCGCCCGATCGGATGAACGAACGGATGGGATTCCCCCATAGCTGATTCTCGCTGTTACTGTGCGCCACAGTAACAGCGAGGCCGGGTGCACGGGATCAGGCGGCTGAGATCTAGTCGATCAGACGGATCAGACGGCTGAGGCTTTGAGCGGGTTTTTTGAGCGGGATTTTGGGCGGGTCGCGCGGGATTTGATGGGATTGCGACACTTGGCGAGCGTTGGGGCTCCGGTGCAGCGTTAACGCTGCACCTGAGGTCCAGGCTTCCCGTCCCCATATATATATATATATATATATATATATATATATATATATATATATATATATATATATATATATATATATATATATATATATATATATATATATATATATATATATATATATATATATATATATATATATATATATATATATATATATATATATATATATATATATATATGCTATAGTGCGGCATGCGGTGCGTGCGACACTGCACCGCAACCGTCTGATGCACTGCTGCGTGCGTGTGATGCACGCAGCGCGTGCATCAGATGGCTACAGTGCAGTGCCGCACGCACCGCATGCCGCAGCATAGCATGCCCCTATATATATATATATATATATATATATATATATATATATATATATATATATATATATATATATATATATATATATATATATATATATATATATATATATATATATGGGGGCGGGGATCCTGCACCCGGGGTGCAGCAACAACGCTACACCTCAACCTTGTTTAACCTACCTAGAAGTTTTGGAATTGGATGAAATTTGGTGAGGGTGTTGTCTAGGGTAAGATGATCATCCTCACAAATTTTTATCAAATTCCAAAACTTCTATGGGGGTCAAATGGTTGAAGCAAAATCTGCAGATTTTAACGGTGACTGCGGACGGCTGATTTTGCTTCGACCATTTGACCCCCTAGAAGTTTTGGAATTTGATGAAAATTTATGAGGATGATCACCTTACCCTAGACAACACCCTCACCAAATTTCATCCAATTCCAAAACTTCTAGGTAGGTAAAAAAAGGGGGCGGTGCAGCGTTAACGCTGCACCCCGGATGCAGGCTCCCGGTATGGGCATGTTTTCACCCGTAGGCTTTTTTTACACCCCTAGGCTCAACAGCCCCCACCTACCACCAACGGGCTATTGGTTTGGTGGTATGTCCACTCTCACTCTTCCATGTTGGAGAAGTTTCCTGTTCGGCTCCCGGTATGGGCAAGTTTTCAAATCTTGGCCGTTGATGTCATGCTCTAACCATCTGGCCGGTCCTGCAAAAAAAAAAACCCACCACCACCCCCCTACCCCCACTTCACGACGTCCGTGGCCAATTGCCGTGGTCGATGACAGTGTTTTGAAAACCGGACCGAATCGGGCGCACGGTTCGACCGATTTGGACCGGAACTTGTTTCGGTTCGATCTTTGAATACACTGGTTTATTTGTTAACCCAGGAATCTAACATTGTCATTGGAGAATTTAGTAAATATTTATGCTGTTCAAACGGTTGAACCATCGGTTTGAATCGAGTTGGACCGAACCGGTTGCCTTTTCGGTTCGCCTTTCGGTCCGATTTTGAAAACACTAGTCGATGAGAGTTTTTTAAAAAACACTGCTCGATGAGGTTTTTTTAATAATTTTTTTATTGTACTTTTTTTAATTTTTTATGAGGATGGTGACCCACTCGTAGACATACATAGCTTTGGTTACCTGTCAGTGTATGGTTGGGTATGGGTAGCATTCACATTTTTCTACGTGCTTGCGGTGCAGGGTCTTTTCAGAAAAGATTTTTTTCTTGGTGCAATTTACGAGAAAGTTAAATGAGGGGATTTTGTGCTGTTATTATTTACAATATAGTCCCACATCGGTAAAGCGGTGGGAGTTCCATATCTTTATTTAATCTTGTCTCCTTCCTTTCATCACCGGTTTTGAAGAGGTATGAAAATTGTAAAGTGGTTTTAGAGCTTGGCCTCACCCCGTTTCCTCTGCATGTGGTCCGGGCGTACCTGGCCTCTTTCTCCCTCTGATCGAGATCTTCTCCCTCGCTCCAATCAAGAGGCGCTCTACGTGTACGTGGGCGGGTGTTGAGAATATAATCCCACATCGATCAACGGGTGGGAGTTCCAATTCTTCATATAATGTTGACCCCTCCTTAGCTCTTATCACCAGTTTTGAGGGGACATGTGAATTGTAACCATTACAAAAACGGGTTTTCACTAAGTCCCTCCTCCTTTTTTTTTTGGTACATGGCTTGTTTCAATTAACAAAAGCTAGAGTAGGCAAATTATTATCACAACTCAAGGTAAATGTTTATTGAGAGGTTACAACACAAAATAGCTTGCAAGACGATCGATTCCAAACCGAAACCATCATTCAAATACATGATCATGCACCAACCCACAAATCCTGATCTACTTGCAGAACTCGATGACCGAAGAAGTAGAGTAACTGCACAAGGTTTTGAATCCCGAAAAGCCGGCTTCCTTCGCCAAGGACTCAAACTCTTTCTCGGTCCTCTCCTTCCCTCCGGGGTGGTGCGCCAGCATGATGAGGTCGACAAGGAAGATGCCCTGCGCCTTCGGAGTAGTTTCAGGAGCCACCGGAAGGATGGACTCCACGATGATCACCTTCCCGTTATCCGACAGAGCCTTCCAGCAGTTCTTTAATACCTTCAAGCAGTGCTCGTCGTTCCAGTCATGAAGAATCCCCTGCCATGCACTTTATATCAACACATATTTCATTCGTAGAGTAGAAATAATGGACGAAGTGGCACACCACTGCACCATTGGGCATAAACAAGCCCAACAAATCAATTGGTGTCGGTACCATACTAACTCCACATGGTACCGAATAATGAAAGACGGTACCATACCTAACCCCACATTTCTTTACCCAATTGTCTGTACCTTTCATCATAGCCGTTCGTTGCACCTGTATCATATCAGTACATTTCACTAAAGCTTCGCACCTAACCATTGCCATCCCTTTACCAGCCGGTTAGGGTTGAGTGCGATGCACCGGTCGGGTATAGGTGTAGAGGCATCAGAGGCAATGGGGGCACCCAGAATGGACCCTTTTACCTAGGGGTGCAACTCGGGTCGGGTTGGTTCGGGTTTGAGCCAACCCGAAACCGAACCGAACTAGTTCGGTTCTACCATATTGAAACCCGAACCTACCCGACTTGGGTATAGACCTGAACCAACCCAATCCACACTAAGGTCGGGTTGGTTCGGGTCGGTTCTCGGGTTGGGAGTTGGTCTAAAAAATTAATAGTTATTGATTATTTACTAGCAAACTAAAGTTTCATGTTGGGCTTTAGGTTTTAGCCACCTGTTAAATTCTCTTGGTGGTTGGTTCAATGTTAGCAAACAAATAATATTTACTCGGGTGCTAATATGATGGAGGCCAGAAATCCAAACCCGTGACATATATATGTGGACTAATATATATGAGTTCGGTTCTCGGGTTGGGTCGGGTCTACCCGAGTCTCAATCCGGAACCGACCGTATTTAGTCGGGTCTACAAAACTTAGAACCAAAGTAATCCATTTAGTCAAAATACCCAAACCAACCCGACCCACTTAGATCGGGTTGGTTCGGTTCTCGGTTTAACCCGACCCAAGTTGCACGGTTGCACCCCTACTTTTACCTGCGGGCTCGGCCTGATCGAGTTCGAATGTTCGATGCCACAATGGATCATCCAACGGTCCCTATCAATTTTGGGACCACAGAAACTAAGGTATCAGACGGTACCTTCATGAAGATCGCATCCCCAGTCGGAACGCTAGCGAACATGTCCCCACCCACGTGCTCCACACCTTCACCATCCAAAGTCGTCGATCAGAGGAGAGAGAGAGAGAGAGAGAGAGAGAGAGAGAGAGAGAGAGAGAGAGAAGGAAGGAAGGAAACCTGGGAACTCCGGGGCGTCGGAGATGACGTGGGGGAGGTCGAAGTTGATGCCCTTGATGTGGGGGTGCTTGGAGACGATGAGGTTGAGGGAGGCGCCGATCCCGCCGCCGACGTCGACGAGCACCCTGACGTCGTCGAAGCCGCCGTACCGCTCCAGGATGTTCTTGATAATGATGGTGGAGTAGCCCAGCATGGCGTCGTTGAACACCTTGTTGAACCTCGGGTCGGTTCCGTGGTACTCGAACGCCGACATCCCGAACGCCTTGTTGAACGGGATCCCGCCCTCCAGCACCGCGTCCTTCAGGTAGTACCAGCTCTCCATCTGGACTCGGTCCTGGATCATCAGCGCCAGCGACGACATCGACACCCCGTCCTCGTTCCTCGTCAGGAACTTGGTCACCGGCGACGCCCCGTAACGCCGGGTGACGCGGCCGTCGTCGCCGGTGGAGAGGGAGCAGGTGAGGATGGAGTAGCTGCTGAGGAGGCGGAGGATCCGGTCCAGCATCACGGGGGACCTGCGGATTCTTGGTCGGGAGCTGGGCGGCGATCTCGGAGGGGGAGAGGTAGGCGCTGGGGCCGGCCTTGGAGATGATTTCGAACAGCTCGAGCTCGACCGCGGCCTTGAGGGTCAAGGGGACGACGGACAAGCTCATCACCTGCATCGCGTACATGCACGCCACCTCGTCATCGGCAGCGTCGACCGGGGGCTGGTTTTCGACGAAGCCCATTGTTAGTCCCGGCGCGGCGGAGAGCGATGGTGGCGGTTGGGAGAAGAAGGCCTGGATCTGTGATATGGAGATCCTAGGGGGGGTGAGATATAGTGTGATCGGTGGTATAAATGCCGGATCAAACCTCAGCCGCCCGATCGCAGGATCCAACGGACTGGATTCCCCCGCGGGCTGATTCTCGCTGCTACTGTGGCAGGCACCGTAACAGCTGGATGAATACCGAGCGTGTGATCGTCTTGACTCGGCCGTCTGATCCATGCAGCACACCCCGCTCGGTTCGGTTCGATTCCCATCCGTTGGATCGATGGGAATCGAACGGACTGAAATCTTTTTCGTTGTTACTGTAGCCGCTACAGTAACAGCAAAAAAAGATTTTGTCCGTTCGATTCCCTCGATCAAACGGATGGGAATCGAATCGAAGGTTGAAATACTGGGTGGGGTTGCGCTGCACGGATCAGACGTCCGAGTCAAGACGATCAGACGGTCGGGATTCATCCGGTTGTTACTGTGCCCGCCACAGTAACAGCGAGAATCAGCCCGCGGGGGAATCCGATCCGTTGGATCCTGCGATCGGGCGGTTGAGGTTTGATCCGGCATTTATACCGCCAATCCGATTCGATTTTCGGGTTTTTTTCGGACACGTGGCATCCATGCCGCGCCGGGTGCAGCGTTGACGCTGCACCTGAGGTCCAGGCTCCCCGTCCCCTATATATATATATACTAGTGAAAACCCCGTGCCCAAGGTCACGAAAAATATTTTAAAGGCTAAAAAAAATATTTTGATCGTGGTGACAATATTTTAAAGATGGCGGTAATATTTTAAGGGTGGCAACAATAATTAGTAATCACTGATAATATTTCGAGGATGACAATTGAATATTTCAAGAACTATAACAATATTATTAAACATGTCCAATAATTCAAAGGGGGGCGTTAATATTTAATAAACAACAACAATATTTGGAAAAAGGAATATTTTAGGATATGACAACATGCATTTTTGTAATCCAAAATATAGATATCCAAAAAAGAACAAAAATATATGGAGGTAAAAAAAAAACACATTTTACAACATACATCATCCAAAACCATATCAATATCCCACAATCGTGTCTTCGTGCCCTCCGGGCAACCTTGATATCCCGTCGTCACCACAATTCTGTAGCCTGCAGTCGTGTCGCCTCTGCAAGTAACAAACGCGCAGCCTCTACAGCTTGTCGATGTCTTTATCTCTTTGGAGCCTGTAACCGTGCTCTCTCTAGAGCCTGTCATCGGTCTACAACAATAGTCCTCCCTGCAATGATCAAGTGCCACGTCAAATTGGCAAAGCAGTTAGTAAAAATATCCCACACAGAATCGCTCGTCCTCAAACGTTATACAATTGGCAAAACATTCATGCAATTTTAGAATGAATGATATCTCTAACATAAATCAAATTCTCAAGAGGGCTCAATAGAGATGCCATAAAAATTTCAAACTAAGCATAGGGTATACAAATGCAAAGTAATAAAAGAAAAATAAACAAAGAAATAAGAATCAATAGCATACAAAGAACAAATATAAATAAAAACAAAGTGGGAGGGTCTTACCGAGCTTGCAGTCGGTGCCGAGAAAACATACCTAGCGATCAGGGCGCCAACAATCTCTGTAGCGGGCTGAAAAATGAAACATTGATAACTTCGATGCGGGCGATGATAAAAAGAACAAAGAGAGCCACACACACAAACACAAAGCAAGGGAAAAAAAAAATACTAGTTGAACATATTAACAGATCATACTCTCGGACATACTGCAGTGGATGGAGGCGTTGGCCAAGGCTTGGTGCAAATGTCAATGCTCTCCATATGATAGGCCTATTTTACACATTAAAGACCAATTAAAACACCGAAGCAACAGTCGGGGATGGCTAATTGGGCCATAAGCAAGTGCAACGTACATACAAATTCGGAAGCAAAAATGCTCACCACATGACAGGCTAATTATGATACAACTGCTGCACTTACTTACGGCAAAATTCGGGATTGCCTATTATACATGAAAGACCAATCAAGAAACAATTGCGGCACTTGCTTATGACCAAATCGGGGTGCAGCATACAAATCCCGATTTCATTGATGCCCAGCCAGTGAGGTGTAAAACTTGTTTTACCATTTTAGTAGTTGGCAAATCCTGATTCGGCCGTAAGCAAATGCATCATACAAATTCCAAAGCAAAAATGCTCTCCTATGTGCAAGAGTACAAAGCCTGAAGTAACATTGCTGTCAACGTTGTAGGCCTATTACACAACTTTAGGACTATTAATAAACACAACTTTAGAACTATTAATAAAATAGGATTATTAACACATGTATGTAGATATCTCTATATAGTGTGAGGGGCTTGTCGAGCTTGTAGTTAGGACGCTAGCTATCGTGGTGCCGTGCGACGTCAAGGTAACCATTGAGGATGACTGAAAAAAGAAAACAGAGATAAAATGAGAATAAAAATTAATAATAGGAAGAAAAGGAGAATATTTTTTTTTAAAATAAAAAGAGTGACAACATGCGATTGAGGGGGATGGGGGAGAGTGAGATGGACTCGCACATGACTTGTTGTCGGAGTGTCAGCAATCTCGGCCGTCGAAGTAGCAATAGGGGGTGCTAAAAAAAAGGACAGAGATCAAAATAAAAATAAACAACATCAAAGAGAGAAGCCAACAATATTTTTTTAATTTGAGTCCTTTAGAGATTCCCAAGGAAGGAAATGATCATTAAGATAAGAGGATTACACAAAGTATCTTCAAAACATTCTAAATATCCAGAAAAGAAATAAGAAAAGAAACAATATGATCTTTCCATCGTGGGTGTATACCTCATCTCGCTCTAAGATTATAACACCTATATCAAAGGATGAGTCGTTTGCTATAATAACAAACCATGTGCCTACTTTATAGTGCTGTGAGCCCATTAAGAGTCCAAAATATGCCAATTAATGACCCTTTGCAGCCCCTTGCAGCTTGTTGCACTCTGAATTGTATATCGTGACTATAATTTTGATCCTTCAAGATTTTCAAAATGGGGTATGAGCAAAATATTCAGTAGTAGATAGTCTTATAAGCTTGATGACGTGTATGTATCTCCCATTGTGATAGTATTATGGGGTTAATAGAACACTTTTGAATATAACACTTTAGTTCTATATGATGCTGACCCTAATTTATAAAGCGTTGTACTATGGTGTAAGCATGATGATTGGACATTTGACTATTAGACCATTAAATACCATTCTACCTCAAAAAAATATTTCTAGAAATGTCTTGGTATAAATTAATCCTTGAGGAAATCCGGCAATCCTGGGATACTTGAGGAATGATCAACCTTGGTTTACTTTTTTGATCACTCACTCTAGATTTTGTTTTCGATTTGATAATTAATCTCGAACAATATTTACTACATATAGGCTTAACAGATTTTGTTTTCGGCCGTATCAGCTGATTTGGGTTTGACTCGATCGATGCGAACCAAAATGACTTGGTATCGACCGATACAAACCAAGTATCGGTGTCGACCGATGACACTTATTACTTATCACCAAATTGAACTCAAGGTTTCATTAGGAAAAATGTGTGCGGAATCAAAGAATCACCTCAATTTATTAAACAAAATCCTAAGCTACAACAGGAAAATGGAATAAAAATCAATAAAACTATAATTTAATACGAATTGCAATGCCTAAATTTACATAGGTTTTTTTTTTAGATCAATGGAAAAAAAAATCAGCAAAATGAGCCTTCCGGACAATAACCCTACTTTGGGCTCAAAGTATTCATAGAAAAAATTAGCAAAATAAGAAAAATCAGCAAAATTTTACAACATTATACTATTGGACATTACTCTGCATGACATTGTAAATATATTAAGAATTCATAGACAAAATCAGAAAATAAGGGGCCATCAAACCCAGTTTTTTGGACAATGGATTTGAAAAAACCATTTAAGAATCACTTGCATAAGGATCACTTGCAATGGATTTGGAAAAATAGGGGTCATCAAAATCCATTCTTCCCAAGAAAATAGGGGCCATCAAAAACCTGCTGAGATGAGGTGGGGATGGCCTCAGCGGGAGAGCTAGCTGTGATGTCCATCTCAATGTTGGGGGTAGGATACTGCAAAAAAGGAAGAAGGACACAATAAGAAGAAAAGAAAATTGAATCCTAAGCAAGCATAATATATACTATATATAATATACACATGGGCTATGTAAATATAGGTCCGTCTTCCTTTGATTAAATCCTAAGTGAGCAGAATATAAAATCAGATGTGCTGAGGGATTCTCAAAAAATTTGACACTCCTAAATTTGCAATATAATAACTTGCCTTTGGACTTGAACCGGACGTCCTCTTCCTTCAAAAAAAAAACCATAGCAGGACTGTTCTTAGTAAAATAAATGGTAAATATATCATTCGCCGGTCTGAAACGAACATGCGCCTCCCGTTCTCCTGCTAGTTCCAAATAATTGGGATGCATAACCCCACTTTCCTGTGGAGTTCCCTAAGACCTCATTCAACAAAGTCGTCCCTTCCACGAGCTCCATTAAGGAGTTTCCTCGTCATAAGAATTTCACCAGATCACATCCTAAGGATTTCAAGATTAGAATTAAAGTTCTGAGTGTATTACAACGATCTTCAATATTATGTCAACATCAAACAACACAACTGATATAGCATTTGAGGGACAAATTTTTATTCTTGAAAAAGAAAAAAATAGTAATTAAGCTCCATTTGAATTTCAAGTAATATAATGCAAATGAAGAAAAAAGAACGCTCACAATTCAGATATTTTCAACTCCACATAGAATGGTTGCTACCAACTTCAAGCAGAGTGGATTCCACACCCTTAATTCCAAACCCTGAAATAAAAAGAAATAAAATAACAATTAAGAAGCTGTTGGGCAATCTTAATTCCATTTAAAAACTAATCCCTTTCACGAATATATTCTTTACTTCTATGTTTTCTGAAGAATTTTTTTAAACAGGTTGTTGAAGAAAATGAAGTTTGATAAAAAGTTTGTTAAAAAACAATGGTGGTTTACCTTCCATTGTGATGGATGATAAAGGTTCCATGCTAAACAAAAGTTCCGAAAAAATAAATAAAGGATCAATGGATGATAAATGTCAACATACTCTTCTCTCTCTACCTCTCCCCCTAAGTTAAAAACCAGCTACAAAGGAAAACTACTTCGTTGATAAACCAATAAATAAGAGATAAAATTTCATAGCAATTTTCTAGTAAAGAAATAGAAGAGTTGCCAAAGTAACCATTGATTGTTTGAGGAGGTTGTGGGTTCGAGTCATTCGACTATGCCTCCCTTCGATTTACCCAAGAGTGGAGTGGGAATTGCCGAGTGGGTCAGGCTTCACTCCCGGAGGGATTAGTCTGAACCCAAAGTGGGCCATTGTCTAAAAGGTTGGCATCCACCAATCTCAAGGTGCAATCTAATTGAAACATTCCCTCATTCAGATATTTCATCGAACATTTAATGTGCATTGTCTTCCCCATAAATCAATAGCATATAGGGTTATTCCATGCACTTCAAATGGTAAACATAAAACTGGCTAGCATTCCTTTTTTAAATTAGTCCAAATTTTTTTGATGAGATTTGGCTACCATTCCTTTTCTAAAAATGGATCTATTTATTTTCTAACGATGCCCAGACTACCCATCAAACATCACAGTCCTCACAGCCTTCTTATTTCTCCTCTTTGTGCATTCAAGCTCCTTACCTTTGATTTTTTTTAAAATTTTTTGTGATACTCATTAAATCCCCTGTTTCCTAACTTATATTACTATGATTAACATGTGAGTAAAAAGAATTTACATATTCGGTTTTTGATTCCATCCCCGATAATGATCTAACATCTCACTTCTTCCCTCCCTCCCCGAAATGAAAGAAGCAGTCAGACAGAATCCATGGCATATAGATAGCTCAACTCAAAGAACAGAGACAAAACACCTACCGTAATAGTCTAAGTTGAGCTACCAGCCTGGGCCAACATCTAGTTGACAAAATGAAGTGGCACAATCACAACCATTCGTTGCAAATAGGCCTGCAATGGTCCAGTGCCAAGTCAATCAGTTTTATTTTTGAGGAAAAACAAAGCAGATAGAATAATAGCCCAAACATAATCTCTCCACCAAAAAAATTACACAGCTACATAGTAGGCTATAAAATGACAGGTCAAAGATTAATATTTCAGCGATTAATGAGATGCACCATCACCCGACAATGATCTAACATCTCTCTCCTTCCCTCTCTCCCTGAAATGAAAGAAGCAGTCAGACAGAATCCATAGCATACAGACAGCTCAACTCAAAGATCAGATATAAATAAAGGATAAATGAAGGGGCAGAGCATCTACCGTAATAGCCCAAGTTGAACTACCAGCCTGGGCCAACTTCTGGTTAACAACTTGAAGTGGCACAATCACAGCCATTCGTTGCAAATAGGCCTGCAGTGGTCGAGTGCAAAGTCAAGCAGTTTTTTTTTTTTGAGAAAATACAAAGCAGATAGAATAATAGCCCAAACATAATCTCTACCAAAAAATTTACACAGTTACATATTAGGCTATAAAATGACAGGTCAAAAATTAGTATTTCAGCAATTAATGAGCAAAAATGAATTTTAAAAAATCACAAACTAAAATAATATAAAAAAAAACCAAACACTGCGTGCTTATTTTAGAAGCCAAACCACATAAGCTATGTCCGAAATAGCAACATAGACAAACAAAGAGAAATTTGAATAAGTGCATCAATAATATATATTTAAACTTACAATATTCACGGACTTCATGATCCAAGACCGGCTCTTGAGAAATGGAAAAATCAAGGATGGTACTCAGAATGAAAGCCCTTCACAAACTCCCTGTTGTTCCATGATCGATGACCGATGCGATGCGTGTCAGGGTCAGAAATAAATGTATAAATTATCCACAAAAGATCAATCATCATGTAAAAAATGCAAGGTAATGCGGTGTGAGTAAAACCAAAATGCAAGGTAAAAAATGTATACATCATCCACAAAAGATCAATCATAAAAGAAACACCCGCCATGCAATGCGGCATGACTAAAACCAAAACGCAAGGTAAAAATGGGTAATCAGCAAGCTTAGCTGTTATTTTTGGTTGGGATTGGGCACAGATTGAAAGAGCACTTCAATTAAATTCGATCGGGTACTCTTTCTTCTTTTTCTTCAAGACTGTTAAAAAATAATCAGTCATCACCTAAAGTATTTGAGAAAGATATTTTCTACTTTAGGTAATGACTGGTTGTCAGACATGATTTGAGAAAGATAAAAATATCAATTCTCCTTCAAAAATCAAATCTTAACAAATGCACTCTCCTTCAAAAAAACAAATGCACTCTCCATGATTTGAGAAAGATAAAAAAAATCAGATCTGAATCCTTTAAAAAAAAACATAATCAAAAACAAAAAAATATTAGAGAAAGAGAGCAACGGAGAGAGATATGACCCCTTCCTTCAGTTCTCAATTGATTTGGCATGGGGAGGAAAGGAGAGGAGAGATAGAGAGATCTGACCAAGGGAAGCACTCAATCAGGATCTCAATCAGATCTGAGGCATTTGAGATAGAAAAAAAATCAGATCTGAATCCTTCAAAAAAAAATTTCAAAAACAAAAAAACATTAGAGAAAGAGGGCAACAAAGAGAGATCTGACCCCTTCC
The DNA here is from genome assembly GCA_947650365.1 of Chamaelirium japonicum. Classification (NCBI taxonomy): domain Eukaryota; kingdom Viridiplantae; phylum Streptophyta; class Magnoliopsida; order Liliales; family Melanthiaceae; genus Chamaelirium; species Chamaelirium japonicum. The sequence continues at coordinate 38,418,452 of OX393554.1, forward strand.
TTTAGTTCTCAATCGATTGACCATGAGTGAGAGAGAGATTCTTACTTGGGTGGTCCTCCTCCTCCTCGCCTTCCAGCCGGAACCCTAGATCTAGGTTTCCCCTGTACTTTACAACACAAGAAAAAAAATCAGGGTTGATGAGAGGGGAGTTCGAGTTTGAGAGAGAGAGAGAGAGAGAGAAAGAGAGAGAGAGAGAGAGAGAGAGAGAGAGAGAGAGAGAGAGAGAGAGAGAGAGAGAGAGAGATTTGCTACTTTAGGTAATAACTGGTTGTCAGACATGATTTGAGAAAGATAAAAAAATCAATTCTCCTTCACAAATCAAATCTTAACAAATTCACTCTCCTTCAAAAAAACAAATGCGCTCTCCATGATTTGAGAAAGATAAAAAAAAATCAGATCTGAATCCTTAAAAAAAAAAACATAATCAAAAACAAAAAAATATTAGAGAAAGAGAGCAACAGAGAGAGATATGACCCCTTCCTTCAGTTCTCAACTGATTTGGCATGAGGAGGAAAGGAGAGGAGAGATAGAGAGATTTGACCAAGGGAAGCACTCAATCAGGATCTCAATCAAAAAATCAGATCTGAATCCTTCAAAAAAAAATTCAAAAACAAAAACACATTAGAGAAAGAGAGCAACAGAAAGAGATCTGACCCCTTCCTTCAGTTCTTAATCGATCGACCATGAGTGGAGAGAGATTCTTACTTGGTTGATCCTCCTCCTCTTCACCTTCCAGCCAGAACCCTAGATCTAGGTTTCCCCTGTACTTTACAACACATGAAAAAAAATCAGGATTGATGAGAGGGGAGTTCGAGTTTCAGTTCGAGAGAGAGAGAGAGAGAAAGGGGTTCCAACCTGTGGGTGGACGGAAGGGTTGTGGCAGGTGTTCCGTGGCCTGCGGAGAGAGGGAGGGTTTCCTACCTGTGGGCATAAGGGCAGTTGGGGTCAATACCAGAGGCCGATCGGCCGAGAGAGAGAGAGAGAGAGAGAGAGAGAGAGAGAGAGAGAGAGAGAGAGAGAGCTCGAGGTGCTCGTCGGTCGGAGGTGGGCTGGTGCTTGTCGGTCGGAGGTGGGCTCTTCTGTTGGAAATAATTCCATGGCAGAGGCCCTCAGCGGAAGCAAAGAATAGGTCCGAGGACCGTGAGCGATGTGCGTTACATATTAAAATTTTCATCGAAACGATCTACATATGCGTGTATGAATCTAGCATGACAACTACGCGAACCCCTAACGACGATCTAACGCAAAAGAACAATCTAGCATGTATGCATGTTCTAATTATGTTAGATCTACTTGTTAGAGATTATACCTGCGTGCGGAATCTTTCACCGCGACAAATTTCTTCTTTGTCGATGGAGACGGGCTACGGATCTGCTCGACATAGCTTTGGTACGACGGCCATAACTTTCTGCTCCGAACTCCGATTGGGCAGAAATTTGGACTGCAGGTAGCCAACTTCGAGACGCAACTTTTCCAACAAGTTTCACATCGTTTGGACTTCTGTAGCTCCCGGAATCGCAGAAACAACGTTGATTTTCTGTGCAGATTCTGGACAGCAAAAGGTTGCGGGAGACTCCTTCTAGTTCACCCGATCTCACACGATGCACGGCACCTCGTCGATGGATCTCTGAGTGCCTCCATACGACGAGCCTTCTCCTTCTACGAAAACACCATGCGAGGAAGACGAGTCGCCATCCAATGGCGCAAGCGAGGGAGAGAGAGACGAGAGAGGAGATGCGAAGAGAGAAGAGGGGCTTCGGTTTCCCCATGGCTTGCATGGCCTGCCCTAGGGCTTGCCCATGCTACTAATTTCGTGCACCCTCTCTCTCCTTCTCATATATATAGCCGGCCTATCCATATGGATAAGGACAGTATGGATAAGGATGATTGATTCAAACCTTATCCCTATATATCTCTTCTTTATCTCTATCCTTTCCTTGTTTTCGAAAACGGTCAAAACCAGCCCGTTTTCTGCGCCTCATAACCGGCCCCTTCATCGGAGGCAACAACCTCCCAAAACTAATGGGGCCGGCCTTGACCAGTCTCTCAACACTTAGGGCCGGCCCCCTTAGTGCATAGTGGCGCATGGTATGACCAAAACGCCCTTATGCCACTAGTCGGCCGTTCCTCGTGTACGAGACTTTGCAAGGCACACATAAGTGAAGTGCACCAGTGATTTCACTATTCTCTGAGGTTCCCGTAGGGTGCCCCTAGTGAAGTCAACTAGTCAACTCGCAACATGTCCCGGTGCATCGCACCCATGTGGCAAAGTCCACTTATGGCAAGGAATTGCTACATGCGTCTCTGCACTAACCTAGGGTTTTCCCTTAGTGCACACACGTAGCTACGCATCTACCGTGCACTAGTGCGAAGCACTCACAGAGCGTATGCTTGGACTTCTCGCTTCCTCTAACTACGTTCTGTGTTTCGAGGAGATGGTATAAGAACCATACATAATGTCGATAAGGTGGAACCTTCAGGGACCAGGGTTCATGGCTTCCAACTCAGACTCGATCGACACACTACCCGAGTGTACCATCGATCCTCTGATTCCGAGTTAACCTGCGTAGCCACCCAGAGTGCGACGCAGGCTGCACTCCAATTCCCCCGGACTTACTATGTTCTCCCTCATACCCCTGCTCTCCGCTTAGTATGGTAAACTCGCTGTCCCTCCACTGGTGCCATGACGCAACTCGAGCGGTGGAGAATACCGTCAGACTCGAGTGCTCATATGACTCGGTTCCTTCCAGGTTGACCACGTACATCGTACCTCCGATAACTCTGCTGAGTAACCGGATCCGTCACCAGTCGAACTGATGACCACCTGGCCAGGGTTTAATACGACGTAGGTCAGACCAAGGAACGCACCTCCCGTTAGGGGTGTGGATAGTCTGCAGGAGTGACATGCTGATGCAACGCCAGCCGGGTAACCCAGTACACCGTGGTTTTGGATCACTGCATCCGGATCCTCACACATTGGTGCGCCAAAGCACCACACAACTGGTTAGTCCACCAGACATGGCTTCTCAGGGTTTAGGACCGTTTTACCCTAAGCAGAAACACGGTTTAGTGCACCGGTGTCTGCTCACCGATCTGTGCACCGTGTTGGTTCCGTTCGGCCACAGACACTGTGCCTGGTAATGACCGTGGTGGAGACACCCACGCTCTGTCATCCCAACAGCTTAACCTGATTGGGCGACCAACCCTAATCAGAGCTGCGAACGTATTTAGATTACATGGGACCAGTCCCTTGAGTCTCCCACTCAAGAGGATTATCATGTAGCCATGGCTCTCTGTTCTGTAATCAGAACACGTACTAAGGTACGCACCTAGATGCAATCTTATACTATCAACCATACATAGCTAAACTATAGGTTTTTACGAGCTATAGACCTCACCAATTCTAACAATCTCCCACTAGGTCTAACGAGGAATAACGGTGTTGAGCTCTGTAGCTTCTACATGCTACCCAAAAGCCTTTGCAGGAATTCCCTAATGGAATTGGCAACATTGTCTGTAGATTCCACCTCAGTACCGCTACTTGCATTTCCTCCTATAACTGTCAGATCAAGTGAAGTTTGTGCTTGATGGGTTTCCCCTCACGGTGGTGCCTAGTCTCCTTGGACCTTGCTTATCGCTCTTCTGTTGCAACAACAGATAACTGAGCTTCTGGTACGCGTCCCAAGTTCTCTAAGAACTTCCTAAGCCTTACCACCTGATATATTACCTAGCACGCAACAACGTGCTAAGCCTCTGTGGTAGAGTCTGTGATTCACTCTTGCTTCACACTCTACCAACTACCACTTCTAATCCCAAGATAAAAATAATCCCTGAAATCGATTCTCTGGAACACACATCTGACACTAAAGTTAGATCCTGTGTGTCCAATCGATATCAGGACCTGTGAAGTGCAACCTAACTCACAATCCTTACTTAACGAGGATTTCTGAGTATACCCTTCATATCGGTCCAAAGATCTGGACCCGGGTTCGACTGAAACCGACCCACCTTCCTGCTGCGCAATAGATATCTAGCCTCGTAAAACGAATCTGGCTAGAATCTTATCTTCATGCGTAGCCTGTGACAGCAAGAGAATCTTGCTCTGGTTATCTAGAGTTACCTTGATTCCCAGAGCATAACTCGCCTCACTAGGGTCTTTCACATCGAATTGTGATGACTACAAACCTTTACCGTAAACAATATTCCTACGTCATTTTTAATCAGTAGAATATCGTTAACGTAAAGTACTAAATATACCCTTGTAGCTATTTCACCTTTCCTATACCATCTTGGTTTATCCTCATTCTGATCAAATCCGTATGAGCGGATTCCCTTGATCAAAATAGATATTCCAACCTGGATGCTTGCATCAGTCCATAAATGGACCGTTGCAACTTGCATTCCATATCTTCCTAACCTACTGACACAAAGCCTGAGGCTACATCATCCATATGTCCTTTTTCAAATTCCCGTTAGGGAATAACTGTCTTGACATCCATCAACCAGATCTCCCAACTATAATGGGCTGTGATGGATTAAGAGGATCCGTTATAGACTTAGGCATAGCTACCAGTGAGATGGTTTTGACATAGTCAATCCGTTCTCCTTTGGTAACTAATCTAGCTACTTAAGTCTTAATCGGGTGCTCTTCTAATGCACCTTCTACACCCTGAAGGGTGATAGTGCTATAAGTGTCAAGACTATTCCAAGGGACATTGATGCAAATTTGCCTCCATGGTCTTTTGTCAGTTAGAGCTGTCGGAAGCTCCCACTACTTCTTCGTAGCTCTAGGGATCATCCTCCTGAAACTCTGGATTAACTATCAAAGTTTCTCCATAGTATCTTTCAGGAGCTCTGATAGTCCCACAACGACGAGGTGGTGGTGGTACAAAGGAAGCTCCCACTACTTCTTCGTAGCTCTAGGGATCATCCTCCTGAAACTCTGGATTAACTATCAAAGTTTCTCCATAGCATCTTTCAGGAGCTCTGATGGTCCCACAACGATGAAGTGGTGGTGGTACAAAAGTGAATTGTTTCTACAGTACCTGGTATACTAGTTTCTTGTATCATCTACTCCCACTACGTTTTCAGATGAGCACTCTCTACCAGTACCCAGTAGTTCACCCAGAACTACCTTACCGGTAAACTTATGGTCTATAATATAATCCTGGTCTAGGTAGATGGTATTCGTAGAAACGATTACCTTCCAAACCTCAAGATCATAGAACAGTCCACCTTATGCCTCCTAAGGGTAACCTACAAACAGATATACCTGGAACTACATCTCCATCTCATCCCTCTTGTCCTTTTGCACAAGTGCAGGACAACCCTATATCTCGAGACTCTATAGTGTCAGCTTTCGCTTAGACCATAGCTCTCTATAGGTCTGAGGCACTGATCTAGATAAGAGAGAGTTTCAGATATAAGCTACTGTTTTAAGGTACAACCCCACCAAAGAGTGGGTAGTACATTTGGCAATATTCATCAGACTACGGACCATGTCAAACAGGGTCCGATTCCTTCTCTCGGAGACTTTATTCTGACGTGTCATCCTTGGAGCATTTAACTGGGAGCTAATCCCATGCTCCATCAGGATCCTATGGAACCCATCCGATAGGTTCTTGTTTCCTCGATAAGTCGAAGAGACTCCTATCATCTGGACGCTCTTGGAACCATAGACGTCAAAATTAACTAACTCCCATACCTTCATGGCCCTTTTAGTTATTCTGCCTTCCAGATTACACTCATAGGTTAGAAGGATCTCCGATGATTCTGTGAACAGAAACTCAGCCTTCTTTTACCTCTGAATTTATCTGAGGAAGAATATCTAAATCAGAGGGGTCACAAATGGGATAGCTTCTCCAAAGGATTTAGATGAATTTCAATTAGACGCTGCAGCTGTCATGAAATCTATTTCCGAATTCAGATTAAATACAAAGAGATTTTTTTGATCTATTCCTCTAACTATGAAGCTATCAATTTAGTCTAGGATACACACCTACGGTGCTATCTAAAACTAAAAAACTTCATTTACTAAGGAAGAAATAGAACTACATCTCTAAAAAACAAAATCTGTATTTCGGAAAAACTAAGACAATCATATCTAACAGCTTCCACAGCGGCTTATGACATCAGTACCTATGTTAGGATTACTTCACTATAAAGTAGCCTTCTGCTTTCCTTGAATCTCTGTAGACCCGAAGTCTACATTCTAAGAAGCATAAGAACTGCTACTAGATAGCGACTCAAATCCTAACATCCTGAGGCCATACTCAATCTTCAAATACCCCCTACACTCGCCAAAGCGGAAACATTTCCGTCCTTAGCGTTACCAGACTTAGGAGTCCACACTAGTTTCTGCACTAGAATAGTTTTCGATCTCTTATAAGTTACTCCCTTAGGTTCTTCTAAAGAAGACCTAGGTTAAGCACTAAAGGCTTTGCCTTTAATCTTGATCCCATCCTTTGTCTCTTAGAAATCTCCTTAGAAGTTCTGCGTTTGTCATCTCTACCTTGTTAAAGCTAAAGTCTCTGACAACGCCTTCGAGGTTCCAGACAAGGATGCAAGACAGACGTCTTCCACCACCTCGTCATCTGGTACTATGTCTTTGGAATCTAGTTCGATCTGGAACTCAAGTATGTATTCCCGAACAAACATACCCTCAGACATCTCGGTACTGACAAGTATCTTGGTGGATAAGCGATGAGTCTACCGACTTCGCCTAGCAGACATCTTATGCAAGTAAAACTTTATTAGAGAAGACCCGGCATATCTCTGACTCGCTTCTAAAGAGTTGTCCGCAAGTCTGCTATAACATAGCACTTGCACATCTCCTTAGACTCTTGCTAGTCGTCATATGCCCTAGTTAGTGCCCTAGTGATATCTGGACCCGTTAGGTCTAGTACAGGGATATTTAGATTGGATGCCAATGTACGTTTACTACCCTAAGCATAAGCTAAAGATAGCGCTTCCGCTCTACGTAGCTAGAGACCCGATAACTGGTTCTCTTATGGGATAGCGGATAGGGGAACTATTTGGTTGAATGAAAATGAATGCAGGAAAACTTATTTTATGGATTTTGAAAATAAGCTAATTATATCCAAATGTCAGCGCTACCCTCACAGCGAAGACACCTCTATGAATTAATTTAACCATGTATGTAAGATCTCGGAATAGGCTGCACCTGTCCGAGGGGGCAGTGTGCAGGTCATCCGCTTACACGGGTCTTTCCCTTGACCCTATCCAAATCTGCCAACTAAGGGCTTTGATGAACCATGGTTATCTTTTGGCCAGTACCACGTGATCACCATTGTCTTCGCAACGAATACCTCACGTGTACTTCGGATGCTTAACCACGAGCCTAGGCAATTATGGAACGGAAGTTCTAACGGCCCCCACGAGGGTGAGTAAAAGCCTGAACCCTTGGCGCCGTAATCGCCATATCCCGAGGGAGGTCACTAAGTAGCTTGGCATGGAAAAACACAGCTCTCACCCGAGGGGGTTGTTAAGTTATGCCCTCCCACCCGAGCACGAAGTGATTGGCCGTGGAGGCCAGAGGATCTCTAAAAGTCCTCTCTTGCATCCCTTATTAAATTTGAGGGTTATTTAATGCAAGTATGAGTGTATACTAAGGTCACGACAACCTATACACTAGACCCTGGTCATACCATGCTCCCACTAGCGTTTCAAGCCTTTCGCGAAGCATTAATCGATCTCGGAATATCATAGTCCCTGCCTCAAGTGGATTTCTCCACTCAAGGGTCACATTACATATCCCAAGAATATCGATGCTTTGCAAACTTGGCTATTACGCTAATGCCCTGGAGCCTAGCCTAAGGTCAGACTGACAGGAAAGGTCTTCCACTACCATGGCGCCTCGCTTATAAATTTGACGAATGATGTCATAGTAGAATTCCAACTCATTCTAGGTTTCGATGCTTGCCAAATAGGCACACCCGACTAATCGGGTATTGACCTAATGGGGGCATAACCAAATGTGAGGAATTCATGCTATCATCAAGGGTCAATTAAATAATAGGCGTCACTAGTGGAATCCTATCCTAATAAGGTCGCTAGGACCCGAGGGGAAAGGGCATCCCTCTAACACAGATAATTAAATTATCGCATCGGGGTTCTCTACAGAAATATAAAGAACTACTGAAAGAAATAAGCACACAACTGAATCAAGTTCAGGGTCTGACCCCTGAACCTGACTGGCACAGCGCAAGCTCTCTGTCTCCTTCGCAAGGCTCTCGATCCGGTGCAAGCCTCTGTATACGATCTCTTGACGCTTTTTGCCCTTTGTCGTCATCGTGTACGCTTCGCCGGATCGCCATCGTCCTCCAAGGTTCCGCTCATCTTCCCGGTAGTGGATCTCCACGGCAAGTCCTCCTCTTCAATCTGTAACCGAAAAAGATCTAGTACGCTTCGAGCAAGTGCTCGTTCGTACACAATTTCCTAGAAAGAAAAGGAAAACAAACCTAGCAAAAGCCTGGGAATCAAGGGTGGTAAATCTTCACCTCTTGCCCGACTATGGCTCTAAAATCTATCCACACACAGAAGAAAAAACATCCAGACAAAATCGCTAACACGGGGTCCGACCCCCGGTAGCAAGCAATCACATATCTAGAATAATTTTAGAAGCGGCGCCCTGCAAGAACGATTCATAGAACACACAAAAAAATATACTATGCATGATCTACTCGTAGAACCCCGATGGCGGCACATACTATTCAAGCGCACATGACGGTTTCATGAAAAACATGAAACACACACCACTAGCGGGCTCTGATACCAATTGTTGGAAATAATTCCATGGCAGAGGCCCGCAGCGGAAGCAAAGAATAGGTCCGAGGACCGTGAGTGGTGTGCGTTACATATTAAAATTTTCATCGAAACGATCTACATATGCGTGTATGAATCTAGCATGACAACTACGCGAACCCCTAACGACGATCTAACGCAAAAGAACAATCTAGCATGTATGCATGTTCTAATTATGTTAGATCTACTTGTTAGAGATCATACCTGCGTGCGGAATCTTTCACCGCGACAAATTTCTTCTTTGTCGATGGAGACGGGCTACGGATCTGCTCGACATAGCTTCGGTACGATGGCCTTAACTTTCTGTTCCGAACTCCGATTGGGCTAAAATTTGGACTACAGGTAGCCAACTTCGAGACGCAACTTTTCCAACAAGTTTCACGTCGTTTGGACTTCTGTAGCTCCCGCAATCGCAGAAACAACATTGATTTTCTGTACAGATTCTGGACAGCAAAAGGTTGCGGGAGACTCCTTCTAGTTCACCCGATCTCACACGATGCACGGCACCTCGTCGATGGATCTCTGAGTGCCTCCATACGACGAGCCTTTTCCTTCTACGAAAACACCATGCGAGGAAGACGAGTCGCCATCCAATGGCGCAAGCGAGGGAGAAAGAGACGAGAGAGGAGATGCGAAGAGAAAAGAGGGGCTTCGGTTTCCCCATGGCTTGCATGGCCGGCCCTAGGGCTTGCCCATGCTACTAATTTCGTGCACCCTCTCTCTCCTTCTCATATATATAGCCGGCCTATCCATATGGATAAGGACAGTATGGATAAGGATGATTGATTCAAACCTTATCCCTATATATCTCTTCTTTATCTCTATCATTTCCTTGTTTTCGAAAACGGTCAAAACCAGCCCGTTTTCTGCGCCTCATAACCGGCCCCTTCATCGGAGGCAACAACCTCCCGAAACTAATGGGGCCGGCCTTGACCAGTCTCTCAATACTTAGGGCCGGCCCCCTTAGTGCATAGTGGCGCATGGTATGACCAAAACGCCCTTATGCCACTAGTTGGCCGTTCCTCGTGTACGAGACTTTGCAAGGCACACATAAGTGAAGTGCACCAGTGATTTCACTATTCTCTGAGGTTCCCGTAGGGTGCCCCTAGTGAAGTCAACTAGTCAACTCGCAACATGTCCCGGTGCATCGCACCCATGTGGCAAAGTCCACTTATGGCAAGGAATTGCTACATGCGTCTCTGCACTAACCTAGGGTTTCCCCTTAGTGCACACACGTAGCTACGCATCTACCGTGCACTAGTGCGAAGCACTCACGGAGCGTATGCTTGGACTTTTCGCTTCCTCTAACTACGTTCTGTGTTTCGAGGAGATGGTATAAGATCCATACATAATGTCGATAAGGTGGAACCTTCAGGGACCAGGGTTCATGGCTTCCAACTCAGACTCGATCGACACACTACCCGAGTGTACCATTGATCCTCTGAGTCCGAGTTAACCTGCGTAGCCACCCAGAGTGCGACGCAGGCTGCACTCCAATTCCCCCGGACTTACTATGTTCTCCCTCATACCCCTGCTCTCCGCTTAGTATGGTAAACTCGCTGTCCCTCCACTGGTGCCATGACGCAACTCGAGCGGTGGAGAATACCGTCAGACTCGAGTGCTCATATGACTCGGTTCCTTCCAGGTTGACCACGTACATCGTACCTCCGATAACTCTGCCGAGTAACCGGATCCGTCACCAGTCGAACTGATGACCACCTGGCCAGGGTTTAATACGACGTAGGTCAGACCAAGGAACGCACCTCCCGTTAGGGGTGTGGATAGCCTGCAGGAGTGACATGCTGATGCAACGCCAGCCGGGTAACCCAGTACACCGTGGTTTTGGATCACTGCATCCGGATCCTCACATATTGGTGCGCCAACGCACCACACAACTGGTTAGTCCACCAGACATGGCTCCTCAGGGTTTAGGACCGTTTTACCCTAAGCAGAAACACGGTTTAGTGCACCGGTGTCTGCTCACCGATCTGTGCACCGTGTTGGTTCCGTTCGGCCACAGACACTGTGCCTGGTAATGACCGTGGTGGAGACACCCACGCTCTGTCATCCCAACAGCTTAACCTGATAGGGCGACCAACCCTAATCAGAGCTGCGAACGTATTTAGATTACATGGGACCAGTCCCTTGAGTCTCCCACTCAAGAGGATTATCATGTAGCCATGGCTCTCTGTTCTGTAATCAGAACACGTACTAAGGTACGTACCTAGATGCAATCTTATACTATCAACCATATATAGCTAAACTATAGGTTTTTACGAGCTATAGACCTCACCAATTCTAACATCTTCGGGGTCGGAAGTGGGCTCTTCGGGGTGCTTGTAGGTCGGGGCCGGGCTGGGCCCTAGAGGTGAAGGGGGAGGATAGGGGAGGGGGAGGTGGTGGGGAGAGGGACCGTGGGTTGACGGGCTAGTACAGGGGGTGGCTGAGATAGAGATGGAGCGGAGGGAGATGAGGGGGCTCGGTGGAGAGGGAGGGGATTAATGAGATGAGGGGGCTCGCGGGATACTGAAGGCGGGTGATTCTCTAGGTGCTGGATTTAAGAGGTAATTTAATGCGAGGCGGGGCTGCTTCTCGATCAGACGGGATTCGATCAGATGGGGCTCAGATCGGACGGATGAGAGGGGGGCTACTCTATCGGACGGTGGATTTAAGAGAGTTGTTTAATAGGAGGCGGGGCTGCGGGCACGGATCCGGACGGGGCCCGATCGGACGGGATTTAGATCGGACTGATTAGATGGGTCAGATGATATGGGGAGGGCTGATTTAAGAAGAATGGGGGGGGAGGGATTTATGGGGCTGAGTGGGATTCTTAGTGGGGGCTAGAAAACGGACGACTGTGATTGACTCTCCTTGTTTATCCCCCTCCTCTCCATAAATCTCAGCCGCTGCTTTGTCTCAGTTCATTTGTCCCCCCCACAACCGTTGTCCCTTATATATATATATATATATATATATATATATATATATATATATATATATATATACTAGTGCATGTCCGTGCCTGTCGGCACTGTAGCGGGTCGTCTTCGACGGCAAGACACCTCCTGATTGGCACGAAGCGGGCAACCACCGCCTCACCCCCGCCTGCGGTATACCTCCTCAACGATCTCGGCAATAGCGAAACTTGAGGCAACTCCTGTGTAGAGATTTCTTGCACACCCGGTGGGTCTTGGAACATGAGCCTCGGTGGCGGCGGCAGCACCTCCGGCAGAGAAGGCAATTGAGGTAACCCTGTGTGCCGGGTTGTTGCTGAATTGAGGTAACCGAAATGCTGGACCATCAAATTGTATTAGAAATAGTAATTGACGATAATAACCTCTTCTGGAAGAGGATTAAGGGGAACAGTTGTTCCACATACCAAACACCCCCTTAATTTCAAATTCACTGATAGGCTGAGATCTGTGTGAAACACATATAACCTCCAAAGTAACACCCTATTGTAGGCATATCTAGAAGCTTTTATCGTTATGGGTTGTTTAAATGCACTCTTCGAGAACCAAAGCACAAATTGGCTTTTTCCTCGATAACCGACACTTGTACTTCAGATCTACTTTAATAATAATTTATTAGCCATTAATATTAAAAAATATCTTATTTACAGTTTTATATTGAGGTCTCAACTTGTATGGGACTCGACTCCATAATCTTTGGTTTAATTTAGAAACACCTTTAATCAGAGGAATCTTATCCATGCGCTTCAACATCAGTTCCTCCGCACTCTGGATGAAGCCCGGCACGTAATGCATGATGTATTGTACACATAAAAGAAAGAAAATAAATATTAAAGAATCAAAATAAAAAAAAGGATAAATTACACTTTGCTCCTCTGAAGTTTAGTCAAAGACAGTTAACCCCCTTGTAGTTTATTTTGTTATAAATCGCTCCCTAAAGTTTAAAATGTTAACACATTACCCCCTTTTGTCAACTACTTAATTTTCTCATTTGGTAATTTTTATCTGATCAAAACTGAATTGAAGGAGGGCAAAACATTGGTTTTTAACTATAGGGCGTTAAGTGTTTTTGAGCTAAACGTTACGGGGACAAAGTGTAATTTACCCTAAGAAAGAGAAAGAAATATCTACAAATTGATGGGTGAAACATGGAGTCCATGAAATAAATTTTGGGTCGTTCGATTGATAAATAATTTATTAAGGAATTATTACGGAACGTACGATCGATCGATGAGTGGGATGTATCGGACCTGATTATCTCTTCACATCCGATCGATGAGTCCGTTCAGCAGCATCGATTTGCTTCACATCCGAACATATGTGAAAAGCTTCCATCTGCCGATGCAAGATGTCGAGCGGCGACTCAACTGGCCAAGCTTTCTATGTTCTGGTTGATGTGCTCAGGCCTTGGGTTCTCAACTGTGGGGGATTTTAAGGACGGCGAAAAGGGTTGGTAGGACTCCATGAATAGCACTTGGAAGTATCCCTAAATTGCCGAAACGGAGATGTTAGATCTAAACAATGAATAGGGATATAACATAGAAGGGATTGCACACTGTGCCTGATTTAAACAGGCAGAGAAAAGATCAAAATACCAAAGCACGCAAAACATGAAACTCTGAAGCATAGGCAAACACTCAAACATCACAACTCTAAAACCCAAAAACTGTAGACTCCATATTCTCAATATACAAACACCCAAAAGTGCCAAAACCCTGTATTGGTACCATTGGATAGGCCGACCCAGAAATCCCAAACAGACGGGAAACAGACAGTAACAATGAAAAACAATTTTGTCCGTTCGATTCCCATCCGTTGGGCAGGATGATTCCCATACGTTGGATCGATGGGAATCGAACGGACAAAAATGAATTTCGCTATTACTGTAACTGCTACAGTAACAGCGAAAAACAATTGAAAGAATGGATCCTGTAGTTGCCTATTCTAATTGAAAGAATGGATCCTGTAGTTGCCTATTCTAATTGAAAGAATGGATCCATTCTTTCAATTAGAATAGGCAACTCATGGAAAGCAACTCATGGGTATATTCGTACGATCCATAAGCAACTACAGGCGACATCTCTCAATATCATTTCGTAAGTATGCTTTCCAAATGAAAGATGTCGCCTGTAGTTGCCTTATGGGCTGACCGATAAAAGGGTGAAAGATGATGGAAGTTGTTGCCTATGGTGATGGAAGATGTCGCCTGTAGTTTATTTTGTTCCCAATCACTCCCTAAAGTTTGAATTGTTTGCCGATTACCCTTGTTGTCAACTAATTAATTTCTTCATTTCGTAATTTTTATCTAATCAAAATTGAATTGAAGGGGCGCAAAATGTAGTTTTTTAACTATAGGGGGATTAACTATTTTTGAGCTAAACTTTAGGGGGCAAAGGATAATTTACCCGCTGTGTGCCCTAGCCCGTCCTCTGCTCGCCCCACAGGTGCTCTCCTCTCCCCTCCCTCTCTCTCTCTCTAAGACCTATAGGTTGTCCAAATGTGATTGACTTTTATCGGTCGCTTATTTTTATCGTCATTTTAATCAACACATTTGGACGGCCTACAGGTCTTGGTTCGGGATGAAATTTTTTGTGTGTGCTATCCAAGGGTGGGTGATCAATCCCCAAAAAAATAATTTCCAAAAATACCCCAGAAGGGGGTGCCGCACGTTAAGCCCGCACCTTACCGGCCGCAATGTATCACTACTATAAGTTGCTGGACCTTCGGTCTTGTTTTACCTACCTAGAAGTTTTGGAATTGGATGAAATTTGGTGAGGGTGTTGTCTAGGGTAAGGTGATCATCCTCACAAATTTTCATCAAATTCCAAAACTTGTAGGGGGGTCAAATGGTCGAAGCAAAATCAGCCGTCCGCAGTCACCATTAAAATCTACAGATTTTGCTTCAACCATTTGACCCCCTACAAGTTTTGGAATTTGATGAAAATTTGTGAGGATGATCATCTTACCCTAGACAATACCCTTACCAAATTTCATCCAATTCCAAAACTTCTAGGTAGGTAAAACAAGGCCGAGGTGCAGCGTTGTTGCTGCACCTCAGGTGCAGGCTCCCCACCCCCTATATATATATATATATATATATATATATATATATATATATATATATATATATATATATATATATATATATATATATATATATATATATATAGCTATAATGCGGCATGCAGTAGTGTGGCATCTCATCGCAGCCGTCTGATGCACCGCTACGTGCATGAGATGCACGCAGCGTGTGTATCAGACGGCTGCGGTGCGGTGACTCACGTACTGCATGCCGCATTATAGCATATCCCTATATATATATATATATATATATATATATATATATATATATATATATATATATATATATATATATATATATATATATATATATATATATATATATATATATATATATATATATATATATATATATATATATATATATAGAGAGAGAGAGAGAGAGAGAGAGAGAGAGGGCTGTTATAGTGAGCTGTGAGCTGCCGCCCGGGAAAGTGAGCTGCGGGTATTTTGACCCCCCAAGAAGTTATGGAATTTGATGAAATTTGGTGAGGTTGTTGCCTAGGATAAAATGATCATCCTCACCAATTTTCATCAAATTCCAAAACTTCTAGGGGGGTCAAATGGTCGAAGCAATTTCTGTCGTCCGCAGTCACCGTTAAAATATGCAGAAATTGCTTCGATCATTTGACCCCTCTAGAAGTTTTGGGATTTGATGAAAATTGCTGAAGATGATCATTTTATCCTAGGCAACAACCTCACCAAATTTTATCAATTTCCATAACTTCTTGGGGGGTCAAAATATCCACAGCTCACTTCCCCCCCCCCCCCCCCCCCCGGCAGCTCACTTTCCCTCCCCGGCTTAACGTGCGGCCACCCCCAAAGAGGGACGACATTTTTGCTAACCTATTACCTTGCTTATGACCCAATCATCTGATGCCACATCATCCATTAGAAAGATCATAATGCGGCAAGTATAGTCTGATAGCAAGTGTAGCCCCATTATGCCCTTTTCTTTTGGATGATGTTACCCAAAAAAAAAATACCGCATAGGTTAACAAATACGACAGTGGGTCACGTGAAGAAAAAAACCTACACCCCAAAAATTGAGTTCCTTGTCATATTTGAAGTCACCCCATCGAGAAAAAAAAGAAGAAGAACGGAGCGGATTGGGTAGTCGATCAAACAATCGAGCACCGGATCGCCGCCGCCTCGACAGCGAGTGTTGGAGGTGATCTGGACGGCTAGATTGACGCCGTATTGACACAGAGAAAAGAGGAAACGGGATTACTCCTCCATTAAAAAAAATAGATCAGTAATTGAATTATGTCGGTGATGCAGATAAGTGCTTGGGGGTTGCAGGTCGAGGGCGGGAGGGGGCTAACTGCTGCAGGGGCTTCCGGCGAGATCGGGAGGAGCAAAACGGTCAAGGGAGGCGCGGATCGTGTCGGGAGATGCAGGTGGGGATTGCCTTGGGTATTGCAGTCTAGGGTTAGGAGGGGCCGCCGCGAGTAGACTCTATCGTGAATTTAGTAGACGGGGGTGGCGGGTTTTTAGGTGATGATCTTGGAAATTTTTTGCTCTGCGGGGATTTCACATATACTGAGTGAGGCATCTCGGACGTTGATAGAAGAATCGTTAGCCGTCCAATTATACTTTACACACATCCACAACCCGTGCACTGTACTTATACTGGTTCTTTTTCTCTTGCATATTAGCAAACGATCAAGATGCCTTAATCAACATCTGCACGAAATCCTACACACAACAAAAAAATTCCGTAATGGTAGAGAGTTTTCTTTTTAGGCATAGGATTTTTCAAGACTTCCCATTTGTAGGCGTCAGCCCTTTAAATGTTTTCCTTTACATGGGGATTTCGCATATGCTGAGTGAGGCATCTCAACCATTGATGGAAGATTCATTAACTGTCCGATCTAACTTTACGCACACCCACAACCCGTGTACTACACTGTACCCATTTTACATACAATCGGACTGTTTCTTGCCCAATCGCAGTTGATCTCTTAGTTAGATCGGACGGACCAATATTTCCATACATAGTGGCACACTTGTAAATTTATAGAACGCGTTGTAACATATATATATATATATATATATATATACACACACACACACACACGTGAAAACTCCGTGCCCGAGGGCACGAAAAAAATTTAGAGAGAGATGAAAAATATTTTGTGGGCGTCGACAATATTTTGAGGGATGTGATAATAATTCGAGGGCGGCGACAATAATTCGAGGGCAACGTCAATATTTCGACGGAGGTGACAATATTTCGAGGGTGACAATAATATTTTGAGAATGATAGAAATATTTCAATGAAGGTGATAATTTTTAGAGGGTGAAAGATGATAGAGTTTGCTGGAGGAGGAGGAGGGACAACATGTCCTCTTAGTATGCTCCTCTATTATTGTATTTTTGCATATTTGCATTCTTCTAATGAGAAAAGGAGATAAAGATGACTTTAGGCCATAAACCCAAGCAAAACTTTCATTCTAATGATGTTTTGGAAACATAGAGCTGAACTAAAATATAAAAGAACTCTCCGTGCATGTTGTGCTAATGAACGGTGAGATGGTGTACACCAACACTCTCTTCAACGTTGATGTGTAAACACGGTGATCGCCTGATTGGGGTCTAATAGACGGATATTGTATTATGGTTCTCAATTCATTCAATATCTAGGGATGTTTATATTTTGTTTGTTTAGCAATTATTTAGCTTGAATGCCTTAATGTGCTAGCTTATTTATGCTTATCTATCTACTCAAATGCGTCCTCTTACTGTGAAGGCTTATAAATTCTTTATATTTGCCTTGATGAAGGTTTTGTCCGTCGTGCAGTCGAGCAATGGGGCACCAGAGGTTCGACGTCGTGCGGTAGTCAGCCGCTGTAGGGTGGTCGTCCGGCTTGGGGATACTATCAAGAGTCAGTGAGGGCCCTCACATTCAGCGAGGGCTCCTATCAAATTATTAGATTCCTTATAATGTTATTCTCAAGAAATGAACACTCTAATGCCCTCTCTCTCTCTCTCTCACACACACACACATACACACACACATTCCCCAATCCCAACCCCAACCCGAACCCCAACCCCCAAAAAAGATGCTCAAATTTTAGCCAAAAAAAGTAAATATTATGAACAAATCAAATTGCAGAAAAAACCCCCAAAAAAATAAAGATGGAGCCTAATGCTTAATCTTCAAGGGTTTTCTAGAGAAAGAGAGAGAGAAGGGAACAATACCCGACCGAAGGTGATGAGATCGGTTTTCGGGTTTGTGCAGATCCATGGGAGTAGAACAATATCTGCGGCTAAAAGGATGGACGGACAAACGACCGGATGATCAAATGGCGTTATTCTATGGAATACAAATCCAAATCACCCGCTTATCTTCTCACTATAGTCATAATACAATAGCTTGTATTTAAACAACGATTATAAATGGGGGCCAAAGTCATTGAGGTCAGCATGAGCAAAACGTTGGTCAATCTCGACACGCGCACGGAATCCGTGAAATTGGGGGGCATAGTCTAATTATGAAACGCTTGGGGGTAAAAACCTAATTAAAAGTATAAGTTGGTGGTAAGGTTTAAATAACCCTTTTTTCTTGTACATGAAAGCATACACTAAACTCATCTCATTGCTTTAATCACAATATCTACAACACAGGGGAAAAAAAGAAACACCTCATCTCATTGCTTTAATCAAAATGAATCTTTGACTTGAATCCTGAGTTATTGGAGGTTTACATGTTTAACATAGATAAAACTTTCAAAAAAAATTTGTGGGGTACATGGAGAGTCAATGCATGGGTGCATGATATTAGATTTTTTAGTTGAGTGATGTTTTTTTTTTAGGTTATTAGACCTTCATCTCCAACTTATACCGTTAATTAGACTTTGGCCCCAAAATATTTCATAATTAGATAGTGGCCCCCAATTTATACTTTGCCCCTTCAATTGATAATAAATGGGGGCCAAAGTCATTGAGGCCAGCGTGAGCAAAACGTTGGTCAATCTCGACACGCGCACGGAATCCGTGAAATTGGGGGGCATAGTCTAATTATGAAACACTTGGGGGTCAAAACCTAATTAAAAGCATAAGTTGGTGGCAAGGTTTAAATAACCCTTTTTTCTTGTACATGAAAGCATACACTAAACTCATCTCATTGCTTTAATCACAATATCTACAACACAGGCAAAAAAACAAAACACCTCTTAATCTTAAACTACAAATTCCAACGGATTGAAAATAATGAAACCCTGCTGAGAGAGAGAGAGAGAGAGAGAGAGAGAGAGAGAGAGAGAGAGAGAGAGAGGGTGGGGGGGGAAGAGATATCAGGGAAATGAAAGTGGAAAAAAAAAGAGATATCAGGGAAGCGAAAGAGAAAAAAAAAGGCAAAAAAACGAAACACCTCTCAATCTAAAACTACAAATTCTGACGGATTGAAAATAATGAAACCCTACTGAGAGTGAGAGAGAGAGAGAAAGAGAGAAAGAGAGGAAAAAAGAGATCAGGGAAGCAAAAGAGGGAAAAAAAAAGATGAGAGAAAAAGGGAAAAAGGATCAAGATCTGCTCACCTCCATCTCCATCTCTTGATCATCTCTATTGCAGCCTCCTCTCTCTCTCTTTCTCTTGTAGATAGGACCTCCATCTGTTGATTCTCCTGAAATATAGAAAGGAAAAAAAAGGGGAAATCCTCCGACCAAGGACGCGAAAGAGACAGGAAGAATAAAAAAATAAGAGAAAAGGGATTTCTTGCTCACCTCCATCTCTTGATCCTCACTCTCTTGCAGCTTCCTCTCTCTCTCTCGCTCTCTTGCAGATTGGGATTTCTTGCAGATTGGGATTTACTCACCTCTATCTCCATTTCTTGATCCTCTCTATTGCAGCCTCCTCTCTCTCTTTCTCTTGCCAATAGGACCTCCATCTTCGATTCTCCTGAAATATAGAAAGGAAAAAAAGGGGAAATCCTCCGACCAAGGACACGAAAGAGACTTGAAGAAGAAAAAAATGAGAGAAAAGGGATTTCTTGCTCACCTCCATCTCTTGATCATCACTCTCTTGCAGCTTCCTCTCTCTCTCGCTCTCTTGCAGATTGGGATTTCTTGCAGATTGGGATCTGCTCACCTCCATCTCCATCTCTTGATCCTCTCTATTGCAGCCTCCTCGCTCTCTTTCTCTTGCAGATAAGTCCTCCATCTGTTGATTCTCTTGAAATATAGAAAGGAAGAAAAAAGGGGAAATCCTCCGACGAAGGACACGAAAGTGACAAGAAGAAAAAAAAAAAAGAGAGAAAAGGGATTTCTTGGTCACCTCCATCTCTTGATCCTCACTCTCTTGCAGCTTCCTCTCTCTCTCACTCTCTTGTAGATTGAGATTTCTTGTAAAGAATGGCAATGGGGGGAGGCGGGGTCTGTTGCAATGAAGAGCAGCATTGGGTCTTGCTTTGAATGGCAAAGGGGGACGGGTCTTGCGATTTACCGAGGGCGGCGGGTCTTGCAAAGGGGGGCGGGGGGCTGCGGGCACCGAGGGCGGCGTTGGCTGCGGGAACCGAGGGAGGCGGGGGCTGCGGGCATCGATGACCATCCGATCTCTCTCTCATTCTCTCTCTCTCTCTCTCTCTCTCTCTCTCTCTCTCTCTCTCTCTCTCTCTCTCTTCGATGACCATCCGATCGCTCTCATTCTCTCTCTCATCCAATCTCTTGAATGGCAAAGGGGGCAGGTATTGCGATTTACCGAGGGAGGTGGGTTTTGAATGGCAAAGGGGGTGGGGTGCTGCGGGCACCGAGGGAGGCGGGGGCTGCGGGAACTGAGGGAGGACTGAGAGAGGCGGCTCTTGAATGGGAAAGGTGAGCGGGGGCTACGGGAACCGAGGGAGGACCGAGGGAGGCGGCTCTTGAATAGCAAAGGGGGGTGGGGTGCTACGGGCATCGAGGGAGGCGGGGGCTGCGGGAACCGAGGGAGGCGGGGACTGGGGAGGTGGGGGCTGATCTCTGATGACCATCCATTCGATGCTCTCTCATCCTTTCTCTCTCTTATTCTCTCTCAATAAATATTATAATCTATATAATATTTAAGTGGGAGACCATCCGATCTCTCTCATATATTATAATATTTAAACTGATTTAAGTGGGAGACCATCCGATCTCTCTCATACTCTTGCTCTCTCTCCGATCTCATGGAGGCCATCCGATCTCTCCCATATATTATAATATTTAAACTGATTTAAGTGGGAGACCATCCAATCTATCTCATACTCTTGCTCTCTCCAATCTCATTCGATGCTTTCTCTCATCGTCTCTCTCTTATTCTCTCTCAATAAATATTATAATATTTAAACTTATTTAAGTGAGTGAAAGTGGAGAGGATGAATCCTGTCCCTTCATTTTTATCCCCCCCTCCAAATGAATTTTGACCGTCGTTATCTCCTCTAGGATAAATCTGAGCCGCTGCTTTGTCTCAGTTCATTTGTCCCCCCTACAACCGTTGTCCCTTATTATATATATATATATATATATATATATATATATATATATATATATATATATATATATATATATATATATATATATATATATATATATATATATATATATATATATATATATATATATAAAGAACTATGCAGTATATAGTACGGGCTTTCTGGACCGGGCTTGTGGGCTTTCTTTTGGGTCGGATCGAGCCGGGCTGCGAGCTCAAGGTGGTGGCTCGAGCCCGGCCCATGGTGCTTTCAGGCCGGGCCGAGTCGGGCCTTAGACTGGGCCGGATTGGGTTCGGGCCGTTGACTTTCGAGTCGGGTTTTGGCCGGTGGGCTTTTTTTACACATCTAGGCTCAACAGCCCCCACCTACCGGCCACCAATGGGCTCTTGGTCTGGTGGTATGTCAGCTCTCACTCTTCCATGTTGGAGATGTTTCATGTTCGACTCCCGGTATGGGCATGTGAATCTTGGTTGTTGATGTTATGCTCTGACCATCTGGCCGCTCCAGCAGAAAAAAACCCCCCACCACCCCCCACCTCCACTTAACGACGTCCGAGGCCAATTGCCGTGGTCGATGCCAGTGTTTTGAAAACCGTACCGGATCAGGCGTGCGGTTCGACCAGTTTGGACTGGAACCGGAACATGTTTCGGTTCGATCTTGGAATACACCAATTTGTTTGTTAACCCATGAATCAAACCTTGTCATTGGAGAATTTAGTAAATATCTATTAAAAAATATATATTTTTATGTGATTCAAACGGTTGAACCATCAGTTTGAATCGATTTGGACCAAACCGGGTGCCTTTTCGGTTCGCCTTTCGGTCCGGTTTTGAAAACACTGGTCGATGAGGTTTTTTTAAGAACATTGGACGATGAGGTTTTTTTAATAATTTTTTATTTAACTTTTCTTTGTTTTTTATTAGGATGGTGACCCATTCGTAGACATACATAGCTTTGGGTACCTGTCAGCGTACTATTGGGCATGGGTACATAGCGTTCACATTTTTCTATGCGCTTGCAGTGCAGGGTCTTTTTCATAAAAGATTTTTTTCTTGGTGCAATTTAAAAGAAAGTTCAATGAGGGGATTTTGTGTTGTTACTATTGACAATATTGTCCCACATCGTTAAAGGGGTGGGAGTTCCACATCTTTATATAATGTTGCCCCCTTCCTCTCATCACCGGTTTTGAGGAGTTATGGAAATTGTAACGTGGTTTTAGAGCTAGGCACCACCTTGTCTCCTCTCCATGTGGTCTTGTCGTATCCTGCCTTCTTTCTCCCTCTGATCGAGATCTTCTCCCTCCCTCCAATCAAGAGGCGCTCTACGTGTGGGCGGGTGTTGAAAATATAGTCCCACATCGATCAAGGGGTGGGAGTTCCACATCTTTATGTAATGTTGATCCCCTCCCTAGCTCTCATCACCAGTTTTGAGGGGACATGGGAATCGTAATAGTCACAAAAACGGGTTGTCACTAAGTCCCTCTTTTTTTTTTTGGTACATGGCTTGTTTCTATTAATGCAAGCTAGAGTAGGCAAATTATTATCACAACTCAAGGTAAATGTTTATTGAGAGGTTACAACACAAAATAGCTTGCAAGACGATCGATCCCAAACTGAAACCATCATTCAAACACTCAATCATGCACCAACCTACAAATCCTAATCTATTTGTAGAACTCGATGACCGAAGCATTAGAGTACCTGCACAAGGTTTTGAATCCCGAAAAGCCGGCTTCCTTCGCCAAGGACTCAAACTCTTTCTCGGTCCTCTCCTTCCCTCCGGGGTTGTGCGCCAGCATGATGAGGTCGACATGGAAGATGCCTTGCGCCTTCGGAGTAGTTTCCGGAGCCACCGGAAGGATGGACTCCACGATGATCACCTTCCCGTTATCCGGCAGAGCCTTCCAACAGTTCTTTAATACCTTCAAGCAGTGCTCGTCGCTCCAGTCATGAAGAATCCACTGCAATGGACATTATATCAACACAAATTTCATTCGGGTAGAAGAGGATCCATACCTGACCCACACCCATTCGGGTTTCGGGTATGAATTGGGTATACTTCTTGTCTTCTTTTCTCCATCATATTGGTAATTTCGTGAGCAATACAATGCATTGTTAAGAAGCGCTTTTGGTTACTTATTACGTTGGTTTTTGTTACGTATAAGTTTGAGCAGGGATATGCGTTCGGTTAGAAATTTGGGTACGAGACAGTGGGTTTGGAGTCGTACTGAATTTTCTAGTATACACAAGTTAGAGGGGCAATCTGATATCAGGTTTTGGATATGGGTATTGAAGTATCCATACCCATACCCAAAATTTAATCGGATAGAGTTCCTATACCAATATCCTATTCAAACCTTATTTTGGGTACAAGATCTGCACCTTTACCCGATGTTTCGGGTCGGGTTTTCAGAGTCCATTTCCATCCTTACCAAGATCCAACATCAAAATAAATATTAGTGTAGTGGGAATGGCAGGTGAGATGTAGAGGCTTCATCCTATTTTTCACTGACTAAATGATTTGTTGTACTTGCTACACTTATGCGGCCCCATTATATCCCTTTTAATGGATAAAGTGGCACACCACTGCACCATTGGGCGTAAGGCGTTCCACTATGGTACCGAATTATTAAAGTCGGTACCATACCTAACTCCACATACACCATCGATCCCCTTTTATAAAATCGGATCGGTTTGCCATCATTTCTCTACCCATTGTCTGTACCTTTCATCATAGCCGTTCGTTGCATCCGTACCCTATCAGAATATTTCACTCCAGCTTCGTTCCTAATCACTGCCATCCCTTTGCCTGCCGGTTAGGGCTGCGTGCGATGCATCGGTCGGGTAGACGGCTATGGGTCGGAGACAATGGGGGGACAGAGAATGGATCCTTTTACCCTGATCGAGTTCGAATGTTCGATGCCACAAAGGACCATCCAATGGTCCCTATCAATTTCGGGGCCACAGAAACTAAGATATCAGACGGTGAAGATCGCATCTCTGGTGGTGTACCTTCATGAAGATCGCATCCCCAGTCGGAACGCTAGCGAACATGTCCCCACCCACGTGCTCCACACCTGCACCATCCAAAGTCGTCGATCAGAGGAGAGAGAGAGAGAGAGAGAGAGAGAGAGAGAGAGAGAGAGAGAGAAGGAAGGAAGGAAACCTGGGAACTCCGGGGCTTCGGAGATGACGTGGGGGAGGTCGAAGTTGATGCCCTTGATGTGGGGGTGCTTGGAGACGATGAGGTGGAGGGAGGCGCCGATCCCGCCGCCGACGTCGACGAGCACCTTGACGTCGTCGAAGCCGCCGTACCGCTCCAGGATCTTCTTCATGATGATGGTGGAGTGGCCCCGCATGCCGTCGTTGAACACCTTGTTGAACCTCGGGTCGGTTCCGTGGTACTCGAACGCCGACATCCCGAACGCCTTGTTGAACGGGATCCCGCCCTCCAGCACCGCGTCCTTCAGGTAGTACCAGCTCTCCATCAGGACCCGGTCCTGGTTCATCAGCGCCAGCGACGCCATCGACACCCCGTCCTCGTTCCTCGTCAGGAACTTGGTCACCGGCGCCGCCCCGTAGCGCCGGGTGACGCGGCCGTCGTCGCCGGTGGAGAGGGAGCAGGTGAGGATGGAGTAGCTGGTGAGGAGGCGGAGGATCCGGTCCAGCATCACGGGGGCCTGCGGGTTCTCGGTGGGTAGCTGGGCGGCGATCTCGGAGGGGGAGAGGTAGGCGCCGGGGCCGGCCTTGGAGATGATCTCGAACAGGTCGAGCTCGACGGCGGCCTTGAGGGTCATGGGGAGGACGGAGAAGCTCACCACCTGCATCGCGTACATGCACGCCACCTCGTCATCGGCAGCCGCCACCGGAGGCTGGTTCTCGACGGAGCCCATTGTTGGTCCCGGCGCGGCGGAGAGCGGTGGTGGCGGTTGGGAGGAGAAGGCCTGGATCCGTGATATGGAGAGTCTCTGTGGGGTGAGATATAGCGTGAGCCCGGGCTCAACAGCCCCCACCTACCACCAACGGGCTCTCTCTCTCTCTCTCTCTCTCTCTCTCTCTCTCTCTCTCTCTCTCTCTCTCTCTCTTCCATGTTGGAAAGGTTTTCTGTTCGACTCCCGGTATAGGCATGTGAATCCTGACCGTTGATGCCATTTTCTGACAGCCTGACCGGTCCAGCAAATAAAAAAAAAAAAACCCCACCCCCACCTAACGGCCACTAATGTGGTCGATGAGGTTTTTTTAATAATTTTTTATTAACTTTTATTTATTTTTGGTGAGGAAGGTGACCCACTTGTGGACACACATAGCGTTGGGTATGTGTCAGCATACCAATGGGTAAGGGTAGTGTTCATATTTTTTCTGCCGGGTGCAGGCCAGGGTCTTTTCATAAAAGAATTTTTCTTGATGCAATTTAAAAGAAGGTTCAATGAGGGTACTAAGTCTACTGACACAACACCACATGAAATTTCCAAGATTCCTCTAGGCTTCCACCCCGTTCGGTGGACTAAGTGTGTAGGCCCACACAATATGGTAGCTTAGGGGTCCGACGATTGGACCATCTATATATTGACGGTGCTCGAAAATTTAGCATCAGTCCGCCATCCTGGAACACGAGGTCGCCTTCGATTGGAGAGGTTATCCTGCTTGCCTCGGATTGGTTCGTATGTGTAGAATCGTCTTCTTTCGGATGAATAGTATGTTTCGAAAGATTCAACCTAGCACGGCGGGGATGTGAAGCTTGAACATCAGAAGACACTCTCATACGACCTGTTGTTCGATGACAGGTAACGGACAGGTGAATGACATCGGCCCCGCCATCTCACGATAGGAGAGGCGAGCGCCGCCCGCGGAATGTAGCCGGCCTTGTTGCACCATCCAGCCCGTTGAACCCTCGTGATCGGCACGACCGAGAGGTCACCTCACGTCGCATGCGATCAGCTTGGCAGCAAAAGTGGTCACCCCATCTTCGCACCTCAATGGACACTTCATAAGATCCAGCACCTCCAGCTTGCTAAGCTCTCGATCAGGTCGCTTGTCCTCAGCATGTGTCCCCGATCAGCGGCATAGAAGGTTGCCCCTGATCGCACGCGACCAGCTCGCCCGCGAAAGAGGTCGCCTCTAGTATGTAACTTAAAGAACACTTCAGAAGATTTAGCACCTCCAGCTCGCCAAGCTCCCTTGATCAGGTTGCTTGCCCTCAACATGTGTTCCCGATCAACTGCATAGGAGGTCGATCTTGATCGCATGCGACCAACTCGCTCACAAAAGAGGTCGCCTCTAGTATGCAGCTTAAAGAACACTTTAGAAGATTCAACATCTCCAACTTGCCAAGCTCTCTCGATCAGGTTGCCTGCCCTCAGCATGTGCCCCCGATCAACTACATAGGAGTTCACCCCTGATCGCATGCGACCAGCTTGCCCGTGAAGGAGGTCGCCTCTAGAGTCTCCTACAGTAAGGTGGTAACAAACCGATAGGTGTCCGTACTCCCGTGGAACTACATGGACATCTGTGAGCCAAGCTCACAGGTAAGAGTAGGTTCAAGTCACCTCCGATTAGAGTCTTCCGGAACATCCACCTGACTTGGATAGGACTGGTACATCCTCTCTGATTGCCTCTGACTGCCACCTAGGAAGCAAAACGACAAGCCCCAACCCAAGTGGGTGACACGAGGAGCTGCGGAAGGTGCTGGAATAGATAACGACGTGTCAACCTCCCATGGTCAGCAAAAATGCTATAAAAGTACGACCCTAGGCTCCAAAGTACAGGTTCAAACTCAAAAACCTTGGCCATTTTCTGACTCTCAACCCTCTCTTTCGAACCTTGACTGACTTGAGCGTTGAAGAGTTTGCGCTCCTTAGGGAGCCAACCGTTCACGTAATTCCCTTATCTTGCAGGACGGGCGATCTACCACGCAAAATTTCCCCCAACATATGCCATCTTGATGGTTAAGATATATGGTCTTTCAGTTTTTTAATATCTGGTGCTATTGGAAAAGCGAATGAGGTCTTTCAGGCTTTGATGTAGCAAAATAAGGTTGCCTTCTATCCACCTAGAACTGCTCCACCCAGACTCGTGAAGTGGTTCACACTCAACATCAACAGTTCTTTCACCCTGGACTCCGGGGGAGTAGGGTTTGGGATACGGGATCAGAGGGGGGTCATTCGGGTAGTTGATCGTGATGTGTTCCGGTGCTCTTCGGTAGCCGAGGTTGAAACCCGTTATTTATGGATGGGTCTTTGCTATGTGGTCAGTTGGGTCATCCTTTTTGTTGCTGGTCGCAGGTGACTCGAGGGTGGTTCTTCAACGACTGGTCTCTACCATCCCGGTGGACCGTCTTTTGGCGAACAGTTGATAACTTCTAATGAGGTGCCACATTGTTGGAGTGTCTCACACTCTCCGCGAAGGGAACAGTGTGACTGATTGGTTATCGGGTTTGGCTATTTACCAGGGCCGTGGTGATCGAATTGTGGCTACAGGAAGTTCCGCCTCCCTTGTGTGGTCTTATGCTCCGTGACATAGGCCCATGTCAGTTTCTGTAGAGTTAGGGGGGCCCTTTTCCTATCTTAGAGTTTGTCCTTTGTAGTGAACTTTTGTTATCAAAACAATAAAAAACATCATTGCTTGTTAAATAAAATTTTATTGTATACAATATGTAGGAATGTACCCTCTATACACGCTACCACACACGTAAATCATAATTGATGCACATAACACTACGACAATAAAATGACATCAATATTATCATATAACACGTGCATAGCCACCATGCATTACGTATATGCACAGTCTCCACACTGTGTATGCGCCTATCCTTTTTCGAAATCCACATCTATAACTATGTAACATACGCTTATAGCATTCCTCAATTATTGTAGGTTTTTTGTCTAAATGACCCTATTATTGTTGGAATTGAACCCACTTTAGCGTTCGACTATTTACTAGGGGTAGCTCAATTGTCATGGGCAGCCCCAGATTATCACATGCAGATTACCACTGGTCCAACACCAGCCTGACTCTTGGAGATTGCCACCTGTCCTATCCAATCCACCGCCACCACCATGCCGTCCTACCTCTTATTCCTCTTCCTCCCCAGTCTTTTTCCTCCTCCTCCTTCATTTTCCTTCTTCCTTCCTTCTCCTTCATACTCTTCTTTGTCCACCCCCATGCTACACTCAGTGATTGCAAGATTGTCTCAGCCATGGGATGCTGAGTATAGCTTTTGCTCATTCGGCCACCATTGAGCACTCGACATCTGATTACGTAATGGGTTGAGTTCCACTTAGCATTGTATGACCGAGTGAACAATTTAGGCACTCGATCGGCCCTCACTACAAGAAATAGGTTTTTTACCGACGGAAATTTCTATTACCGTCGGTAATAATTATATTTTACCGACAGTAACAATTATTTCCGTCGGTAATAAGAATCAGATTTTTTTAATTTTTTTTTCATATTTATTACCGACAGTTATATATTCTCCGTCGGTAATATACCTTTACCGACGGTAACGAAAAAAGTCCGTCACTAATAATATATTTTATATTTTGCTATTTTTTTTTTGTTTATTTTTACCGACGGTAATGAAAAAGTCCGTCGCTAATAATATATTTTATATTTTGCTTTTTTTTTTCGTTTATTTTTACCGACGGTAATTAAAAAGTCCGTCGCTAATAATATATTTTATATTTTGCTATTTTTTTTTTGTTTATTTTGACCGACGGTAATAAAAACGTCCGTCGCTAATAATATATTTTATATTTTGCTATTTTTTTTTTGTTTATTTTTACCGACGGTAATAAAAAAGTCCGTCGCTAATAATATATTTTATATTTTGCTATTTTTTTTTGTTTATTTTTACCGACGGTAATAAAAAAGTCCGTCGCTAATAATATATTTTATATTTTGCTATTTTTTTTTTGTTTATTTTGACCGACGGTAATAAAAACGTCCGTCGCTAATAATATATTTTATATTTTGCTATTTTTTTTTTGTTTATTTTTACCGACGGTAATAAAAACGTCCGTCGCTAATAATATATTTTATATTTTGCTATTTTTTTTTGTTTATTTTTACCGACGGTAATGAAAAAGTTTGTCGCTAATAATATATTTTATATTTTGCTTTTTTTTTTTTGTTTATTTTTACCGACGGTAATAAAAAAGTCCGTCGCTAATAATATATTTTATATTTTGCTAATTTTTTTTGTTTATTTTTACCGACGGTAATGAAAAAGTCCGTCGCTAATAATATATTTTATATTTTGCTATTTTTTTTCGTTTATTTTTACCGACGGTAATAAAAACGTCTGTCGCTAATAATATATTTTATATTTTGCTATTTTTTTTCGTTTATGTTTACCGACGGTAATAAAAAAGTCCGTCGGTATAACTAATATTACCGACGGTACAGATGTATTCCGTCGGTAAAAACCCTGCGATCAATCACGACCGGTTCCCGATCCCTTTCTGTTTCGATCTAATCGAACAGTAGATCTAAGTGCCAGCTCACCTATCCGAGCCACACAATTTCATCCAATCAGATTCCTTCTCCGCCTCTTTATAAGGACTGCTTCGATCCCTCCAAAGAGGAAGCCCGCGGAGAAGAAGCCGGTCGTCGAGAAACCGGCGGAGGAGGAGAAGAAGTCGGTGGTGGAGAAGGTTTCAGCCGAGAAGAAGGCGGGGAAGAAGCTGCCGCCTTCCAAGGAGGGCGACTCCGCCGGCGCCGGCGACAAGACGCAGAAGAAGAAGTCGATCGAGACCTCCGTCCGCCTCGTCCTCCCCGGTGAGATCGCCAAGCACGCCGTCTCCGAGAGCACCAAGGCCTTTACCAAGTTCACCAGTGCCTAGATCCTGGTGCTGTGACGGCGATCTAGGGTTTCTGATCCAAGCCCGCGGAGAAGAAGCCGGTCGTCGAGAAACCGGCGGAGGAGGAGAAGAAGTCGGTGGTGGAGAAGGCTTCGGCCGAGAAGAAGGCGGGGAAGAAGCTGCCGCCTTCCAAGGAGGGCGACTCCGCCGGCACCGGCGACAAGACGAAGAAGAAGAAGTCGATCGAGACCTCCGTCCGCCTCGTCCTCCCCGGTGAGAAAATCACATGAATTAAAGAATATTATTTTAGTATTTTTTTAAAAAAAATTCATGAGTTTTTACCGACGGATAATATAAATTTTGTCGGTAATAATATATTTTATTTTTTTAATTATATACATATTGCCGACGGGAATTAATGTGGCCGTCGGTAATAAGATTGCATATTACCGACGGAATATAAATTACCGTCGGCAATAATCTATTATATTTTTAATTAAATATTAACATATTACCGACAGATACAAAATATCCGTCGGTATTAATTATTAATACCGACGGAAATATTTTGTCTGTCGCCGATTTTTCCCGACGCCTTTTTCCCCGACAGACTACCGACGGAAATTTGGTCCGTCGCTAAAATGTTTTACCGACGGATAATTGATTTTACCGACGGAAATATTCCGTCGGTAAAAACCGTTTTTTTTGTAGTGCCTTAATCACTGAGTGTAGGAGGAGGAATAAGGAGGGGAGTGAGGAGGATAGAGGAAGGTTGAGGAGGGCGAGGAGAAAGAAGGATAATGAAGAAAGGAGGAGGAGGAGGAGAAGGAAGGAGGAGAAATATGGAGAGAGGACTAGGAGGAGACGATAGTAGATTTCATTGGATTAGTGATGGTGGATGCAATTAACGAAGATGGGTGGTGTCTGATTAACAGCTTTTTGTGTAGTCGTTATAAAACTGTAATCAAAACCAATACCTGCATATAAAATTCAGATAATATAGAAAGTATAGCGCAAGTATAGGATCGAACCCCACGTAAATGTGATACCTAAAAGAGAGAAATCACAAGTGAAGCTAGATTGAATTTAAGAGAGTTTGGATTTTTGTTCTTTTGAAGATGATTTGTTTTAGAAAGTAAAACAGAAAATTAATAATTCAAATTAATAGTTTTAGAAAGTATCCACCAAGGAGAGGGATTGATAAACCATGGTTTGGAGTCAACTTTTCTTGTAATGTACTCTCTTTTGTCTACACTTGAGAGTGGAAGTTTTACCGTCTCAAACAAAAAATTTAGAGTTAAAGCACCTTTATCCAATTTCGTTATATAATACCCTCAAAATTTCAAGAACATAATTCTTTTTATAGTGAAGAAGTAAAACTAGTTCAATTGTGAGAATTTATATAGTGAAAATTAAAGAAAAAAATAATGACATTAGCCATCTTAATCAATGATTCAATGTTGGAGTTTTGAATTATCACCCAAATTCCAATTGAACAATATTACGGGTAAACTCCGTTCTCACTTCATAATTAAAGTCAACTAATTAGAAGGCATAAACATTAAGCACAATCGAGAGCAACTTACAAGAGAAGAAACTAACTACTTACCATGGCATCGAACCCCTCTCCCTGACAGGAGGGTGTTTAGCCTACCATGGTGTAAGTGTGAATATAATATAAAGTAAAACAATGCAGAAACAGAAGAAAGCATAAGAATAATATAAACAAAAGGACTTTTATTGGAGTAAAGAACAAGATTACACCCAACTTATACTTAAAAACCTTACTTCATGCACTTTCTTATACACATGAACCGAATTCTGGTGAAAGGTGTCCCTCTGTTCTTAGCCAGGACCCTCTATTTACAGGCTCTTGTAACTTGCACCCCAAGGCATCTCTTAGAAAATCCCTAATTCAAAAAGAAATTTTGGATGGAATTTTTTTTTTGATTTTTAGGCTTTTACTGATAACCCATTTTGACCCTGAAAGCGTTCGAATTTGGAAATATTTGTGCGATGCAATCTTATAGATCTTTGAATTAGCTTTCCAATGAATCCAATTTTACCTTAATTAAATATATGAACAAAATGTTATGGCCAGAATATAGAGACGTGCACCAGCAGAATTCTGAATCCAGAATTGACAGGAGGCTGATTTGTTTTCATGTACAGATTTGTATTGGATCTTGGATTAGCCATCAATTGGGTCTTGAAAATATTCGTCTATGTAGCATACATGAGTGATCCACCGTCTAGCTTAGCTTGGCCCATGAAAGCATGTGGCGTCTTCTTCATCATGTAATTTATAGGCCCAAATTTATCATCTCTCAGTTAAATGCTCGCTATTCTCCTTTCGCATCCATCCTTTGTACGTGTCATGTGTTCCTCCATGAAGCCATGTAATAGTCATGATCTTATAGTTAGGATCCGTCATGATATTTTGTATTAACGTTAGTCTTCATTCCATTCAAGATAGACATAAGTTGAGTTTATTAGTCTTGATAGAATATAAAGGAGTGCGACGATACTTTCTACTTATTTGGCTTCTTATTTTTTTATAAATGTTGCCCTTATAATCACTAGCAAAACGAAATAGCCGAGCGAAAGCACTGCAATATTCTTGAGATGCCACATGCTCTTATTTTCTCCGCTTTTGTTCCTCACACATTATTGGTTGTTGTCATTCTGATCTCAGTTAACCTCATCAAGATCACCCCTTCTTCAGTTCGTCCAAGTGCAGGGTCTTCTCACGAATACCTTTGTTCTTCTCCTCCGAACTAAAACATGCTCCGTTCCTTCGAATGTGGCTATTTCATCCTTCTTCCATCTCATGAGCACACAAAGTTTTTCAAAAGAGCACCTAAGTGTGTCCTCTTGGGGATCAGCAACGAGCATGAGGGGCATCTTTGCTATGGCCCCTTGACTCACGGTCTTGACATATCTTGACATAACTCATTTGTTCGAGGATACCCCTTACTACTCCTTTGTGGTTCAGTAGCTCATATTTCTAGAGACTTATCCCACTTTGTCTCTGATTCTTAAGCCTCTTCTTTCACTTTCGTCAGTCTCATTTTTGTCCGTTCCACCTACTCCACTTACGTACTGCTTTTCTCATCCTTACCTTCGCCACCCACCTCTTTCACTCTCCATTTTTTTGGGGATTCTTCCCGGAACTCCTCTCCTCCTTTTGTGTCATCTCCTCGTTGGGTTGTTACCACTTTTTTCTCGGAACTAAACTCAGTAGGATCCTGGTTTTTCCCCTTCGTCTCCTCAAATGGAGGTTGGTTTCTCTAATACTTGTAATGCTCATGATACTTCTGGTACTACGTACGCCTACTTTGCCCAGTAAATATTCGCCGGCCTCGAGGATTCGTGCTCGTCGCCTCGCTACCCTCAACATGAACACCACTCACTTGACTAGTTTAGCTTTGCATCTGGGCTGCTTGATCGCTTTAGCTTTGCCACTGTCACCTCTTACTCATCCCCGTTCACCACCTTTCTTGTTGTCATTCGATCACTTTAACTGGGAGTCCAGATCGTACCGAGAAGCACTTCAGTCCCCTCAGTGGCAGCTTGCCATGGTAGATGAGTTTCAAGCTTTTGAGCAGACACAAACGTGGGATGTCATTCCTTTACTAGCAGGTGTTGAGCCTTCACATGCAATCGGATCTTCATGGTCAAGCATCAACGTATTAGTTCTATTGAGCTGCACAAGGCCCGTTTAGTTTCTAGGGACTTAAATAAGGAGAATGGGATTGCCTCTGTTAAATTTTTTTCTATCGGGGCTCAAATGACCACAGTTCAGACTCTTTTTGCGGTTGCTATTGCTTGGTGTTGGCCCCTTCTTCAGATGGATATGAAGAATTTCTTTCTTCATGGTGATCTCTTTAAGATTATCTATATGCAATCTCTTTTGGGTTTCAGTATTCCTCATCAGCATGTTTGTACTATCCGATGAGCCATCTACATGTTCAAACAAGACCCCCGAGCATGTTTCTATTTGTGTGGTCCTTCCTGTAGGGCCAAGCTATCTTTCTTCTCTATGTGGATGATATGATCATTATAGGTGACAGGTCAGGTTCCATAGCCTTGCTTCAGCAGCATCTCTAGATCTGTAGTCAGTTTCAGATGAATGATTTTGATCCTTTACTCTACTTCCTTGGTATTGAGATTGCTCAGGGCAAGCGGGGGATTTTGCTCACTAGTAGAAGTATACCATTTATATCCTTAGTCGAGTTGCTCATTCTAAGGATTGCATCACTGACATTCCACTCAAGCTTCATATGAAGCTTCGACCTACAGATGATGAGCCTTTTTCAAATCATGCTCTGTATAGAGAGATTGTTGGTCAATTGATCTACGTACCTTTGTATCTCCAGGCCCGATATTGCACACATAGTCAGTATCGTCAGTCAGTTTGTTGAGGCTCCATGCTCTTCTCACTATGGTGCCTCCTGTGGATTCTTTGGTACCTTCGAGGCACTATCACTCGGTCAATCTTTTTTTTATCAACTTTATCTTTGCTTCTATGTGCATTTTCTGATGCCAATTGGGCTTATGATCCGATTATTCACCGCTTGTTGACCACTAGCTACTGACTGTTTCATGGAGATTCTCTCATCTCATGTAGCAGCAAGAAGCAAAAATGTTGTTTCTCTATCCATCACTGAGGCAGAGTTCAGGCCCATGGCCATCACCACCAAGGAGATTATTCACTTACGGCCTCTACTTGAGGATCTTGGAGTTGAGATTATGGACCTACAACTTTTCACTATGATAACTGAAATGTTATACAGATTGTTAGCAATCTTGTTTTTCACGAGAGGATGGAACACATCGAGATCTATTGATACTTCTCCCGATAGCACTATCAGGCCCAAACTATCTCTCACTTATGTTTCCTCAGCAGAACAAATGGATGACTTCTTTACGAAGTCCCAGTTGACTTCTCGGTTCCGATTTCTTGTTAGCAAACTTTTGATGTTTGATCGACTATGAGTTTGAGAGGGGGGGTTTAGTCATATGTATCGCCTATTTTTATATATGAGCCTCATATGTTGACACATGTGTACTACATATATATATATATATATATATATATATATATATATATATATATATATATATATATATATATATATATATATATATATATATATATATATATATATATATATATATATATATATATATATATATATATATATATATATATATATATATATATATATATATATAGGGTCAGGTTCAATGGACACTGTTTTTGCACTCAATTTTTTACGCCGATTTTCAAATCATTAGATAGAGGTTTCATAAGTTCTTAATTTTTTGTGAGCATAATCATCTTGTCTTAGATAGCA
Organism: Chamaelirium japonicum; assembly: GCA_947650365.1. Lineage (NCBI taxonomy): Eukaryota > Viridiplantae > Streptophyta > Magnoliopsida > Liliales > Melanthiaceae > Chamaelirium > Chamaelirium japonicum. The sequence goes on from OX393554.1 coordinate 38,453,939, forward strand.
CATCCACAAAAAATCAGCACATTCTAAAGCCTCTAAGTACATCAAAACTAAAAGGCTTTATCGACCGTCCATTTTAATCGTTAATTTGAAGAGCACATTTAATAAGTCTAGAAGCTTTAGAATGTGTTGATTTTTTTTCGATGTGTTATCTAAGACAAGGTGATTATGATCACAAAAAATCAACAACTTATGAAATCTCTATCTAATGATTTGAAAATCGATGTAAAAAATTGAGTGCAAAAACAATGTCCATTGAACCTGACCCATATATATATATATATATATATATATATATATATATATATATATATATATATATATATATATATATATATATATATATATATATATATATATATATATATATATATATATATATATATATATATATATATATATATATATATATATATATATATATATATATATATATATATATATATATATATATATATATATATATATATATATATATATATATATATATATATATATATATATATATATATATATATATGAGGAATGGGATGCTGCCTATCAATGCAGCGTTTTTTGCTGCTTTGATACATTGTTTGACCATCCTAGAAGTTTTGGAATTTTATGAAATTTGGTGAGGGTGTTGTCTAGGGTAAGATGATCATCCTCACAAATTTTCATCAAATTCCAAAACTTCTAAGAGGGTCAAATGGTCGAAGCAAAATCTGCAGATTTTAACGATGACTGCAGATTTTGCAGATTTTGCTTCGACCATTTGATCCTCTTAGAAGTTTTGAAATTTGATGAAAATTTGTGAGGATGATCATCTTACCCTAGATAACACCCTCACCAAATTTTATCAAATTCCAAAACTTCTAGGATGGTCAAACAATGTATCAAAGCAGCAAAAAATGCTGCTTTGATAGGCAGCATCCCATTCCTCTCTCTCTCTCTCTCTCTCTCTCTCTATATATATATATATATATATATATATATATATATATATATATATATATATATATATATATATATATATAGGCATGCTATGCTGCGGCATGCGGTGCGTGCGGCATCGCACCGCAGCCGTGTGATGCACTGCTGCGTGCATCGCATGCACGTAGCGCGTGCATCACACGGCTGCGGTGCGATGCCGCATGCACCGCATGCCGCATTCAAGCATTTCTATATATATATATATATATATATATATATATATATATATATATATATATATATATATATATATATATATATATATATATATATATATATATATATATATATTGGCCCATTGGCCCTAATAAGAGAGTACTCTCTCTCTCTCTCTCTCTCTCTCTCTCTCTCTCTCTCTCTCTCTCTCTCTTATTTGAGGTCTACCATTGTGATCCTCTATCTGAGTTTACTTTGAAACAGACTCCAACACGGTATTAAAAATTTGTTTTTGGTCCTATTTAATTCTTTGGTAAGTGGGACCTTTGAATCTTGAGAGCAAAGCAATATGATTATCACCAACAACCACACACACTTGTTCTACATAATTGAAAGTTTGAATGGGAAAATGAGCTGAGAGCTGATGGCTATAGCTACCCTCTTTACCTAACCAAAATGGACTTCAAACCCGATGACTGGACAACAAACACGGCAGCAGATTATTATTTTCAAGATTATTCAATCTCTAGAACCATCACTTGAGGAGCACTATCTCCCATGTATAAGCAAAGTCTACACTTCAGTAGAGGGCTGGTTGGGCTGGAGCACGGCAGACCCGACACAACCCGATACGAAGTTAGCTGGTTTGGGTCAGGGCTAAACGGGTTCGGGTCATAAACGGGTCGACACCATAAAACCGTGTAATAAACGGGTCGGGTCCGGGTTTAGGGTCTAGACATGGTAGACCCGGGAAGACCCGTTTAAAATTCAATGGGTCGGGTCTGCCCGAAATCCGATACTGTAATATATATCAGCAGGTCTATCGGGTTAGGTCGGGTCGAGTCGGATTGGGTTGGATCGGGTCAGCTGAATAAACCCGTGTGGTAAATGGGTCTAACGGGTCTACCTCTTTATAAATGGGTCGGGTACGGATTTAGGATCTAGACACGATTAGTTAAATGGGTAGGGTCCGGATCTAGGGGTTTTGGTCACGACCCGAATCTAGACATGACACGAACCCGACCCGACATGACCCATTGCCACCCCTAAGGGCAGGTCAAGGATTTAGGAAGGATTGCTTCCAAGACTTTGACAAGCATGAAAGGGATTGGCCATCAAGACCACTTCAAATCCAAAACTGCTCTCTTTTGAATCTTTTGAATCTTTTGAATATATGTACAAAATACAAAAGTATCTGCCCCCACATCCGATAGGCCGTGTAATCAAATCCCGTGGGCCTTTCTTTTGTGAGTGCGCCCGATTTGTCTCAAGCCTTTGAGGCAGGCTTACCTCGCACCATTGTGATAGATTTATCTGTGCTCCTGTGTGACAATTCTACACAGGAGCATATTCTTTTAAATATATAGAAGCATTGGATCTAATAAATTATTTTTAAAAGTTCATCAAATTTATATTCCTAAAAAAAATCATCAAATTTATAGAGATATCGACGCATTTAATTTAAAATAAAAACCAGAGGAAGAATATTGTTGGCATGGTTGATGTTTGTTCTTGGTGCTCTAAAGCCTCGTTTGGTAGCTGAAAAGTTTTATTAAAAGAAAGAAAAATCTTTCCTCTACTGAGGAGAAAGACTTTACACCCGAGAGTGGGTGGAAAGAGAAACCCCTTGATCACTTTCTCCCGATTACATTAACATGGGGGTAATTTAGGTATGAGTTTTTTTTTCGTATTTTTGTTCACTTTCCCAACTACCAAACACGTCTAACATCACTTAAGGAGTGAATCCCCACCCTTTCCATTATCACCTCCCTCATAAAGAGACTTTAATCATTGCATTCCCAAGGTACAACAACTTCTGATTAAGTCTAGAGCTACCAATGAGCTTTTGTCCGAGTGGTACTTCCTAGCCATTAATGTCATGTTCAAATGATTATGAAATTTAATTAACATAGCAACTATGTTGCCTACGAAGTTTCGATCTCCGGAGCTCTTGAGCCCATGCTCTAGCACCCTCTCCTCTAACAGCCTAGCCGGGCGATCCAAAAAGTCTAGAGCTATTAAATTTAGCATCCGCTAAAAAAAAAAAACATGGGCATCATAGAATATGAACATGATAATGAGAAGAACTAGCTAATTTTCAAAACTGGCTGTGAGGGGGAGGGGAAAATGGGTATATGAAGACAGGAAACCCCCACCCCTAAGCGATGTAGGACTGTTCGCTCAACAACCCCCCCCCCCTCCCGCCTGCAAAAAGCGCGTTTCAACGGGTACCTACCTGCACGTTGAGCAAGAAGCATTAGTTGGTGGAGGCCCATTCGAGGGAAGACATGGTGGGGCCAGCTCTTATACCACGTTATGAGTAACCCTAGAGAGAGAGATAGAGAGAGAGAGAGAGAGAGAGAGAGAGAGAGAGAGAGAGAGAGAGAGAGAGAGAGAGAGAGAGAGAGAGAGAGAGAGAGAGAGAGAGAGAGAGAGAGAGAGAGAGACCTTGATTCTCATTAGGGCAAAAGGCAACATATAAATATACAAAATATGTGGGTAGGGTGTAAGTACCGCACATAAAAAAGACATGTATAACCATTGTATATATACATAGACTAACACCCCTCCATTAAACTCAAGGTGGATCAAACACTGACAATTTGCTAAGAAGAAACCAAAAATGGGGAGATGGGTGCGACTTTGTGAAGAAGTCAGCAATATGCTCTGTGAAGGAGATATAAGGAAGCGAAAGAGTTTTTTGCTTATAATGTTGCAGAGTGAAGTAACAATCAATCTCAATATGCTTCGTCCTCTCATGAAAAATTGGATTCCTCTCCAGTTATCACAGTGAAGGACGATAGGACTAGAGACTTCCATTCCAAGATCTCCAAGTAGCCAACATAGATGAATGATCTCCTTAGTGGTAGTGGCTATAGCCTTGAATTCTACCTCAGTGGTAGAGATAGAGAGAAAAAAAATCTTTTGCTTCTTGCTCTTCTATGAGATAAGATAGTCCCCAAGAAATAAATAATAGCCAATAGTTGAGCGATGAGTAGTCGGATCACCACCACATTCAACATCAGAATAAGCTCGAAGAACTAGAGAAGTGGTTGAGGATAGAAAGATCAACCTAGCGATAGTTCCTCGGAGATACAGAAAATTCATAGGAGAGCACCATAGTGAGCCGAGTGAGGTGCATCCACAAACTGGGTGATGATACTGATTGCATGAGCTATATCAGGCTTGGCGATACAAAGGTAGACCAGTTGACCAACTTTTTCTTTGTATCAGGTAGGATAAGAAAGAGGCTTGTCATCTGTAGGACGAAGCTTCACATGAAGCTTAAGAGGGGTGTCAACTATCCGAGCATCAGAATGAGTAGCTTAACTAATAATGTAAGTAGTGTAGCTCTGCCGGGAGAGCAGAATCCCTCAATGTGCAACACAGATGACCAATATTCTTTATCTGAAACTGCCTCCGAAGATGTTGCTGAAGAGAGGCGATAACACCAGCTATCACCAGTGAGATCATATCATCCACATGGAGAAGAATCATGGCCCAGTCCTGTGGAGAAGACCTCACAAATAAGGAGTGGTCATAAAAGCTTAGTAACATTATGCCATTGCGCCACACCCCCTAGCAATCCTAAGGCACAATACGGAATATGATCACATGGAAAACTTCACAAAGAGAGGTGGATCCTCTTCACCCTTTTCTCGAGACTTGCGACTTACTCCATTTAAAATAATTTTTTATTTGATAGTTCAAATAAAGATTTTCAAGTACTAGTTTTGATAAACAAGAAGGTTCTTGCTTTGACCGGTGGTTTTGCTGGGGTTGTCGGTTCACCGGGGCGGGGTCGTAGGAGTTGGGTGTTACCACCAAAGGCAGCCGCTTAGGTGGCAACGAATATCCCAACAGTGGCCACTGTTGGTGGTATCGGGGTCGTCAGTCCGTCGGGGCGAGGCCGTTGTAGGCCGATGTTGCTGCCGAAAGTGTTTTGTTGCCGAAGACGGTCATGTGTGTTGCTACCTAATACAACGGTGTGGGTATAGGTGGTGATGCCAGAGTAGTGTTTTGTCATCGATGCTAACCCGCTGCAGTGCCGATAGGTGTGTTAACGCTGGAGGTGGTCCGACTGTGTTTTTTCATCGAAGGTGGTCTGTTGTAGTACCGACAGGCACATGCATGCACTAGTTTGGAACAAAATAAACTACAAGGGGGTTAAGTATTTTGAGCTAAACTTCAAAGGGGCAAAGTTTAGTTTATCGAAATAAATATAGAAGATGGGACCACTCATAAGTGTCCACCTTTTTATAGTGTAAATCCCTTAACTTAGTATTTCCGAACCACATTATCACCATGGATCTGGGTCCAACCACCGACGTCTGTTATTTATGTCCCTATGGATGGTTCTGGATTATTCAGATCTACAGGCCACCAAGTGAACTAGAGGGGGCTCTTATCATATGGGCTGAGTACTCAAACGGGCGGGAACAGGTGTTTATGGCTGGACCCCTAACCATGGTGATACTGTCGTTGGAAACGACTATTTTAATTAGTTCATTTAAAATGGTTCATGAAAAGCCATAGAAAGAGAGGCTACTACTAGCCGTTGGGCTGGGTCCTTTATTTCTAACGGCTATCTATTCCTGCCATGGAAAATACGAAGGCCATATAATGTCATGTGGTAGGAGAATAAGGGTGTGTTTGGCATTGGTTTTGAAATTTTAGGTTTTGATTTTGGAATACCAAAAACTAGTTTTGTGCAAAACCAGTTTTAGCTTATCGAAAATCAGTTTTAGAATTATCAACATTTGAGCATTTGGCAATAAAACCAATTTTGAGCTTAAAACTAATTTTGCAGTTATTTCCTCTATTTTTAAATATTCTATTTGTAAAACATTATCTACATAATATACTCTATCCATCACATTCTTTTTCTATAGTATATTCTCTCTATAATATTTTCTCTATATAATTTTCTCTCCAATAATTTCTCATTCTAAAACATTATTTGTGTAATACTCTCTCTGCTTATATTCTCTCTATATAATATTTCTCTTTAGAGTACTTTCTCTCTCTATAATATTTTTTATCTACAATATTTTTTCTCTATGATATTTTCTCTTCTCTCTCTTATGTCAATTTCTCTCTACAATATTTTAGTTTTCTAAAATGTTCTCTTCAATATTTTCTCTCTACGATATTTTCTCCTTCTACAATATTTTCTCTCTATAATATTTTCTCTTCTCACTACGTCATTTTCTATCTAAATACTCTCCTTCTATAATATTTTATCTCTCTACAATATTTTCTTTCTAAAATATACTCATTCTATAATATTTTTTCTCTCTAAAATATTCTCTTGCTACAAGATTTTCTCTCTCTAAAAATGTTCTCTCTATAACACTTTCTCTAATATTTTTTCTCTACAATATTATTTCTCCTCTCTCTACACCATTCTTTCTCTCTATGATATTTTCTCTCTATAATATTTTCTCTCATTCAGTTTCTCTTTTAAATATTTACTTTTTAAAATATTTTATCTTTACAATATTTTCTCTCTCTAAAATATTTTTTTATACAATATTTTTTCTCTCTCTAAAGTATATTATATTTTTATAATATTTTCTCTTTACAAAATTTTTTTTTTATAAAATATTATCTTTCTATAACTTTTTCTCTATCTATAATATCTTCGATCTCTTTCAATAATATTTTTTTTTCTATACCATTTTTTCTCTATGATATTTTCTCTGTATAATATTTTTTCCTCTTTATGTCATTTTCTCTCACTACAATATTTTTTCTTTCTAAAATATTCTCTCTCTATAATATTTTCTCTCTCTAAAATATTCTCTTTCTATAAAATTTTTTCTCTAAAATATCATATTCTACAATGTTATCTCTCTACAACATTTCTTTCTCTAAAATATTCTCTCTGTATACTATTTTCTCTTTCTAAAATATTCTTTCTATAATATTTTCTCTCTTGAACATTTTTTCTCTATGATATCTTCTCTCCCATAATTAATATTTTTCTCCCTTCTATGTTATTTTCTCTCTCTATAATATTTCTTTTCTAAATTTTACTCTCTATAATATATTCTCTCTCTAAAATATTCTTTTTCTATAATATTTTATCTCTAAAAAATATTCACTTTCTATAATATTTTCTTTTCTAAAATATTCTCTTTCTATAATATTTTCTCTCTCTAAAATATCCTATTTCTATAATGTTTTCGCTCTATAACATTTCTCTCCCTAAAATATTCTTTTTTTATAATATTTTCTCTCTCTAAAATATTCTATTTCTATTATATTTTCTCTCTCTATGATATCTTCTCTCTCTAGTATTAATAATTTTCTCCTCTCTATGTTTTTTTTCTCTCTCTATAATATTTTCTATCTAAACTACTCTCTATAACATATTCTTTCTCTAAAATATTATATTTCTATAATATTTTCTCTCTCTAAAATATTCTCTCTATAATATTTTCTCTTTCTACCATATTTTCCTTTTCTATAATATTTTCTCTCTCTATAATATTTCCTCTCTATAATATTTTTATCTTCAATATTTTCTCTCACTATATATTTATTTATTTAATACTTTCTGTCTATATTCTTCTATTTAGAATTTTCTCTCTTTATAATATTTTTATATCTATCATATATTTTCTCCAAAGTATTCTCTCTATAATAATTTTCTCTTTCTACAATATGATATGTATATATTCTCCCAGTTTTAATTTTTTCTGTTTATAATAGTTTCTCTCTACAACATATATGTTATTCACAATAATTGTTTTTAATTATTGTTTTGCCTGGCCTTCTTGTCTCAAGAACCCAAAAGAAGAACCCAAAAGCAGAAAATTACTGCTTTTGTGTTTTGATGATTTTCTGGTTTTGGTTTTGGAAAACCAATTTTCTAATCGAATCCCAAACGCACTAAAATCTTATACCAAAACCAGTTTGGCAAGCGGAACTAGTTTTGACACAAAACTAGGCCTCCAAAACCAATGCCAAACACACCCTAAGTTTGAGGACCGCTTTTATAATCGCGTATATGGACGATTCGCAAGACAACAACATGTGGTGGGATCATTGGCCATGGGGTGAATCCTAGGGGATGGCACCACCACCGACCACCACCACCACGGCCGCCACCAACCAGCTGGTGCTCCGGCTACCGCCTCTCCATCCAGCGGCTATTGCCTCCGGCCACCATGCTGGACAACCACCCGCCTGTTTGCCGCCTCTTTGACCATCACCCGCGGCCGCCCGCCATCGGTGGTTGTTCGCCTGTGGCGGTGGAGGCGGGTGGTGGCCAAAGGGGCCGCAGGTGTGTAGGCAGTGGTCGACGGTGGTGACCGATGACAATAATGTACGCTAGATGGAAAGGTGGTAGCTGGAGCGGCTGGCGATGGACGGTGGTGGTGCCATCCCTCTAGGATTCACCCCATGGCCCATGGTCCCGCTATGTGTTGTCGTCTTGCGAATCGGTCATTTCGGCGGTTATACAAGCGGTTCTTAAAATTTTTCTGCCCTACAAGTAATGAAGTTGAATGCATTTAATTCCAGAGAAGCTGGTAGTTTTGAGCCTCTGAAGTAGGCCTGCAACTTGGGCGGGTTGGACGCAACCCAGCCCGAGCCCAATCCGGATTTTGGGTGATTTGGGTTTGTATTTGAAGATTGGATTGGGTTAGGGTTGAAAAAATACAACCCGAGGTGAATTTTGGTCGGGCTCGTGTTGAGTGGTCAGAACCCGACGAAACCCGAACCCGAGTACCCATATATATATATGAGTCTGTGATATATAGGTAACGATCACAGTCAACCCGAGTACTCATATGTTGAGGGGTCGCAGTCACAGTTATCCGTTTCACCCAGTCCCATATTATTTATTTACTTCTTGCTTATCAAATAAAGATATTATCTAAGAGAAATTCTATTTAGTCCGAAGATTTTTCGATTTCGCCGGCCCAATTGACGTGGTAGCGTGCAACTGGTGATGTTAAAGATTTTAAAATCGCTAGTGGGTTTCAGCAACCAGTTGCATGTTGCCACGTCAATCGGGCCGACGAAGTCAGGACAAACCTTCAGGCCGAATAGCATTTCTCATTATCTAATGATCTAGTAAATTGCATGAATAGAAATGCAAAAAAGTTATATGGTAGTGTTAGTAAGTATAAGTTTTTCTTACATTTTGATTTTTAAAGAGTAAAAATTTAAACAATGATTATACCCAAACTTGCACAACTGACCCATCCTAACAACTTGGGCTAACCCGAGCCCTACCCAAGTATAGAAATATTTGCTTGGGGTGGGTTTGGGCTGTACATCTCGGGTTGGTGGTTAGATTGGGTCGGGTTATGATTGGGAGTTTTAGTACTTGGGTTGACCCCCAACCCCACCCAACCAGTCTGAGTTGCAGCCCTACTCTGATGAGGGCTATGGCTGCTGCTTGGAATTGATACTGCCAAAGGAGAGAATAGGTGTGGCTTCATTTGGGTGGTATGCAGATGTGTTTAATTTGCTGTTGAATGGTGTGGCATGGATCGATAGGGCATTGAGGATAGCCACATAGGTAGGCCTGTCAATAGGGCTGGGTCAGATCTGGCTAAGTCTTGCTCGAACTCGGCCCGGACATGAACCGGCCTTTTCACTTAACTTGGTCCAGAACTTTTCCACTTTATTCATCCCAAACTCGACCCAAATTGCTATTCGGGCTGCGGCCGAGTTCGGACCAGCCCAATTACGATTTGCATACATGTACCAAAAAAAAATGTCATTCCAACAAAGCATCAAGTAGCTCTAAAAATTATTATTTGGCTAAAAAATGTACCATGTTTTTTTGTTTTTTTTGACAATAGAATTACATACTCCACTACTAGATGTTATAATACATTTGACTAGATATTAGAAGTAAGCTACAAGACTATTGGTCGGCAAAAACAACGGGGACCAATGTCGTCTTGACAAAGAACCTGGAGGCCATGTGGATATTCTCACTGCCAACTTACTGGAGTCTTCATCTTCGTTGCTTGCTTTGAGAGCCAATTAGAAAAAATATACCATGTTGTGAGAATGGGTCCAAAAATAAATAGTATGTGCTCCGGATTCAAAGTCTGCAAACTCACAACAATGATCCACCAATATATTAGTATAATCTTTAGTCTCAAAAGTCAAAACCCGATGATCAATACATCCAACTCTAGCCAGGAAGAATCTTGTAGAGAAATTTCTCTATCAGATTCTCTTCAAATTTCTCTGCTTGATTAGTATGCAATGCCGGAAAGAATCCGATACAAAAATTTATGTATATAAAATAAGACAAAACTAATGGCCAGCAAGATAGAGCTATGACGACAATGAATGGATCGATGCGTCAATTACTAATTACAATATGTAATTCCTAAATCCCCCTCTCCCACCCTAGCGGGATTTCTCAAAATAAATAAAAAATATAATTCCTAAATATCTGATTGACCATTATGGATAGATTGAAGACCCTTGGATTTGTTCACTTTGTTCTGTGTGTTCTGAAACATTATGAGCAATCCATCCAACCATCCATGACTCAACGAGTCGAAAAAGTCTATGTTGTGACTTATCAAAGAATGAATTAATTACTGAACAACAAGTATGATATGCGGCTTCTTGCAATATGCGACAAATCCCAGGCCACACAATTGAACATCAAGATCAAATTGAAGCCCAAATTACGAAAGATGAACAAAGTAGAGAAATGCTAGGAAGTAACTGCCAACATAAGAGAAAGCACTAACAAATACACTTAATTTTGGACTCAAGATAACTAGAAATGTGGCTTAATCTAATAGAATGCATCTACATAATATGGCATGCTTACCGATAATGGGCTACATCATTTAAAAACAACACAAGACATTAAAACTTAATACAATTCAATTTTTTTTTTTTGAGAACCCCTCCTAAAGAGGAGGGAGGGTTAGGCAGCCCCCTACCAGTAATATTCAACTAAATCAAGGAAAAATATGATTACAAAAATCTCTACCCTCTACCGAGAATTTCTCCACCTAAGGTACAATCCAGATCTTGAAGGTAGCAACTACGGCTCTCCTAAGTTCTACCTCCATGGCCGTCTTTTGGTGAAAAATCCTTCTGTTCCGTTCCAGCCAAAGGGTCCAAAGAATGCTCATAGCTAGAATATCCCAAGGGCTCCGCAGTTCCTTCTTAATCTCTCTGCGCCTCTAGGAGTGCCAAAGAGCCCGAAGATTCCTAGGGTGAGAGGCCACACCCCTGAACTCCTCGAAATGCACCTAGATCCTCTTAACCATAGAGCATTCGAGCAACAGATGCGAAGCAGATTCCTCTGCTCTATTGCAGAAGGTGCAAGAAGAGTCGGAAATAAGAGGATTATGCATTTTCAAAAGGTTCACCTTCGTCAAAATCTTGTTCTTCGAGGCTAAGAGAGAAAAAATCTTGACCTTCGACGGGGCTTTGGAGTTCCAGATAGATTTTGAAGGCAAAAATCTCTCCACCGGTGGTAGCAATTTCTTGTAAAAAGATTTAACCGAAAAGACCCCAGACGGGTGCCACTTCCACCTAGTTCGATCCGCATGTTGCCTGACGATGACTGCTGAGAGGATATCCGGTAGATCATCTCGCTGGACACGCAGCGCTGGGGTGAGGTGGGAGGTAAACCGAATACTCCATCGGCAGCTAGAGTTAGAGATCCTAATCATCGAGTGAACCGAAGCCTCCTGACGCTTAGAGATCGAGAAGAGGTCTGGAAAAAGAACCTTCAGCTCGACGTCGCCGATCCAGGCGTCCTTCCAGAACTTCACTCTCTTGTCGTCTCCCAGGGAGATTGAACAGCCCTACTTGTAAAGGTCCTTAACCTTAATCACTCCTCTCTAGAAATGCGAAATCCGACCTGAAGCCCTACCGCGAGAGTTTATCGGGGAGAATCTTCTGAGATATTTTGCCAGAATTATCTGTTTCCACGATCCTCCATCTTCATTCTGGAGTCTCCACCACCATTTATCAAGCAAGGAGATATTAAAAGGCCTCAGATCGAGAACTACCAGGCAACCGTTTCCCTTGGGTAGACATACTTGGTCCCATCTAATCAGATTGTAAGCTCCTCCAGATCCTCCGACCCCTCTCCATAGAAAGGATCTGTGGATCTGGTCAATCCTTTCTATAACCCAAGAGGAAAATAGAAGTAGGCAAGATAGTAAACTGGAATAGAGGATAGAACCACATTGCCTAGCTAGGACCAGATGTCCGCCTAGAGAGAGGAACTTACCTTGCCAACCTTCCAGTCTCTTATCAATCTTCTGGATGAGTTTCTCCCAGTCTTCCCGCCTCAAGGCCTTGTCGCTGATCGGAAGACCCAAATATTTCATTGGCAGCGTCGCTTCTCTGCAACTGAGCATCTTGGCGTAGCTAGCTCCCAACTCTTTTGCTCCTCCTATATGGTATAAGTTGCTCTTTTGGAAGTTGATCCTGAGCCTCGAGGCGAGTTCCAAGCCGTAGAGCAAAATCTTCAAGGAGACCAACTGCAGAGGGGAAGATTCTGAGAAAAGAAGGGAGTCATCCGCGTAGTGCAGATTAGAGGTACTCCACCCCGACCCTCCGATACCTTTCACTATCCCCGCCGAATTTGCTCTCTGAATCATGGCGTCAAAAGTATCTACTACCAGAATGAAGAGGTAGGGAGAAAGTGGGCATCCCTACTTGAGACCCCGATAGACCTTGAATTCTTTACCCTGAGAACCGTTGATAAGGCAGGCTATCTTGGACGACGATAGGATTTTTTCGATCCAGTCTAGCCACTTGGGAGAGAAGCCTTTCGCTCACATCAGCTGTAGCAGAAAGTCCCAATGGATTAGATCGAAGGCCCTCTCAAAGTCAATTTTCAGGAGTATTCCCTCTTCCCTCCGCTCCTTGAGGTGAAATATTGTCTCTTGGGCTGCCGCAACACTGTCCAGAATCATCCTCCCCTTGATGAACGCCGATTGAGATGGAGAGAGCAAATCACCGATATGACTAGCCAACCTGTTAGCTATCACCTTCGATAAGATCTTGTAGAGACAGTTAGCAAGGCTAATAGGTCTAAAATCCTGAAAAGTTCCGCACCTTCTTTCTTAAGAATTAAGACTATCCAAGAGTAGTTCAGATAATGGATGTGGGAAGTACCTCGAAAGAAATCTCCTAGCATCCGGCAAAGGTCTTCCTTGATGATAGACCAGAAACGCTGAAAAAATCCCATTGGGAATCCGCCAGGCCCTAGGGCTCCATCTTCCTTGGAATCGAAGACTGCTCGTTTGAAATCATCCTCCATGAAAACCTCATCAAGCGGCGAATCTGATCCAATGCGGGGGAAGGGCAATTGGTCCCAGTCGATCTTCAACCCTGACGTCGGCCCAGGTTGAAAGGATTCCTTAAAAAAATCTGACGCTACAAGGAGGATGTCTTGGGTAGAAGAGAGAAAAACTCCCTTATAGATAATAGACGAGATGAAGTTTCTCCTCCTTCTACCGTTAGCTACCCGGTGAAAGTAAGAGGAGTTCGAGTCTCCCAGCTTAACCCACTGTTCTCTCGAGCGTTGTTTCCACATCATCTCTTCATTCCTGAGTACTTCCCCATAGTACATATTCATTCGATCCAGATCCTCCCTCTCTGAAGGCAATAGGGTGGAACTCTCATTGCGGATCTCCAGAGCATGGATGCTGGCTAATAGGGAGGTCTTTTGTCGAGTAATAATCCCAAAATGTTCTCTACTCCAAGAGATGAATTTCTTCTTAACAAAACGGAGTTTGTTAGCCATGTTTAGCGTAGCATCTGAAAGGACTCCAGCCTCATTCCACCAATTTGCGAGCGGCGCAGAGAAGCCTTCTTCCAATGTCCACATCATTTCGAACCGGAACGGGGGTCTGATGGAGGGCAGAGCACCCGTGGACAGAAGGAGAGGGGCATGATCGGACAGACACGAGGCCAAACCCAGCTGGTTGCAATCGGGATAAAAGTGTCTCAAAATCTAACGACACTAGGATACGATCAAGCCTTGCCAGAATGGGAATCTCCCTTCAATTGGACCAAGTGAAGCTCCTACCTGAAAGCGGGAGGTCTATCAGCTCCTCTCTTCTAATGAAGTCGGAAAAAGCCCTCATAACCTGCTGATCCCCTTCACTACTGAGGCACTCTTCAGCCGACCTGGAGATGTTGAAGTCTTCTGCTACTACCCAAGGCCCCTAGAAAGTTAATTTCAGGGAAGAAAGTTCACTCCAGACGTCATGTCCCATCCTATGATCAATTGGTCCGTGAACCGATGTGACCATCCACCTGTTACCATCGGATCTATTCCGTAACACTACTGAAAGGGATAAGACTCCGACAATTACATTCTCCATGATGTAATGGTCGTCACTGTAACCCACCAGTATCCCTCTCGCCGAACCGGTCACATCTTTACTCTCCCACTTGTCTATCTTCCTTGTGCTGGTCGATTTGAAGAAGTGACTGGTAGGGTTCTCCCTCTTGGATTCCTGGATATAGACATCTACCTCGTGAATAGATACAAAGGTGCTCAACGCTCTCCTCTTCTCCGCTTTTCCCAAACCTGTAACATTCCAAGATAAGATCTTCATAAGAAAGAAAAAACACCCAATACCGACAAGCGATAACACAGATCATGAGGAAACATTCCTAGCTAGTTGAGCCTCTAGGGTTCTAACATTATCCAAAAAGAAACGGGCTCCATCTAGCTCAGGAGGGTAAAAAAACTGCACTTCCTGGCGAGGTCCAAAATAGAATTGTCTTCCAAAAGAGAAAGGGGGAGAGCTACCGAAGGGTCAGAGATATCTAACTCTAAGAGACGGAGTTTTGATCGGATGAGGGCCTGCTCCAACACCGGGTCTACCGACGGGTTCTTCAGCAGCTGTCTGAAGCTCCTCCGCTGGGTAGTAGTATGCTCCTGAGTTGGAAGATGAGGCAAAATTTTCTCTGGTCTTGCTTCTCCTGCAATTACCTCGCGTGGGCCCCTGCCATCCACCGGAGAGGAAGGATCATCAGCAGAAACCTCGCCAGCGATAGGTGTGACTTCTTCAACTAAGCTGGGGGTGGACTCCACCCTCCTAGCCCCTTGGCACCCACTACTGATGCCCTCCTCAATATCCACAAAAGGGTTACAAGCTGGAGCACCCTTGGCAGCAGCACCACGATCAAAACCGCTCAATTCAAAATTCGAATTGAGGTCCCCTGCGAGAAGATCTCGCCGCAAAAGAAAAGGAGCAGAGGATTCCCGAGGAAATTGTTGCATAGACGGCGTACATCCCGAAGAAGTGCCGCCGAATTCGGGTTGACCCGTAGGTAGACCCGATCCGCCCGGATCTGAGAACTGACCGCCCCCGCCGGAGAGGCTGGCTGGAGTTCCGAAGACCTCCATCTGACGGGCAGACGCCGACGGAGGCCGCAAGGAAGGCTGATGGATCCTGAACCCTGACGGCGAAGGGGGGATCACCGGAGGTCCGAAACCTGGCGGGATAACTGGGAAGGAGCAGTATGGAATGCTAGACTCTATCTGGATCGAGAGTCCAAGAGGGGGGGGGGGGATCAGAGCAGTCTCCCAGCATCTGGTATTGCAAACGAACCTCGAAGATACCCACCCCATGGGGCAGCCTCACCAAAGGGGGGATCAAGCTTGGGTCATAGCACAGAACGTTCACTTGGCAGAACCTACGATGACTGATATGGGGGAAAACGTTAAAGTATTCCCGGACTACTTCATAAGGGCTTAGGAGCTCGCCGATGACCTCTTCAACCCAGAGGTCGAATGGAAGGCCAAAGATGGAGACCCTCACCGCTGACCTCCGCCGACGGGCCACCGCCCCCCTGAGTGCATCCCAGTGCGAGAAGGTCACTGAGACACCCCCCCCCCCCCCCCCCTAAGTCTAGGAGACCCCTGAGCACCTCAATCTCTAGGAGATGGGTCGAGGGGAATTCAACCAAGAATTCCCACGTCTAGATCTCTTGCACCGGCCAAGTCCAAGACCCATGCCATGCCGATCGGAGGAAACCCGAGAGTTCCTGCCCAGAGACTACTCTCCTAGTAACTCTGCAAAGGTCAGAACGGGCTAGGGTTTCACTCAGAGCCCCACCCTGCTCTCTCGGACGGAGGGAGATGGAAGGGATATTCGGCGTCCGCGAGGAAGAGATCTTTGAGAACTCTAATCGA
This sequence comes from Chamaelirium japonicum, assembly GCA_947650365.1. Lineage (NCBI taxonomy): Eukaryota > Viridiplantae > Streptophyta > Magnoliopsida > Liliales > Melanthiaceae > Chamaelirium > Chamaelirium japonicum. Next base: position 38,470,236 of record OX393554.1, read on the forward strand.
GCGGAGTTCGACGAATGGGACATAGGGCACCGGTGGGACGTAGCCCTAATTTCTTGCAGCGAAAACAAACTAGGGCATTTCGGCATGAAGCGATGGTGTGATCCCTCTCACTGCAACGAAAGCAGCGGTGCAGGAAACGCCGGGGGGGTCTCGCCGGGCCGGAGGGAAGAGGAGGCTTTCTAGCTGCCTCTGTGTAGGAAAGGGGCGGAGCAGCAACCGGTAAGGGGCGAATGGGATTAGGGTTATTGGGGATCTCACCCCCGAGACGCCTATCTCGGGAACGATGAGAGCCATCAATACCCTCACCACCGATCCGTCTCTCACCAGTCCTGTCCAAGCATCGCGTCCCTCTCCCACTTCCTCTCCCTCTTCCTCGCCATTTCCCTCTCGCCATCCTCCACAAGGAGCTGTTACCAAGGGACCAACCAATGCAATTCAATTGCATCCCACTAATAATAATAAGTTCAAAGTTAAGAGTTAAATAATCCAACCTGAACAACTAGTGTTTTTTTTTTTTTAAATAAGCCAATATAACTAAATGAAAGATTAAATAGTTCAAAATAAAGCATCATACGAGTCCACGACTCTGTGACATGAGCCAATATTTGAAAACTAACATCTTGCCATATCCCATATGCCCATAATCAGTTCCTGCAACCAATAAAAACATTTAAATTGCTATAAACTTTCTAATAAATATCTTTAACGTTACAAAAGAATGAATGGATATTTGGTAATGAGCTAATGTACCTATGAACACCAAAAACATTGTCAAGAAAAACACCAACGGAATACTAAATTTGATCTGCATTATTGGATGAGTTGATGCCTAAGAGAAAAAAATCATTTAGAATACATAATTGTAAGTAAACAAGGATCAATTTGTAGATTATTGATTAATAAAAACTCAAAACACATTTACGTACAAAAACGATATCAAGCTCTTCATCAAACACGGTCTCCACTAGCTCGCCGCGAACCCAATCTTTAGACAAGCATGCTCACACAACAACGAAAGCAAATGATGCATAATTACATCGTAGTCCTATCACTTAAGCCCTTTCACTTCAAGGTTTTGAAGGTTAGCATTATTGCTAAAATTAGAAGAAAACTTTATAGGGACCTTCAAGTCCTTCAACGTACGAAAAAACACCTATAGGGGATTGAGAGTCTTTGCTCAAATAGAATACTGCCTTCGATCTTGTAACTATTTTGTTGGACTATGTATCTTCAACAACCGCAGCTTCTCTTTGATCTCTATGATTTTCATATTCTTAAGTGTGTTTCTTTTATCTTTTGTTTTGTCTTTGATATCCAGGATAGTCGATATATCCCCTGTCATTATTTTTAACATCCATGTCATCCAAGTTATGTCGGACTGCATGTTCCGTCCAGTATGTTAGATCGAACATGATGGATCTTTAAAAAAAACAATCATCGGGAAGGTCGACAAACTACAACCATTTTATTAAAAGTTTTCTTAGTGAACTGAATTAGTGATTGGTAGGAAGGAATTTCGATGGCCCCTATAGAGGATATTCTTGCTGCATGTTCTAGAGATGTTTGGAGTCGGTTCCTTGGCACAAACTGAATAAGCTTTGCAACCATGTGTTGCACAACCCGATAAGTCCCACATGCATGGAATCACATGAATCGCCAAAGCAACATAGCTTTTACATTATTGAGAACTCCCTTTCCATGCATATCAAAGGGGGAGGATTATAAGGCACTATGCTGTTTGAAGATCGTGGTTAGGATGCAACTTGGGTCAGGTAGGTTCAATTCGGTAGGTTCGGGTTTGGGTCAAACCATAACCGAACCAATTAACCTAGTTCGGTTCTACCAAATCCAAACCCGACCCGACTTGTTCACCGACCCAACCCGCACTAAGGTCGGCTCGATTCGGGTCAGGTCTCGGGTTGACAAGTCTAGGCAGTATCCACTGTGCAATATGCACTAATAGTGAATATGTAGGTATACATTGAATATTAAATAGGGGTCCGGGATGCTGAACTCGAGTTCACCATTCAAATGGAGAAGCTGTCACGTGCGGCTGGAAGTATTTATATATACACATATAATGAGGATATATATAAATATATATATAAAGGTGCAATGATTGACTTTCTTAGGACACGTGGTTTCTTCTCCATTCGAGTTCATCATTTGAATGATGAACTCGATTTCACCAAACCCTTTCCCTTTTATATATGCAGTATGTATTGAATAGTGAATATGTAATGTGATTCTTTGTGTTGCCTACTACTAGATAGTAGATTTATATTTCAAAAACAAACAAGCAACAACTTCAAAGTATCTGATGATGTACCATACAGAAGTAATATAACATTGGTTCAGTGAATAAAAACATTAATCAGGTCAACTAAAGGTGATGTATAATGGGATATTCTAGTAAGAAAGTTGGTAAGTATGAATACTATAAAATTCATTATATATGGGTCTGATTCTCGGGTTGGTTCTGGTCTACCTGAGCTCTAACCCAGAACCAACCCAGATTTAATCGGGTCTAGAAGAATGGAACTGACTCAACTTAGATTTACAAAATATCCGAATCAGCTCGACCCATTTAGGTCTGGTTGGCTCGCTATTTGGGTTTATCCAATCCAAGTTGCACCCTTAAACGTTGTCGGCCTTACCCACTCCTAAGCCCATTAACCCTCAATTTGGATCCAATGAACCAGCCCAGGTCCAATACCGTTTCAACATTGTTCATATCGACCGATACATGTCGGTATCGATCGATTCTAACCGATACATACGATCCTGTTTCTGTTTCAGAGGGGGGGTATCGGTTTGGTTTTGGCCAAGAACGAGCCGTACCACTCAGTATCGGCCAAATTTTAAAACCATGGTTCCTGCGGATCAGCATAATACATTATAAAGGAATAATGATTACACTTTCCCTTCGAGCAATAGCAGAGAAATGTTCCCTTATCCTGTATTTGCATGGAAACCAACATCCCCATTACCAAACAAGGAAACAATTCCCATAATAATCAGGATTACATTTACCAAACAAAAAACATGACTGTTGTTTCCATGGAAACATGGATCCATTGACATAGCTGTCCTCATAATTTCCATATCCTCGTTTCCAAATGAGGGGTAAGAGGTTTATCTGAAATTTTTTGGGGTTTCGATGAAATAGGGATAAGAGGTTATTAGTCTAAGACTCCTTTAACCAATCCAACATTAAGATAAATCTATTGAACCTTTTCATTTGAGATCCAGCCCCTCTGACCAACCAAATATTAGGATAAACCCTTCATATTTTTTTTAATCTCCAGACCACCCTCACATCCTCTCTACGACAGGTGGCATGAGCGGCGGCGGGCGCGAGCGGCGGATGTGGCAGCGGCGACAGGGGGGGAGTTTAGGTTTGGGATTTCTAGGTTTAGGGTTCATCCCATGGCCTATAGATTAAGTTGGGGGGTTTGGTTAGGTCCAGTGCCAGCGGTGGCAATGGTGGGGGGTTCGGTTAGGTAGCAGGGGGGTGGTTAGATCCGACGGCGGCGGTGAGTTCGGTTAGGAGGAGCTTCGGTGAAGAGATGATGACAGCTAACATAAATTTGAAGTAAGATGAGGGGTATTTTCGTCCATAAAAGTTTGAGCTTAAATGAAAATGTTGTTGGGACTGCAGCTCGAAACCATCTCCTAAGATGGGTTTCTTGCACAATGAAAATGGAAATGTTATTTACCTTTTGCAAGAAGACTACAGCTAGTCAACTCTATTTGCCAAATAAGTCCTAGAGGGGACTATATTTCAAAAGCAATTAGTGTCGGTTTGGGTAGGGGTGGGCAATCCTTGACCCGACCCGCCAACCCGATCTGAATCCGATAGTGGATATGGGTTTGGCCTAAATGGGTTCGGTTCATAAACAGGTTGACCCGACTACTTGTTTATTTAATGGTCGGGTTTGGGTTTGTGCTTATAACTCAACCTGACCCTTTTACCAAATGGGTCGTGTCCACCCAACCCGGCCCAATCCGACCTGAATTGACCCAACCCGACCGGTTTACATGGGTTACGTTGGCCAATCCGAGCCAACCTTACCTGATTCGACCTGACTCATTTATTAAAAGGTTTAAACAGGTCGGGTCGGATCAACACGTTATTAGATGGGTTGGGTTTGGGTTTAAATTTTTGACCCATTTATTAAAAGGGTCAGGTTCTGGTTGAATGTTTTTCCCTATGGTCAACCCGACCCGACCCAACCCATTGCCACCCTACCATTTGGGTGAATTACTGGTCAGGTATTTGCGACTCTACTTTCCTCAAGAGCAATGCTATTCAGCCCGAACTTTTCCCTATTCAGCCCAGCCTAGGGCTGTTAATGGGCTTGGGCCAGCCCGAAGCCCACTGGGCCGGGCTCAATTTGGGCCTAGTTTGGACAGAATAAGCTTGGGCTTTGGGCCGGGCTGGGTGTGAACATTGTGACCTGATTGTGTTATGGGCCGGATAAGGACAACCACTAACCCGGCCGAAGCCCGAAATATTTTATTTTTATCTTTTATATACAATGAATACATAATTTAAAAATACACATGTTACAAATATCAATGCCTCGGATATTAGGATCATTATTTCGCATATATCCTTTCAATGTATATCGTAATCAATGCTATTTTCTACTTTTCTTGTGTGATAAAGAGAGCGAAAAAAGATTTATACATATACCGCTTTAGAAATATGGGCTTAATTTGGGCCGGGTTTGGGCTTGGGCTTCGTGAGAAAGTTTCAAGCCGGGTATGGATACACACTCATAAGTTTGGGCCGGACCTGGACATGGGGTGACCCGGCCCGAACCCTGCTCATTAACAACCCTAGCTCAACCCGATTGACGTGGCAGTGTGCAACTAGTGGCAGTGGCGGACCCAGGATTTTTCTTCAGGAGGGGCATAATTATTAAAAAGTAACTACAGTCGCTGCCTCACAGTCAAATGCATCGGCAGGCGGCGTGACAACGTCTCTACCCTTCCTTCAATCGCGCAACCAAAGGCCTATTAGGATTTTGCTTCTAGTAAAGAAGAATTTCGACCCTCAAGAGTCCTTCGAAAATTTGGAACTATAATTGACCGACTCGATCAGGATGCACGAGTTGTAAATAATAGACCATATTCTATTTTCTTTTTTTTGCCAGGGGGGAGGGGGGGCGGGGGGGAGGATTTCATACATACTCCCAAAAACCTATAAATAGGTCCTGATGCCCACTCGATTCTTATTCACTAAAGGCCATGGGATGAACTCTACGACGATGCCACGTGTGCGGGAGGTGACAAAAGGCGGTGGGTGTTGGCTGGATAGTGGTGGGCGTCGATGGCCGGCAAACGGCGAGCCGGCCATGGGTCACCAATACAGGTGGCGATGGCTGGTGGTGGCTGGCAGCGACGGGTGGCCCATGTGGCGGTGGGGGTGGGGGTCAGTGGCATGACAGTGGATATTGGCTGGCGGGGGATGGTGGCCAGTGAGACGGTGGTGGCCACCTCCATGTGAAGTTGGCAACCAAAAGTTTGCTAGAATTATTTTTTTGATAAATTACACTTTGCTCCCCCCTGAAGTTTAGCTCAAAAACATTTAACCCCCCTATAGTTAAAAAATAACATTTTGCCCCCCTTCAATTCAGCTTCGATCAAATAATTACCAAATTAGGAAATCAAGTAGTTGACAAAAGGGGTATTGTGCTAACATTTCAAACTTTAGGGAGTGATTTGAAAAAAAATAAACTATAGGGGGGTAAAGTGTTTTTGAGCTAAACTTCAAGGAGGTAAGTGTAACATACCTTTTTTTTTTTCCAAATTGAGGGGGGGCTTGAGCCCCCCCTAGGCCCAATGTAGGTCCGCCCTGACTAGTGGTGTAAAAGTCTTAAATGTTGCTAGTGGGTGTCAGCCACCAGTTGCATGCTGCCATGTCAATCGGGCCGGCGAAATCGAGAAAACCTTTGGGCTGAATAGCATTTTTCTTTCCTCAAGGAAGAAACCTAGCTATTTTCAGCCACTAGTGGTTAAAAACTGAACCAAATTAAGTTGCCGGATGGCAAAGTAATTATCTACCTTTGATATTTGTAGTTGGCGAGATCGTTGATCCACCTTTGAGCTTCCTGCGCTTTGGCGGGCGCCATAAATTTTCTGTTGAATCTTTGTAATAGTAACTCTTGAGCTGGTTTCTTCTCCTCTTTTTTTTTTAATAAACAGGTAGGGGTCCAGGCCGAGCCCCCCCTCATTCACTGAGAGGGATTTCTCAAAAAAAAATTATCTACCTTTCGCAAGGAGACTAGAGCTTGTCTATGTCTATTCTCAACAGCTACTTATATTTCTGGTATGTAATTTTTTCCATTCGAGCCATCATTCAATTAGTGATTGAAAGAATCATGTGAAAATTCCTATATGTAGGAATAGGGGTGGCAATGGGTCGGGTCGTGTCGGTTCGTGTCTAATTTCGTGTCGTGTCCAAAACCCCTAGACCCGGACCCGATCCGTTTAACTAATCGTGTCTAGATCCTAAACCCGTACCCGACCCGCTAATAAACGGGTAGACCCGATAAGACCTGTTTACCACCCGGGTCTATTCAGTTGACCCGATCGGACCCAATCCGACTCGACCCGACCTGACCCGAAAGACCCGCTGGTATTATATATTATAGTATCGAATTGCGGTAGACCCGACCCGACACGACCCGTTGAATACTAAACGAGTCTTCCCGGGTCTACCCTATCCGGACCCTAAGCCTGGACCCGACCCGTTTATTAAACGGGTCTATCGTGTTGACCCGTTTATGACCCGAACCCGTTTAGCCCTGACCCAGACCCGCTAACTTCGTGTCGGGTCTGCCGTGTCGGGTCCGAAATTGCCAGCCCTAGGTAGGAAGACCTCTAGCTGGTTGAACGGAACTATTAGGCGGGTTCAGTGTTTGTTTGTTTGGTCGGGGTGTTTGAGGCCGAAGTATAGACGGCAGCTTATGGTCCTTTGCTGAGATCTGGCAGGGGGGGGGGGGGGGGGGGATCGGGAGATTTGGCAAGGGGAGCGAATGTGGCAGTTGAGGATTCCACAGAGGGTACATATGTTTTTGTGAAAACTCCTACATGGAGCCTTACCATCCGCGTTGTTACAGCAGCACCAAATTGAGATGAGTTATGGTTGTTGCCCATCGTGCGCGGAGCCAGAGAAAGACATCGAGCACATCTTTTGACTATGTCTGAAGGTGTGAGAGTTTTGGCGATTGGTGCCAGGGTCGAAGGATGAGAGACAGCAAGCAACTCCGATTCCAAGTGAAGTCCTGGTGGTAGCTAGCTATGTGGCAGCTATGGAAAGCTCGTTGTCAGCATGTGTTTGGCCATGGAAATTGTTCGTTCCAAGACACGATCCAACATGGTGTTGAGCTCTGCAACCAATTTGTCAAGAGCATGAGTGGATCGAGGAATTTGAATCAATGGGACCCCGGAGTGGAATATGTGGTATGGACTAATGGCTCTTTCCACTCCGCTGAGGTCTTGGCTAGTGGGACGCGGGTTCTAGCTAGCTTCTAAGTCCGACAAAGTGCATGCTGTGGCTTCCTTCCTTCGTAGATTGGAAGATATTTTATAGGCAGAATTATGGGCTATTAAGGAGGCCTTGGCAGAATTGGTTCAACGGGCATGTGGTAATGTTGTGATTATGACGAATGCTTCGAGGGCTAGGGATGCTTTAGTTCTGGCAAAGAGTGGCACTGCTAGCACTAGTCTACACGTTGTTGACTATCGGTTAGATTGACAACAACTTGATGATGATCAGATTCGGTGGATACCATGGTCGGCCAATAGTGCAGCTCACTGGTTAACTTCTACATCACGGGCTACAGGTTCTGAAGGTTTTTGGAGCTTGGACTCTCCTAATGTTCTCTCAACTGTTGTTCTAGAGGACCTCCATGTTATGATGTACTGACCCACTTATGAACTACCAAAACAGAAGAGAAAATTCCTATAGGGTGGTGATAGTTCACATGTCAGATGGGGAGAAGTGTGCTTGTCACGATCTGGAGGAGAATTGGGTTTGAGAACCGTGGAAGATATAAGCAAAGCCAGCTACCTACACCTTCGAAATGGATATCATTTGGACTCATGGGGAAGATCCTTTGCTTAATTATCTTAATTCTTTTTATTATGATCTATTTGCTATTTTCATAGTTCTTTATATATATATATATATATATATATATATATATATATATATATATATATATATATATATATATATATATATATATATATATATATATATATATATATATAGTTAAAACCCCGTGCCCAAGGTCACGAAAAAGATTTCGAGAGCGACGAAAATATTTTGAGGGCGGTGATGATATTTCGAGGGTGGCGGCAATATTTTGAGGCCGGCAATAATAATTCATTGGCAACGATATTAATTCAAGTGGGGGGAGGGGTTTCATAATATTTTGAGAGCAACAAAGGAACATTTTGAGAGCGGTAACAATATTATTAAGAGGTCCAATAAATTGAGGGTGTCTAATGATTCGAGGGTGGCAACAAAACCTTGGCAGTTGTCGATCCCATTCAGCCCGACCGGAATGCAAACTAACGATTATGGTGAGGTTTTAACTCGATACCTCCAAAGAAGTGATTCCCTAATAGGTGGTCCTACTCTATAGTGATTCCCTTGGGGTAATCAAATTAAGTTGTGCTCCTACTGTATAGGGTTTGAGTTCCAATGGCTTGGAGATTAGGGAGGCTATGTGCTGCCATTCGATGTCATCACTTGGCACTTTCCCTCCAATTCCCTGTTGAAGAGATCAAGAAAGAAGGGAAAACATCATAGAAAAGGTCAATTTTTTATTTACAATCTTAAGGAACTCATCAAGGAAAAGCAAGGTTGTTCTTTGCCAATCAAGCAAGCCCATCATCCAAGAACCATCATTTCACTCAGCAAAGATGTAGAACAGTAAGTTCACCCCAAAAAAATAATAATTTTTTTTCCGTCATTAGGTTTGACATAAAAACACAGTTCAACTTAGGTGCAACATGTCTACCCGTTTTGCCCATTTGGCAAAGGTTTTAGACATATTAAAACACAAAGTTCATTGAACATTTCTACCCGTTTTGCTTAGGTGCAACATGTCATTCCCAAACACCGTAAAGTTCAGCTGTGATTGCAACAGTAATACATTACAAAGTGCAATATCAATGACTTCTTCAATACCAATGATGAAACTGTGACTGCTATGTAAATATAAACTTTGAAGTGATATACTATCATGTGCTACCAAACAGTGATATACAATCATGTGCTACCAAACAGTGATATACAACACCAAATATGAGAGTGAGAGATAGAGAGAAAGAGAGAGAGGGTCCATAAATGTATGAGATCAGAGCCTTTTCTTCTTCTTTTGAGACATTGAACCAAAAACAAAAACAAAGCTTTTCTTTATTCCTCCCTCTTATATACAAAAAAAAAAACATATCTTTTCTAATGCTTAACCAAAAAGAAAAAAATAAACCACATATTTCTAATCCATTAATCACCATGGTCCCAAAGATGTAGACAATGGACATCCTAAAATCCTAGCTCCTCCTTGGTGTTGACACCTTCAATTTGAATCAGAGATGTGTCATCGTACTCGTCCGAATTCGACCTAACCAAAGAAATCCACATATAAAAATAAAACAAAATTGATATCAAAGAATGATTGAGACGTAATATACAACATGTTCATTGGCAGTTCCCTTTAAAATAGCTATAATACTGGGTTCCTATAAAGTAGCATATGGATGTTGGATAAAGCTGGTTGAACGGACATCAGTCACACATACAGATGTCATTTATCTCATAATTCAGGTGCTAAATAATTCATAACTTCCCAATTTTACTTTTTTTCCATGTTAGCATGGTTTAAGCACAATAAATCACCATGAAAATAATAAAACTGTGTTGCCAGTTCAACCATTAGAAACAAAATAGTAAGTAATCTACTCAATTCAAAGTGTAACACAAAAACCTTAGTGGATTCTGAAAAGAGGTTTGTGCCGTCACATTTGTAGAAGTAAGCCAAAGTCACACCAAATTTCGACCAACACAGAATTACATTACTCATGCATTAGTGTAGGGGCAAAAGGCAAGGGTAGTACATTCTTAGGTACAATAACTTGGCATATATGTTGAATAATCATACATGGCTTTTAATAATACTCTGTTTTCAAGCAAGAAATACCCATACATCATTACAAACCTGCAAAACACAACATTGCCAAAATCTACAAAGGCAATGAACAACGATGGATTTTTTTTTTGAGATAAGTGGGCGGGCAATGGCCCACTTCAGGCTTGGACTAATCTCTCCGAGAGTGAAGCCTGACCCACTCGGATTAAATCTATATATTGATCGGTTTTTCCTATGAATGCCCTTCACGCCTCCATTTACAACCGATCAGAGTTTGCGTGCGTGAGGGGTAGATTCCTCTTTGACGATGATGCGGCGAGTTTAGGTGAGGTTTTGTAATTTGCCCAAAAAAATAAAGAAACTAACATGCTAGATTATATATTAGATTAGATCATTCAAAAATAATGAGAGCTTCGCTAATTGGAAAAAAAAACAGAGGAATAAATTTTTTTAGGTGAGGTTGTGTGCGTTGAGGGGTTGATTCCTCCTTAATGATGGTGCGGCTAGTTTAGGTGAATAGTTTAGGTGAGATTTTCTAATTTGCTCAAAAAAATAAAGAAACTAACATGTTAGATTACATGTTACGTCATTCAAAAAAAACAGAGAAACAATTTTATTGGTAGAACAACAATCATTTATTACCCAAGAAGTATAATCACAAATTGAAACCCAAAAAATGGAGAACTGGGTGACAACAAATTGAAACCACATATTAGTGAAGCCAAAAATTCGGATATACAAATTTTGCCAAAAGAAAAGCTTATTTCATAGAAAAATCTAGTTTCATGAAAAGTTATGGATTTGAGCAAGATATTGTGCTGAATTTTTTTTTATAAGGTTGGTATTTATCAAGTCGGATTTGGGTTTAAGTTGTTAACCCGTCTATTTAACGGGTCGAGTTTGGGTTGGGTGTTTTGCCCTTGTATTAATGTCCCAACCCGACAAAAACCCGACCTGATCCATTGCCACCCCCTACATATGTCCTGAATGACTCAGTTCTTACTCCTCTTGACCACCCAACATGTTCACATAGCTGTGAGGCTCTAACTAAGCAACCCGACCAAAACAAAAGATGGGATGGCCTTGTATCAATGTCTTGTATCAACATGTTCACATAGATGGATGACCTTATATCAATGTCTCAACCAGACCAAAACAGAAGATCAACTAAAAGCAAAATAATTCAAAAATGAGACAGGAAAACAATTTGGATGAAGAAAAGATGGACTAAAAAATACATATTTTTGCATAGGCAATAATATGTATGCAAAAAAAAAAAACAAAGGATCAAATTTTTGCATCCATATTTTTGGAAAATATGGATGCACACTTCGGGCTCAGAGAATTCATAGGCAAAATCATTCAAAAATCATATTGGTAAAAAATATGTATGATTTTTTGCATTTAAAATGGCTGATTTTTCCTATAAAAACTCCGAGCCCACAATGAGTCCATAGCCCGGAAAAAAAATCAACACACTTCGGGCTTGGAGTATTCCTAGGCAAAATCAGTGATTTTAAATGCAAAATCATTCAAAAATAAGATAAAAAAAAATTGGATGCATCATATTTGACCGCCTTAACCGTAGCCAAAAATCTAATTTGGAATATATGTTATTGAAAATTTCAAATCCTTGAAACAACAGTCAACAGTCTCATTCTAGCCAAATGAATCTATATGAACCCAAAGTCAAGACGGGTAAAATATCTGGATGTACACTTCGGGCTCAGAGTATTCATAGGCAAAATCATAAAAAAATAAGACGTGTAAAAAATATGTATGATTTTTTGCATTTAAAATGACTGATTTTGTCTATTATGCAATAGTCTCATTCTAGCCAAAATTTTACAACATTGTACTATAATGCTATAAAAAAAATGCAACTCAAGGGACAGAGGCAGAGCGATGGAATGTAAAGGAATCTCACCTCGTATTGGTCCGCGCCTTGGTGGTGTGCGTTGAAGCCTCCGCTGATTGCCAAAAAAAAAAAACAAATGATCAACTTTTTTTAAAAAAACAGAAGATCAATTTGCGAGAGAGTGAGAGGTAGAGATGGTACCTGGGGGTGTGAACTGGGTTTTGTCCAGTCAGGATCAAGTCTCTCTATTCAATGAGCCTAACATTCCATGATGCTACGACTGCAGAAACACAAAATCAAGGATTAAAATCAAAATCAGCAATGAAAATTCTGGATGTACACTTCGGGTTCAGAGTATTCATAGACAAAATCATTAAAAAATAAGACAGGTAAAAAATATGTATGCTTTTTTGCATTTAAAATGATTGATTTTGTCTATGAAGCAACAATCTCATTTTAGCCAAAATTTTACAACATTGTACTATAATGCTATAAAAATAATGCAACTCAAGGGACAGAGGCCTCTCTTCAGCGATGGAATGTAAAGGAATCTCACCTCATATTGGTCAGCGCCTTGGTGGTGTGCGGTGAAGCCTCCGCTGACTGCCAAAAAAAAAAAAAACAAATGATCAACTTTTTTTGAAAAAACAGAAAATCAATTTGCGAGAGAGTGAGAGGTAGAGATGGTACCTGGGGGCGTGAGCTGGGTTTTGTCCATTCAGGATCAAGTCTCTCTATTCAATGAGCCTAACATTTCATGATGCTACGACTACAGAAACACAAAATCTAGGATTAAAATCAAAATCAGCAATGAAAAATCTGATTTGTGCAAGGGTTAAAAAAGTTTCACTGATTAGCACAATACAACTGTTTTGGTAGAGAGAGCTTGAATGCTACAGTTGTCGCTCTTGTTCCAACTCTCGACTCGTAAGGTAGGAACAATGCAATGGAGGTGACGACTACAGTTGTCTCTCTCTCTCATTTTTTTCCTGAAAAAATGGATCAAGTTATTTGAATAAATGAAGGAATGAAAAACAGAGGAAAGAGCGTAATATTTTACACACATCAAACATTTCTATAGAAATATTTTGGTCAAAAGAGGCGTCCATTTCGAGCTTGCTTATATCAGCAACGATTACATTTACATTCAAGAGTTGGAGTTATTTTCAAGACGATCAAGTAATAAATTTTATTTAGCTTAAAATTTTATGAACAACTTGATCCCCTTTTTCTTCATCAGCACTTTGAGGTCTTATCCTTACTACAACCTACATTAAAAATAAAGATGAGGAGAACAAAAATGATAAGGAAAAAAAAGAAGTATAAAGATTGAGAAAATGAATAGAATTCACCTCGAGATGATGTGACTCCGAACACATCAAAACTCTGAGAGCTACTTCCAACGTTTTGAACTTCATACGAAGCTGAAATGGTTCAGGGATTTTGTTAAAATATCATTTCTATAAAAAAAAACTAATTGCCATTAAAACCATTTGGAGGTGCAGATAACATAACTGATTAAGATGAAATATAAGTAGTAATACAAAGTGCAAATCACACCATTTCTACACTTGCTACCTGAACGCATTATGTCTTTAGTAATGAACGATGTGGCACAATGTGATTGGGCAGTAAGCAAGCGTATAACACTCCAACCAACAAACAACCTTCCAATGCCGAAATGTACGTCTGGTAGCGATTGGCAAGCAAGGTGTCAAGGCAATACTAACTCCATTTGTTTTGTGTGGGAGTTCACTCTCCTAAATGACTGGAGATTCATTTGCTTTGTGTGTCGGAGATCCCTATCATAACAACAAAGTGCAGCTTAATCTAATGAGTTGAAGTAAAACTCTACTTCATTAGGCCAAAAAAATAAAATTCAACTTCTCCATTGATTCTTCAATCGGAACGGAGGTTCCCCCCTTCCGATCCTTCATACGCTTCATCGAATGCACACAGCCCCCTCTCTCTATTCCCAAATCCCAACCCCAGTGAAAAAGTCTGGGCTCCACCTCCCCTAACACTGTAAAGAATGGGGAGGGAGTTGCAGCTCCACCTCCCCTAACGCTGCTACCACCTGAGAAGAAGGGGGAGGGATCTGCGGCTCTACCACCCTTTGCCGCTGCGCTGCCCAGCCGAGGAGAGAGAGAGAGAGAGAGATGGGGGGGAGGGGGGGAGGAGAGAGTGAACAGAAGAGCACCCATCTCCAAGGACCTCCTCCTCTTTCTTCGGGACTGCAATTGAGAGAGGGAAGGGAAGGTGAGAGGGGAAATCGGAGTGAAACAAAGAAGAGGGGGAGAGAAGAAGGAAGGGAAGGGAGAGCATACCTGGAGGAGCCCCACTAAGAATCACCGTCGATAGTAGCAGGAACACCCACCGGCTGCATCGCACTCGGCTAGCCCCGACGCTGGCCAGACGGTCGCTCGGGAGCGAAGAGAAAGAGAGGAGGGGGTTTGGTGGAGATAGAGGGGGTTTGGTGGAGATAGAGGGGGTTAGGGCTCAGGGTTAAGGGGGGTCTCTTGGAACGGGGGCTCGGACGATGGATCTTGATTACCTAGGGTGGCTGGGGCGGCTCGCCTTTACCGATGGAAGGCGGATGGGAGGGCTCTCGGACGGAAGGGCGGACGATTCGATTACCCAGGGCGGCTCGCTCGGACGGGGGAGAAAAAGGGGCTCGATCGGACGGATCAGGCGCTGGCTCCTCTCCTCTCTCTCCCTCTCTCTCTTTAAGGGGGATTTAAAAGGCAAATTTAAGAGGTATGGGGATGGGGTATGCTGATTTAAGATAGGGATTTAAGAGGCTGATTGGAATTTAAGAAGGATGGTGAGTGGGATTCGTTGGTTGGGGCTAGGAAACGGACGACTGTGATTTATCCCCCTCCTCTAGATAAATCTGAGCCGCTCCTTTGTCTCAGTTCATTTGTCCCCCCCACAACCGTCGTCCCTTATTATATAGATATATATATATATATATATATATATATATATATATATATATATATATATATATATATATATATATATATATATATTTTTTTTTTTTTTTTTTTTGAGAATCCCTTTTAGTGAGATGAGAGGGGTTCGGCTTAGACTCCTACCTGTTTATTAAAATAAAAAAAAAATACAGAGAATGCCTAAGAGGCACCGACATCCAAGGTGTACACACTTCCAACACGGGCTAACAAAATCGCCCTGCACTACAAGCAAGAAAAAACAAAAAACCCGAAAGTTCTAAGACTTTGCAGCCCTCGATCTTTTCAAATCATGGATCTGTGCTAGGAACGATCCCGAGCCTTTCCCCTTGATGGACTTTTTAGGTCTATTTCAGAATTGTTGTTTAGTCATGTTTATTGTTTCTTTTAGTCTTGTGGGGGGTTTTTAGTCGAACCGGACGGTTCGGGTGGCGAGCACAATCCAACAAGCCAAATTAAAACAAACCGGGAATTACGTGGAAAACCCCTTCTCAACGACGAAGGGGAAAAAACCACGGGTGGGGCGAGAATACACTAAGACTAATCTTTCGGTTACAATCTCTCACCTTAACCCCAATTACATACCCTGAGGACCGGTCTCCCAAACTACCGACCTCTGCAATTTCACTCAGACTACCGACCGTTGCGGACAGCGTCTATCTGCAGGTCGTTTGCAAACAGTGTCTGGCTGCTGACCGACCGACTTTCGCAGACAGACTCTGGGTGCAGACCGACCGACCTCCGCAGACAGCCTCTGGATGCAGACCGACCGATCTCCGCTGATAGCCTCTGGGTGCAGACCGACCGACCTCCGCAGCTCCACAAATTCCGGGACGAAACGGGCAGCGTCTCCTCCAGAGTTCTTCCCCCCCCCTTTGCTGAAGGGGTAGGTCTCCTTTTATAGTGGCGGAGTGACGGTTACGGCGCTCCGCGAAAATCGGGCGGTTGACGTGTCCCCGCAATGAGCTCAACCGCCGCGATGACGTGGCGCGCGGTTGACACTTGGTCACTTTGGCCCGGAAATCGCGGAGCGTCGTCGGCACAGCGAGACCTCCGTGTTCGACTGCTTCTTCACTCCTCGGCTCGTTGCACGTCCCATCGAGAGAGGGGGGGGGGTGTGCTTCCTTGGTGACCAGCCGACCGCCCCCCCCCCCTTCTGGCTACAAGCCGACCCAATAGAGAGGGGGGGGTGCCTCCTTGGTGACCGACCGACCCCCCCTTTTTCTGGCTACATGCCGACCCAGAGAAAAAGGGGGGGGGGGGGGCTGCTGCCCTCCTTGGTGACCGACCGACCGGCCCCCCCCTCTGGCTACATGCCGACCCAGGCGAAAAAAAGGGGGGGGGGGGGGGCTGCTGCCCTCCTTGGTGACCGACCGACCGGCCCCCCCCTCTGGTTACATGTCGACCCAGGAGAAAAGGGGGGGGGGGGGGGCTGCTGCCCTCCTTGGTGACCGACCGACCGCCCCCCCCCCCCTCTGGCTACATGCCGACCCAGGAGAGAGGGGGAGGGGGTGTGCCTCCTTGGTGACCGACCGACCCCCCCTCTTTCTGGCTACATGCCGACCCAGAGAGAGAGGGGGGGGGTATGTTGCCCCTTCTCTCCTTTCTGGCTACATGCCGACCCAGAGAGAGGGGGGGGGGGTGTTTGTTGCATGGCCGAAACCCCCCTCCTTCTCTCTGACTGTTGCGTTGCCGGCTCCAACAGGGAATGGTACACACAATACCCCCTCCTGACCGGACGGTCTTCGGTCCCGCCCGGTCAGGATCACTTCACCTCAATTTGCGTACAGCCTCAACTTGCATGCTAGCATCGCCTTGCGTGCCCGCACTGGTTTGCTTGCGCGTCTCGGTTTGCATGCCCGCCTCAGTTCGGGGCTGTTGCAACTCAAAAACAGCTGTCTGGGTTTTTTCTGATTTTTCGCCATATGGTGTCGCCAGGCGCCGCCACCTCGCCTCCTCGAAATTCGAACCCATCTAGCTCCAACTTCGTCTATAAATAGGAGCCAGATGGTTCATTTCTTTCCTCTGCTTCAGATCTTTCCTCTACAGCTGAAGGTTCATTTGGGAGAAGTTTCGCTTGAATACACGTCGAAGACCTGCGTGTCGGCTCGTTTGGATACCCGTCGAGGACTTGCGGCGAAGATGTCTTTCACCTGGTTCTCGATGGTGAACAAGTTCCCTCTGATGGAGGAGGTCCGGGCAGCATACGGTATTCCAGACGTGATTTCACTTTCTTTCGCTACCGGTCCTCTGGACCCGTCAGATGACGACCGCAGCGTCGTCATGCTCGGTCAGCTTCACTGCGGCATGCGGCTTCCCCTGGCGAGCTTCTCTGGTCGTCTGCTAGAGCGCATGAACGTGTCTCCTGGCCAGATAGCTGGCAACGGCTGGAGG
This sequence comes from Chamaelirium japonicum, assembly GCA_947650365.1. NCBI lineage: Eukaryota > Viridiplantae > Streptophyta > Magnoliopsida > Liliales > Melanthiaceae > Chamaelirium > Chamaelirium japonicum. The sequence goes on from OX393554.1 coordinate 38,487,632, forward strand.
ATCCTCCGCTGTATGGAAGAGTTAGAAGTGCTGGCGGGGCAGCAGCTTTGCATCGCGTATCTGCTGAAGAAGTATTTCATCAAAGATTACAAGGTAACGCCTGGCAACATCTTCTCGTACTTCAGCCTGCAGGTGCGTGCAGGCAGTAGCCCTCCTATTGGGGGTTTAGCTGATTCGGTGAGGACTTGGAAAGAATGCCCCATCATGGTTGGGGGACCCTGGAGGGGTCGCTTCAAAGTCCCCTTTCACATCTCCCAACTCGCCGTGACCATCGAGGACTACTACCCTTCCAAGCAGCTTCAGTGCCCTGAGGCTGTTGAGGAGGAGCTTGACCAACTTATTAAGCGGGTGACGAACAACGACGACGACTGGCGGTAGCTGTTTCCAAAGCTACCGATCGTCAGGTCCCACAGCTCCACTCCAAAGAAAGGCAAACAGCCTGCAGCGTCCGGTAGCGGAGAAGAGCCCATTACTTACTCTTCTGAGCTCCCTGACAGGTTCGTCAGCTCCATCAGATGCTTCAACCCAAATATCACTACATCTAAACTCTGCGTGGTCTTCAGGCGGCGCACGAAGTCGACTAAAGCTGCAGGCGAGTGCAGCCGACCGGCTGCGCGTAACGTAGCTACACCGAAGGGGAAATTAAGGAGGCGAGTTTTGCTGAACGAGTCTTCCAGCGACGAAGATGCTGGACACGCTCCTCCCGCTCGCTCCATGCGACGTGCTGCTGCCAACGACCTTCGCTCCCTCCCCGACGACTGGGTAGAGGACGTGTCGTCGACAGGTAAGCAGCACGTGGAGATAGAGGACTCGGAGACGTCTTCCGGTCATAATGCCTCTCCCTCCCTCGAGCGAGGCGAGCAAGCCATGCCGTCTGGCTTGGCTAGGCCACGTGGGAGAGCTTCACCCCGCGGTCCTGCTGCCGCACCTCCCATTGCATCACCTGCTGCCCCTGCCGCTAGAAGGCTCGATCGTGCGGAGGTCCGGGACTTCATGCCTTCGCCTTCCTCCTCTGCTTCTGGGGGCGCCGTCAGGTCACCTCCTCGTTCTCCCCTCAGGGCCACTGAAGCTACATCTCACCGCCGTTCCCCCGGGCTCTCTGCTCGTCAGGGAGAGGAAGATGATACCGGTGTGGGTAGTCCTAGCTGGGAGCGTCAGCTCGATGACTTTCATGAGGTAAGTCTGAGTCGTTAACGAGTTGACTGTAGTAGTAACTTTTCTCCTTAACTCTGTGGTACATGTTTCCTTCTTTGTCAGGCGGGCTGTCGACTTGTCGAGGGGGGTGTTCATAGGATGACACGGCTTAAGGCCTCCTTTCAGGCTGCTCGGTAGGAGTCGAGAGAGCTACGTGCTCAGTTGGCGGAAGCTCGACGGGTTCACGCCGAAGAGCTTGCTGCAGTCCAGGCTCAGCTCGAAGCCGCGCTGGAGAATACTTCTGATTCCTTCGGGCTCCCAGAAGCGTTGGATTCTGCTAAGGTGGAAAATGACGAGCTATGGGCGAAGTTTAGGAGGCAGGCGGCTACGATCAGGGAGCAGCGTGCAGAGGTCAATGCCGCCCAAGCCGCTCACGGGGCCGAAATTGCCACGCTGAAGGCCTCCCTTGACCAGGCCGAAGCAGCGCATAAGGCTGCGCTTGACAGGCAGCATGCTGAATACACCGCGGATTGCAAGTCGCTTCTTGCGGAGCAGGCGGCGGAATGGCGCAAGAAGGTCGCGAAGCTGCGCGGCAAGCTCCCGTCGGGATCGTAGAAAGCTGGGGGTGACGCTTGATCGATCTTACTCGCTGCCTTACTTTGTTTCGTGATGTAATAAAACAAAACTCTTGTTTGTGTTGGGATCTCTTGACATTTCATCTGAATGCCATGATCATTGTCTTTTTTATCAACTTTACATCTCAAGTTCATGTCAATGTCTTGCTATTAAAACTCGGATTTTGTATCTTGACTACATGTCGATGACGCGCGTAACTACACGTCGACGATGTGTCATTGAAAATCTGGTTCTCATGTTTTGATTACACGTCGACGACATGCGTAACTATACGTCGACGACGCGCGTAACTACACGTCGACGCGCGTAACTACACGTCGACGACGCACGACCAAAATCTAGCCCTTATATTAGTATGGGGCGATATACCCTGCCTTGTTTGCATTGGTCGATCGGTCGTTTCCCCGCGGGTTCTGTTGATCGATTTTTCCAAGTGTTCATCGGCCGGTCTCGCCCTTCATAGGGTCCTGTCGACCGGTCGGTCAAGTGGTAAAACTCATTCGGAGTATCACGTACCACTTGGTTTAGGCTGGCTGTCCGGTCGTACCCTGACGGGGTCTGTTGACCTATCTTTCCAGTTGTTCACCGGCCGGTCTCGCCCTTCGTAGGGACCTGTCGACCGGTCGGCCAAGTGGTAGAACTCACTCGGAGTGTTATGTACCACTTGGTTTAGGCTGGTTGACCGGTCGTACCCTGACAGGGTCTGTCGACCGATCTTTCCAGTTGTTCACCGGCCGGTCTCGCCCTTCGCAGGGACCTGTCGACCGGTCGGCCAAGTGGTAGAACTCGCTCGGAGTGTTATGTACCACTTGGTTTAGGCTGGTTGACCGGTCGTACCCTGACAGGGTCTGTCAACCGATCTTTCCAGTTGTTCATCGGCCGGTCTCGCCCTTCGCAGGGACCTGTCGACCGGTCGGCCAAGTGGTAGAACTCGCTCGGAGTGTTATATACCACTTGGTTTAGGTTGCCTCGGTTAAACATTATTCTCTCACATGAACAAAAACGTTGAGCAAGTTCATTTTTATTGAATAGATTCGGAATTACAAAACGGTTACATGCGTCTTGCCCATTTAACTACCCTGGTAGAACTTGCGTAGATTGGCTGCATTCTATGGCCTTGCCAGTGCGTCGCCGTCTTGAGTCTTCAGGCGGTAGGCTCCATTTTTCCCCATACCATCGATGATGTACGGTCCTTCCCAAGTAGCTCCCAGCTTGCCACTTCCCAGCTCCTTGGTATTGTCAAAGACCTTCCGCATAACTAGGTCCCCTTGTTTGAATACCCGCCTTCTGACTTTGCGATCATATGCCCTCTTGATGGCCTGATGGTAGTTAGCTAGGCGCGCCCTCGCTCTCTCCCTCTTCTCTTCCAGCAAGTCCAGGCCATCAAGCAGGAGTTCGTCATTCAGCTTCGGGTCGGCAGCTACGACCGTTCTCTGTGTCGGGACCAGGGCTTCCGTTGGCAGGACTGCTTCAAAGCCGTAGGTAAGACTTAACGGGGACTCTCCCGTTGGTCGCTTCGGTGTCGTCCGATATGCCCATAGAACTCTGGGTAGAGCTTCTTCCCACAATCCCTTCTTCTGCTCCGGCTTCTTCTTCAGTATGTCGAGAATGGCACGATTCGTCGACTCTGCCTGCCCGTTGCTCTGGGGTACCGTGGTGTAGAGAAGAATAACTTGATGTTATTACTGGCGCAGAACTTCTTGATCAACTCCGCGTCGAACTGTCGCCCGTTGTCTGCAACGAAAGCCCGCGGCAGTCCGAATCGACAGATGATGCTGCTCCATAGGAACTTTCCTACTTGAACTTCCCCGATCTTCAGCAACGGGATTGCCTCCACCCACTTGGTGAAGTAGTCGGTGGCGACGAGGAGGAACTTCCTCCGGTTGGGCGACGTCGGGAAGGGGCCCAAAATATCCAACCCCCACTGTTGGAAGGGCCAAGGGCTGGATACTGGGTGCAGCTCTTTTGCTGGTTGATGTATGGAGGGAGCATGCTTTTGACATTGCAAGCACCTTTTCGCATATCCCCCCGCATCTGCTTCCATGGTGGGCCAGTAGTAGCCTTGCAGCTTTATCTTCCGCGCCAGGGATCTTCCTCCGGAGTGGTTCCCGCACCCCCCTTCGTGTACCTCCTTCATGATTTCTGCCGCTTGTTCCTTCGTGAGGCACTTGAGGTACGGTCCGCCAAACGAACACTTGTACAGCTCATCGTCGATGAGGGTGTATCTTGGAGCGTGCGCCTTGGTTCTTCGGGCATCATCGACGTCCTCCGGTAGTATCCCATCAAGTAGGTACTTCTTCATGTTGCCTACCCAATCAGCTCCGACCGCAATAGTATGGGCCGCCTCAATGGCTTGTGTTCTCCTCGTCAGGCAACTATCTTCTGCGGGGCCGATAGTTCGGGATTCAGCTTGCACCTCGATGAAAACCCTTTTCTCTTTGTCTTCTCCGAGTACCGATGCTAGATTAGCAAGGGCATCCGCCTGCTTGTTTTCCGCTCTGGGGAACTGATGAAAGCTTATATCTTCAAACTTGGCGATCAACTCCCAGGCAAGCTTCAGGTAGGCTTGCATCCTTGCGTCGCGGGCTTCATACCTACCGGTAATCTGATTGATTACCAGTTGGGAGTCGCCGTAGACCTGCAGGCTGGTCACCCCCAGCGCTGTTGCCATCTCCAGTCCTATCAGCATCGCCTCGTACTCCGCTTCGTTGTTCGTCGTCGGGAAAAGTAGCCGCACTGATTTTTCGAGCTTCGTATGGTCGGGGGTTACTATGACTACCCCCACACCACTCCCAGCTGCGCATGACGAGCCATCCACGAACAACCTCCAGCCTTTTTCTTCGTCCTCCTGTCCTGCTGCCGCACCGACTCCCACGGGTCGATCGACAGCTACCGACAGGTCTTCTAACGTCTCTGGCACCGGTGCAGTGTCTTCCGCCGGGAAATCGCTGAGGAAGTCTGCAAGTGCTTGACCCTTGATTGCTTTCCGAGGTACGTACCGAGGGCCAAACTCTGGCAGCTCTGCAGCCCACTTGCTCAGCCGACCTGCCCGAGTAGAGTTATCTAGTACTTCCTTCAGGGGGTGCTCGGTGATGACCTCGATGGGATGAGCGACGAAGTACGGGCGAAGTCTCCTTGACACGTACACTAGAGCTAGAGCCACTTGTTCGATCCTCGCGTACCTCGTCTCAGTTGACGTCATGATGCGACTGACATAGTAGACAGGCCTCTCTGCTCCTTCACATTCGTATATCAGTACAGCGCTGATTGCTGCCTCAGATACCGAAAGATACACCCCCAGCGTTGCACCTAGCCGGGGGGCTGTCAAGATAGGGGGTCGGCCAAGATACGTCTTCAGCTCTTGAAACACCTCTTCACAGTATTGGTCCCAGTCGAAAGGTGCAAGCTTACTCAGCCTCTCGTACAGGGGCCGACACTGGTCTGAGGACTTGGAAATGAAGCGATTGAGGGCGCTGATCCGTCCGGTAAGCTTCTGGACTTCCTTTCGTGACTTGGGCGACGGCATCTTCTCCAAAGCACGGATCTGCTCCGGGTTGGCTTCGATTCCCCGCCGGGTGACCAAGTATCCCAGAAATTTTCTCGACGTCACGCCGAAGGCGCACTTGGCCGGGTTCAACTTCATACTGTACCTCCGCAAGGTTGCGAAGGTTTCCTCCAGGTCTTGCATATGCATATCCTCAGCCTGACTCTTCACAAGCAAGTCGTCGACATAGACCTCCACGTTCCTTCCGATTTGGTCGACGAACATCTTGTTCACTAGCCTCTGGTACGTTGCTCCCGCGTTCTTCAGCCCGAAAGGCATCATCTTGTAGCAGAAGAGCCCTCGACCCGTGACGAAGGCCGTGTGCTCCTGGTCTTCCGGATTCATGGGGATCTGGTGATAGCCCGAGTAGCCGTCCATGAACGAGAGCCTCTCGTGTCCCACCGTGGAATCCACCAGGGTATCGATGCGTGGTAGCAGGTAGCTGTCCTTTGGGCATGCCTGGTTGAGATTTGTGAAGTCGATGCAGACCCGAATGGCTCCTGACTTCTTGGGGACGGCGACCACATTAGCGATCCACTTCGGGTACCGAGCCTCTCTGATGATGCCCGCTCGTAGCAGCTTCTCTACCTCCATGTTGACAGCTGCTGCTTTTTCCGGTGCTAGCGACCGGGGCTTCTGACGTACAGGCGCAGCTCCTTCTCGAATGTTGAGGTGATGACAGGCTACCTCGGGGTGGATGCCTGGCATGTCCTTAACTGACCATGCGAACACGTCCAGGTTTGCCTTGAGAAATGTCGTCATGGCTTCGGCATGATGCTTCTGTTGGAATCTAATCCTTATCAGAGGCTCGCAGCGGAAACGATTTGGCGGTCGAAAGACCGTTCATGGTGCACGTTACACGATTTAATTTTTTCACAGAAACTAATCTACATATGTGTGCATGTGTATGCACGAGAATCGAAAACCCCTAACGGCAATCTAGCGTAATGATTAACTAGCATGGATGCAAATCATAATGCTCGCTAGATCTACATGTTAGATTACACATACCTTTCGTACGGATCTTTTAACCGCGGAGGATTGTCTTCTTTGTCGATGGAGACGGAAGATCGTTCGCGAAGATGCCGACGGTACGAATGGAGATGTTACCTTCTTGTTCACCCGATCTCACACGATGCACGGAACGTCGCTCTCGGATCTCTGAGTGCCTCCGAAGAACGACCCTTCTCCTTCTTCAGAACTCCACGCGAGGAAGACGAAGTAGCAAGCGGGAAACAGAGAGAGATTAGGGAGAGAACTAGAGAGATGAGAGAGAGGGGGGTTCGGTTTTTCTTGTGCATGGGGCCGGCGCCCATAGGTGCCTTTATAGGGCCGGCCAACACCCCTTGGATAAGGATCCAAGGGGATATTAACCCCCTCTCATTATCTCTCCATTATCTCCCTTTTATCTCTCCGCGTATTTATCCGTTTTCCTACTTTTTAGGGCTCGATTTTAACCGATTTATCGCCCCATCCCTATCCATATGGCCGGCCCTATAGATGAGGGATTCTTATCCCTACATCATAGGGCCGGCCCTAGCAAGGTGTCACACCAGTGAGGTCGGCCAACAGTGAGGTCCGGCAGAGTGAGGTTTTTACCAAAACGCCCCGACGCCTCATTTTGACCATTTCTAGCGTGCGATACCTAACGGCCATTATTTAAGTGATATCTACTAGTTACTTACTATTAACTGAGGCCACCGGAAGGTGCCTCTAGCAAAGTCAACTAGTCAACTCGCAACATACCCCGGTGCATCGCACCTATGCAGCGAAGTTCACTTATGGCTAGGGATTACTACATACGACTCTGTACTAATCCCGGGCTCAACCCTTAGTACTCGTATGTAGTTACGCATCTACCGTGCTCTAGTGCCAAGCACACACGGAGCGTATACTTCTATCTTCCTCCTGCTTATGGTGTTCCGAGGAGACGGTTCAAGAACCGTACATAATGTTGATAAGGTGGAACCATCAGGGACCGGGGTTCATGGCTTCCAACTCAAGCTCGATCGACACACTACCCGAGTGTACCATCGATCCTCTGAGCTCGAGTTAACCTGCGTAGCCACCCAGAGTGCGACGCAGGCTGCACTCCAATTCACCCAGACTTACTATGTTCTCCATCATACCCCTGCTCTCCGCTTAGTAGTGGTAAACCCGCTGTCCCTCCACTTGATGCCATGATTCACTTCGAGCGGTGAAGACTACCGTCAGACTCGAACGATCATATGACTTGGTTCCTTCCAGGTTGACCTATACATCGTACCTCTGATTACCCCGTCGAGTAATCGAACCCGGTCAACAGTCAAACTGATGACCACCAGGCCTGGGTTTGGTACAGTGTACGTCACACCAAGGAACGCACCTCCCATCAGGGGTGTGGATGGCCTGCAGGAGTGACACGCTAATGCAACGCCAGCCGGGTAACCCAGTACACCGTGGTTTTGGATCACTGCATATGGACCCTCACACATTGGTGCGCCAAAGCACCACGCAACTGGTTAGTCCATCAGACGTGGCTCCTCAGGGTTTATGACCGTTTTACCCTAAGTAGAAACACGGCTTAGTGTACCAGTGTCTGCTCACTGATCTGTACACCGTGTTAGTTCCGTTCAGCCACAGACACTGTGCCTGGTGATGACCATGGTGAAGACATCCCATGAACTGTCATCGCCAACAGCTTAACATGATGAGGCGACCAACCTGATCATAGCTGCGAACTTATTTAGGTTATACGGGACCAATCCACTTAGTCTTCAACTCAGTGGACTACTATATAACCATGGCTCTTTGTTCTCTAAAGAACACGTAACTATGTTACGTACCTATATGCATCTCAAATATTAATAACTATCAATCTTTATTAGACCAAAACATAAAGTTTTACAAGCTTAGAACACATCAATCCTAACAATCTCACACTTGGTCTAGCGAAGCAAAACGGTTTTGACTCCCATCACGTCCACATGTCGCTCGAATGCCTTGGTAGGTATTGCCTTTGTGAAAGGATCAGCAACATTATCTGTAGATGCAATCTGCGTCACCGCTACTCGCCCTTGCTTTTGAAACTGCCGAATCAAGTGGAACTTGCCCTCGATGTGCTTCCCCTTTTGGTGATGTCTTGGCTCCTTGGCTTGTGCTACCGCCCCACTATTGTCGCAGTAAAGCACAATAGGTAACTGGGCCTCTGGTACACATCCCAAATCCGTAAGGAATTTCTTGAGCCATACCGCCTCTTTGGCTGCCTCGCACGCTGCAACGTACTCAGCCTCTGTGGTAGAGTCTGCGATGCATTTCTGCTTCACACTCTGCCAACTAACCGCTCCTCCTCCTAGCATAAATACAAAACCTGATGTCGACTTTCTGGATTCCAAATCTGACATAAAGTCAGAATCTGTATATCCAATCGGTGTCAGTTCTTGTCCAGTGTATACCAACTCATAGTCCCTTGTTCTACGAAGGTACTTGAGTATACACTTCACAGCTGTCCAGTGATCTGGACCCGGATTCGACTGAAACCGACCCATCATGCCTACTGCGAAACAGATATCTGGCCTTGTACAATGCATAGCATACATTAGACTACCCAATGCCGAGGCAAAAGGTATCTTCTGCATTTCTGCTCTCTCCTCAGGTGTCTTAGGACATTGATCCTTAGACAGTTTTATGCCATGTCTAAATGGCACAAAACCCTTCTTAGAGTTTTGCATGTCAAATCTAGCCATAACCTTATCTATGTACGCAGCCTGTGACAGCGAGAGAATCCTGTTCTGGCGATCACGTGTTACCTTGATCCCCAAAACATAACTCGCTTCACCTAGGTCTTTCATATCGAACTGTGTTGACAACCAGACCTTTACCGTTGATAATGTTCCTACATCATTTCCAATGAGCAGAATATCATCTACGTAAAGTATCAAATATACTACTGTGGTCTTATCAGTCCTCTTGTATACACATGGTTCATCCTCGTTTTGAGTAAATCCATATGACTGGATTGCCTGATCAAAACGGATGTTCCAACTTCTAGATGCTTGCTTTAGTCCATAAATGGACTTCTGCAACTTGCAAACTAGATGTTCCTGACCCTCTGACTCAAAGCCTGGTGGCTGAATCATATAAATATCTTCTTCCAAATTTCCATTAAGGAATGCTGTCTTGACATCCATTTGCCAGATCTCCCAGTCATAATGGGCTGCAATGGATAGGAGGATCCGAATAGACTTTATCATAGCTACCGGCGAGAAGGTTTCGTCAAAGTCGATCTCTTCTCTATGGGTGTAACCCTTGGCAACTAATCTAGCTTTATAAGTCTCTATTGTACCATCGGATCCTCTCTTCTTCTTATACACCCACTTACACCCAATAGGTTTAATATTGGATGATGGTGTAACAAGAGTCCAGACTGCATTATGGGACATTGATTCAATTTCTACCTCCATAGCCTTTTGCCAGTCAGAGCTGTCAGAAGCTCCCACTGCCTTATCGTAGCTCAGTGGGTCATCCTCCTGACCCTCTGGATTAACCAATAAGGTTTCTCCATAGTATCTGTCAGGAGCTCTGATGTTTCTCCCACTGCGACGAGGTGGTGGTGGTGTTACAGGATTAATAGGTTCCACAGTATCTAGTATATTATTATCTGTAATGTCAGCTCCCACTATGCTTTTGGATGCGCTCTCTGATCTAGTACCCAGTAGCTCATCCAGAACTACTTTACTAGTAGGTTTGTGGTCCACAATATAATCCTGTTCTAGGAAATAGGCGTTCGTTGAAACGATCACTTTCTTTTCCTCAGGATCATAAAATAGACCACCTTTGGTCTCCTTGGAATACCCTACAAATAAGCATACTCTGGTTTTAGATTCCATCTTTTCCCTCTTATCCCTTCGCACATGTGCAGGGCATCCCCATATTCTGAAATGCTGTATCAATGGCTTTCGCTTTGACCACAGTTCTCTAGGGGTCAGAGGCACTGACTTAGACGGAACGTGATTCAGAATATAAACTGCTGTTTGTAGGGCATATCCCCAAAAGGTCATTGGTAAACTGGCGTAACTCATCATGCTACGAACCATGTCCAACAAGGTTCGATTCCTTCTCTCGGAAACTCCATTCTGTTGTGGGGTACCTGGAGCAGTTAACTGGGATTTTATCCCATGCTCCAACATATACCCTAGGAACTCTTCAGATAGGTATTCACCTCCTCGATCAGATCGAAGGGTTTTTATATATTTACCTGTCTGCTTTTCTACTTCAGCCCTGAACTCTTTGAACATGTCAAAGGATTCCGACTTCCGATGCATCAGGTAAATGTAACCATATCTTGAGTAATCATCAATGAATGTGATGAAATACTCATGGCCTCCTATCGCCTTGACGTTCATGGGTCCACATACATCCGAATGGATTAACTCTAACACCTCGGTAGCTCTTACTCCTTTGCCTTTAAAGGACCTCTTGGTCATCTTGCCTTCCAGGCAGGATTCACAGGTGGGAAGGATCTCCGTAGGATCTGTTTCCAGAAGCCCGGCCTTCACCATTCTATGGATCCTATCTAAGGCAATATGCCCAAGTCGTAAGTGCCACAGGTGGGTTAAATTTTCCGAAGGATTCTTACGCTTAGATGAATTAACATTAAATGCTGAAGTTATTATGTTATCTTTTTCAAATTTAGGACTTACAACATAGAGATGATTCTGAACCATTCCTCTTATTATAAAAGTTCCATTCAGTTTAAACGACACACCAGAAGCATCAAAATAAACTGAATAACCTTCATTAACTAAAGAAGAAACAGAAATTAAGTTACGTCGCAAGGACGGTACATAAAAGACATCTCTAAGTGTCCAAGTCTTATTATTCGAAAAACTAAGATTAACATCTCCAATAGCTTCAGCAGCAGCCACGGCCTCAGTTCCCATGCTCAGGGTCACTTCTCCATCAAGCAATCTTCTGCTTTCCCGAAACCCCTGAAGAGAGTTACAGGCATGGTTAGTGGATCCAGAATCCACAATCCAACTAGCAAAAATACTATTACTTGAAAGAAATGATTTAACAACTAAGAGTTGTAGATTACCTTCACCAGCATTCTGAGGCTTCTTGCAGTCCTTCTTCCAATGACCCTTCTGGCCACACCGGAAGCACTTCGTGCCCGGTTTCTTTGATTCTCCAGACCCAGAGGCTCCATCAGAGTCCTGCACAGGCAATGACTTAGGTTTCCTTTTATGTTTCTTGCCCTGAGGTTTACCAGGCTTCTTGAAGGATCTGCGTTGCACGTGAAGTGCTTCGCCCTTCTGCTTGAAGCCATCCTCAGCTGCCTGGAGAGCTCCCAGAAGCTCTGCATTTGTCATAGCCAACTTGTTCAAATTAAAGTTGGTGACAAAGCCTTCAAAGGCTCCAGACAGTGACGAGAGGAAGATGTCTGTCATCACCTCGCCTTCTAGCACAATGTCCATGGTAGCTAGTTCGTTCTGGAACCCAAACATTTTCATCATGTGTTCCCGAACCAGCGTCCCATTGGACATCTTAGTGCCGACGAGTTTCTTGATGGTAAGGTATCGCGTAACGCGATTGTGACCTTCAAACATCTCCTTCAAATACAACATCATGTCAGAAGCGTCAGGCATCTCCTCGACTTGCTTCTGCAGAGTTGTTTGCAAGGATGCTATTATATAGCATTTACATATCTCATTGGATTCCTTCCAGTCAGTGAATGCCTTTAACTGTGCCTCTGTGGCATTGGGTCCTGGCAAATCTGGCTCAGGGTCATTAAGGGCTGACATATGTTTACCAATCCTTAGGACCAGGTACAGGTTGCGCTTCCAGTCCTCATAGTTGGGATCGGTAAGTTTGTGGTCATTTAGGATAGCGGACAGGGGGTCTAACTTAGTCATCTGAAAATAAAGATTGAATAATGAGTATGCATAAAAACTTATTTTATGGATTTTTAAAACAAGCTAATTATATCCATATGTCGACGCTACCCTCAAGCGAAGCCATCTCTATGGATTAATTAACCATGTATGTAAGATCTCAGAATCGACTGTACCTGCCCTAGGGGGCATCATACAGTGTCAATCCGCTTACACGGGCCTTTTCCTTGACCCTATCCAAATCTGCCAACTAAGGGCTGTGATGGACCATGGTTATCTTTCGGCCAGTACCACGTGATCACCGTTGTCTTCGCAACGAATACCTCACGTGTACTTAGGATGCTTACCCACGAGCCTAAGCAATTACGACACGGGAGTTCATGCGGCCCCCACTAGGGTGGGATGAAAAGCCCTTCTCTCCTGGCCCCGTAATCGCCATATCCACAGGGAGGTCATTAAGTAATTTGGCATGGAAACACACAGCTCCCACCCTAGGGGGTGTGAAGTTATGCATCCCCACCCAAACACAAAACGACTGGCCGTGGAGGCCAGAGGATCTTATAAAAGTCCTCTCTTGCATCCCTTATAAATCTGAGGGTTATTTTGCGAGTATGAATTTATGCAAATGCAAAGGTAGCGACCTCCTAAATACTAGACCCTGGTCACACCATTCTCCCACTAGCGTTCAAACCTTTCGCCTAGCATTAATCACTCTCGGAATATCATAGTCCCCGCCTCAAGTGGATTTCTCCATTCAAGGGTCACATTACATATTCCAAGAATATCGATGCTTTGCAAAATTGGTTATCACGCTAATGCTCTGGAGCTAATCCTAGAGTCAGACTCACTGGAAAGGACTCCCACTAGTCATGGCGCCTCGCTTATAGATTTGACAATTGATGTTCAATGGATCTCCATCTTATCTTTGATTTCAATGCTGGCCAAATAGGCACACCCGACTAGTCGGGTGCTCTCCTAATGGTGGCATAACCATATGTGATGGGATCCCACTAACATCAAAAGTCAACTAAATAATAAGCGTCATCTAGCGGGATCCTAACCTCAAACAGTCGCTTGGACCGGAGGGGAAAGGCATCCCTCTGAAAACTGATAATGATATTATCTCATCGGGGTTCGATATAAAGCATAAAGAACTAATTAAAGAAAGCAACCATAAAAACTGAATTAAGTTCAGGGTCCGACCCCTGAACCTAATTAGCACAGCGCAGGCCTCTAGCTTTCTTCGCAAAGTTCCTCGGTCCGGCTCCTCCGTCGCGCTTGCGAACACTTTGCCGGATCGTCTTCATCCTCCAGGGTTCTGCTTCCGCTCCCGATGGTGGATTTCTTTGGCACGTCTTTCTTCTCGATCTGTAACTGAAAAAGTCTAGTATGCTACGAGCAAGTGCTCGGTCGTACACAATTTCCTAGAAAGAAAAGAAAACACACCTAGAAAAAGGCCATGGGAAACCGAGGATGGACAAACCCCATCGCTCGCCCAATCTATGGCTCAATTACATATCCACACACAGAAATCAAATCCAGACAATTGCTAACTCGGGGTCCGACCCCCGGTAGCAAGCACAAAGCATAGATCTAGATTTTTTATAGCGGCGCCCTGCAAGAATGATTAATAGAACAAGCACAATCTATATATATGCATGATCTAAGCGTATCAACCCCGATGATCTCACGCATTCATCATGCGCCCACATGTTCGTTTCATGAAAAAACGTGAAACGCACACCACTAATGCGGCTCTGATACCAATTGTTGGAATCTAATCCTTATCAGAGGCTCGCAGCGGAAACGATTTAGCGGTCGAAAGACCGTTCATGGTGCACGTTACACGATTTAATTTTTTCACAGAAACTAATCTACATATGTGTGCATGTGTATGCACGAGAATCGAAAACCCCTAACGGCAATAGCGTAATGATTAACTAGCATGGATGCAAATCATAATGCTCGCTAGATCTACATATTAGATTACACATACCTTTCGTACGGATCTTTTAACCGCGGAGGATTGTCTTCTTTGTCGATGGAGACGGAAGATCGTTCGCGAAGATGCCGACGGTACGAATGGAGATGTTACCTTCTTGTTCACCCGATCTCACACGATGCACGGAACGTCGCTCTCGGATCTCTGAGTGCCTCCGAAGAACGACCCTTCTCCTTCTTCAGAACTCCACGCGAGGAAGACGAAGTAGCAAGCGGGAAACAGAGAGAGATTAGGGAGAGAACTAGAGAGATGAGAGAGAGGGGGGTTCGGTTTTTCTTGTGCATGGGGCCGGCGCCCATAGGTGCCTTTATAGGGCCGGCCAACACCCCTTGGATAAGGATCCAAGGGGATATTAACCCCCTCTCATTATCTCTCCATTATCTCCCTTTTATCTCTCCGCGTATTTATCCGTTTTCCTACTTTTTAGGGCTCGATTTTAACCGATTTATCGCCCCATCCCTATCCATATGGCCGGCCCTATAGATGAGGGATTCTTATCCCTACATCATAGGGCCGGCCCTAGCAAGGTGTCACACCAGTGAGGTCGGCCAACAGTGAGGTCCGGCAGAGTGAGGTTTTTACCAAAACGCCCCGACGCCTCATTTTGACCATTTCTAGCGTGCGATACCTAACGGCCATTATTTAAGTGATATCTACTAGTTACTTACTATTAACTGAGGCCACCGGAAGGTGCCTCTAGCAAAGTCAACTAGTCAACTCGCAACATACCCCGGTGCATCGCACCTATGCAGCGAAGTTCACTTATGGCTAGGGATTACTACATACGACTCTGTACTAATCCCGGGCTCAACCCTTAGTACTCGTATGTAGTTACGCATCTACCGTGCTCTAGTGCCAAGCACACACGGAGCGTATACTTCTATCTTCCTCCTGCTTATGGTGTTCCGAGGAGACGGTTCAAGAACCGTACATAATGTTGATAAGGTGGAACCATCAGGGACCGGGGTTCATGGCTTCCAACTCAAGCTCGATCGACACACTACCCGAGTGTACCATCGATCCTCTGAGCTCGAGTTAACCTGCGTAGCCACCCAGAGTGCGACGCAGGCTGCACTCTAATTCACCCAGACTTACTATGTTCTCCATCATACCCCTGCTCTCCGCTTAGTAGTGGTAAACCCGCTGTCCCTCCACTTGATGCCATGATTCACTTCGAGCGGTGAAGACTACCGTCAGACTCGAACGATCATATGACTTGGTTCCTTCCAGGTTGACCTATACATCGTACCTCTGATTACCCCGTCGAGTAATCGAACCCGGTCAACAGTCAAACTGATGACCACCAGGCCTGGGTTTGGTACAGTGTACGTCACACCAAGGAACGCACCTCCCATCAGGGGTGTGGATGGCCTGCAGGAGTGACACGCTAATGCAACGCCAGCCGGGTAACCCAGTACACCGTGGTTTTGGATCACTGCATATGGACCCTCACACATTGGTGCGCCAAAGCACCACGCAACTGGTTAGTCCATCAGACGTGGCTCCTCAGGGTTTATGACCGTTTTACCCTAAGTAGAAACACGGCTTAGTGTACCAGTGTCTGCTCACTGATCTGTACACCGTGTGTGTTCCGTTCAGCCACAGACACTGTGCCTGGTGATGACCATAGTGAAGACATCCCATGAACTGTCATCGCCAACAGCTTAACATGATGAGGCGACCAACCTGATCATAGCTGCGAACTTATTTAGGTTATACGGGACCAATCCACTTAGTCTTCAACTCAGTGGACTACCATATAACCATGGCTCTTTGTTCTCTAAAGAACACGTAACTATGTTACGTACCTATATGCATCTCAAATATTAATAACTATCAATCTTTATTAGACCAAAACATAAAGTTTTACAAGCTTAGAACACATCAATCCTAACAGCTTCGGCAGCTGCGACCTGAGAAAAGTTATCCTCGGATGGCCCACTTCTCCTAAGTCCACGGGCAGAATTGGCTCGACGGTAGGCGACTCCTCCCACTCCGCATTCGGGCTCTCCAACTCGTCCAGTTCTTTAGATTCAACCGATCGATCGGTCTTCTGAGGGTGCGTCATCCTGCTCAGCTCTTCACCTTCAGCTGGTAGGTTAGTCTCCATCGGGTCGCTCGGACCAGTTAGCTCTTTAAGTTCAGCTAACTGACCGGCCTTCTTCAAGCTCCTCGACGCATTCAGTTCTTTACATTCAACTGAATGGTCGATCTTCTGTAGGTCCTCCGACACTGTCAGCTCTTTACGTTCAGCTGACATGTCGGTCTTCATCAAGTCCCCCGACACTGTCAGCTCTTTACATTCAGCTGACAGGTCGGTCTTCAGCAGGTCCCCCGACACTGTCAGCTCTTTACGTTCAGCTGACAGGTCGGTCTTCAGCAGGTCTCCCGACACTGTCAGTTCTTTACGTTCAGCTGACAGTTCGGTCTTCAGCAGGTCTCCCGACACTGTCAGTTCTTTAAGTTCAACTGACAGGTCGGTCTTCTCAGGTGCTTGGCCTCCCCGCGCTCCTTCACTCGATCGAGCGAGGTACTGGCGCGTTGGAGCCTCTTGACTCCTCTTCGTAGTCTAGAGGTTGAGGATGTCCAACTCAGTGCCGCCTCCACCTGGTTCTCCTCCCTCAATTTGGTATGTCGTCTTCAGATGGATGGCACTGAGCTCGCACTTGGCTGCCGAGGACTGGTCTCCTCGAATACTCATCACGCCCTTGTCGGTCCAAAACTTCACTACCTGGTGGGCCAACGAGGGGACCGCATCCAAGTGGTGGAGCCACGGTCTTCCGAGGATGATGTTGTATGCCGAGTGAGCTTCAATTACAATGAACCGGGTAAGGTTAGTGAGATGCCCTGTTGTGATCGGGAGGGTGATCTCACCAACCACCCTTGTAGCCTCCCCCGTGAAGCCCATTATCGTCGACGACGACTCGATCATCTGTCCGCGATCTAGCTGCATGGCGTCGAAGGCGCTGAGGAAGAGCACATCTACTGAACTTCCGGCGTCGACCAGAATTCTCTTCACTAGGCAATTGGCTATCTGCAGTCGTATGACCAGGGGGTGGTTGTGAGGCCTCTCTATTCCGACCAGATCAGCCGCCGAAAACTGTACTACAGCTTCCACTCTTGGCTCGGGACGGATGACAGGGTCGAGCACCACATGGTGGACTTGCCTTGCTTGTTCAATACGCCGCACCTGTCGATCGACGGCATTTGACGACGGTACAGGGCCAGGGTACCCGTAGACGGCGTCTACCTCTCAGAGCTGGCGTCTTTCTGGTGGAGGACCTGGTAAGCGCTGCGCCGTCGCTCCTCGCTGGACTTCCCCTACAGCCTTAGTCTCCTTACGTTGAGGGAGGTCAATGAAGCAGCCAATATGGCCAGCCTCAATGAGATCCTCAATATGATGTTTGAGCGCCCGGCACTGCAAGGTGGTGTGACCTTGGCCTTGATGGTACTCGCAGTACCTTGATGCATCTCTGGCTCCCCTCTCCCCGGGCTCAAGCGGTTGCGCCCACTTGAAGTACGGTTCACCTTTGATGGCTTCCAGGATCTGATCTATGGGGGCGTTCAGTACTGTGAACTCCCTGTTCCACTGGCCTCGCGGGCCTGTCTTGCCTCTGCCGCTTCGCGTCGTGCCGCGTCGCCTCCCCCTGCTGCTTGTTGACGTTCTTCACGGCAGCTGGTTTGGCGTAACCTTGGTGCGGGGCCCTGGTTTCCACCGCCTTCCTCTTGCGGTCCGCGTCTTCAATTTTGATGTACTTCTCAACGCGTCGCGACAGCTCGTCGATCGTCTCCGGGGTTTGCTTGATGAGCGACGCGTTGACGAGCTGGGTAGGCTGTATGGCATTCTTGAAGGCTGCGATCACCATGCGATCCTGCCCGTCTGCGTCCGCCAAGCTCAGGTACTCGGACCTAAACCTATGGTAGAATTGTCGGAGCGTCTCCTTCTGGGTCATACTCATCCCGAAGAGTGACTCCAGAGTCTTCAGCTCCCGGCGATTGCATCGGTACTGGTCGATGAACCGCGTGCTCAGCTCCGAGAATGAGGAGATGGACGAGGGCCTGAGCTTGTGGAACCATTCAAGGGGTGTTCCCGACAGGCTGTTGGCGAAGGTCCGACAGAGGATATGATCATCCTCGTGCGGGACCAGAGCATCCCGGAAAGCAAGTACATACTCCACCGGGTCTTTCGATCCGTCAAACTTGGGAAGGCGTGGAGGATTCCATCCTCGAGGGAATGGCTCCCGGAGTAGCTTCTCGACAAGCGGCGACCGTGCGGCTCCTCGGATGGCGACTTCCTCCAACCGGTCGGGAGCTCGAACCCCCGGTCGGTCTTGCTGGATCTCCTCTCGCTCCCCGAGTCGCTCCGATGCATGTACCCGAATGCGTTTGTGTACGCTCCTCCGGTCAGCAGTATGAGCCGGCTACCGACTGGCTGGCGTCATCCAAGTGTGATGACTATCACTCGGTTGACGATGAAGTTCTCCGTCTCGCTTCGGGCGATGCACTTGTGCCGAGTCCGTCTTCGAGTGATGCTTAGAGGCAGGCGGCTGTCGGGGGTGTGCCCCGAGCCGGGACCAGACATCCGAGCATGCCGACGCAGCTCGGGTGTGTTTGTTTCTTTCTGCAGGCTCCGGGCTACTCGAGTCTCGCCCGTCGAGATTCGCACTTTGGACCTCCACCGAGCGATTAACCCTAACCTCCACCTAAGGCACTGGTTGTGGCTGTATTTGCACTGGTGGGGCAGCTTGAGTGGGGAGGCTCTGTCCCGCTTGGGCCAACATGCCCTGGTTGAGTAGACCACCCTTCGGTGCGGCCCGCACGAAGTCACGCAACTCCTCGTAGTTGCGCTGCATCGTTTGGAGCTGGGTGGTGAGAGCTTGATGGGTCATCATCATTGTGGCCAGAAAAGCTTCCGACAGACCCCCAGTTAGTGGAGCCAGGGTTGCTACCGGAGCTTGACTGGAGTCCCCGACCCCCAGTATGGGATTCACCAGCGGGACTGCGCGCTCCGTGTTTGCTGATGGTTGAACAAGACGCCCGACGTCATTAGCATCTCTGAGTGGTGCAGCTTCGGACGGGAGCTGCGACATCGAGCGGGTACGATATGGTCCACCGGCCATCGTTCTTCAACCGTGTGGTCGTGGATCGCTGGTTGCAGGTAGCCTCGGACTGGTCGACACCCACGGGTCAACAGTCGAAAGCTCTAGTAGGAAGTCTCGAAGACTATCCCACAGACGGCGCCAAGATTGTGGGGGGTTTTTAGTCGAACCGGACGGTTCGGGTGGCGAGCACAATCCAACAAGCCAAATTAAAACAAACCGGAAATTACGTGGAAAACCCCTTCTCAACGACGAAGGGGAAAAAACCACGGGTGGGGCGAGAATGCACTAAGACTAATCTTTCGGTTACAATCTCTCACCTTAACCCCAATTACATACCCTGAGGACCGGTCTCCCAAACTACCGACCTCTGCAATTTCACTCAGACTACCGACCGCTGCGGACAGCATCTGTCTGCAGGTCGCTTGCAAACAGTGTCTGGCTGCTGACCGACCGACTTCCGCAGACAGACTCTGGGTGCAGACCGATCGACCTCCGCAGACAGCCTCTGGATGCAGACCGACCGATCTCCGCTGACAGCCTCTGGGTGCAGACCGACCGACCTCCGCAGCTCCGCAAATTCCGGGACGAAACGGGCAGCGTCTCCTCCAGAGTTCTTCCCCCCCTTTGCTGAAGGGGTAGGTCCCCTTTTATAGTGGCGGGGTGAAGGTTACGGTGCTCTGTGAAAATCGGGCGGTTGATGTGTCCCCGCAATAAGCTCAACCGCCGCGATGACGTGGCGTGCGGTTGACACCTGGTCACTTTGGCCCGGAAATCGCGGAGCGTCGTCGGCACAGCGAGACCTCCGTGTTCGACTGCTTCTTCACTCCTCGGCTCGTTGCATGTCCCATCAAGAGAGGGGGGGGGTGTGCTTCCTTGGTGACCAGCCGACCGCCCCCCCCCCCTTCTGGCTACATGCCGACCCAAGAGAGAGGGGGGGGGGGTGTGCCTCCTTGGTGACCGACCGACCCCCCCCCCCCCCCCCCTTTTTCTGGCTACATGCCGACCCAGAGAAAAAGGGGGGGGGGGGGGGGGCTGCTGCCCTCCTTGGTGACCGACCGACCGGCCCCCCCTCTGGCTACATGCCGACCCAGGAGAAAAAAGGGGGGGGGGGGGGCTGCTGCCCTCCTTGGTGACCAACCGACCGCCCCCCCCCCCCCCCCCCCTCTGGCTACATGCCGACCCAGGAGAAAAGGGGGGGGGGGGCTGCTGCCCTCCTTGGTGACCGACCGACCGCCCCCCCCCCCCCCTCTGGCTACATGCCGACCCAGGAGAGAGGGGGGGGGGGGGGTGTGCCTCCTTGGTGACCGACCGACCCCCCCCTCTTTCTGGCTACATGCCGACCCAGAGAGAGAGGGGGGGGGGGTATGTTGCCCCTTCTCTCCTTTCTGGCTATATGCCGACCCAGAGAGAGGGGGGGGGGTGTTTGTTGCATGGCCGAAACCCCCCTCCTTCTCTCTGACTGTTGCGTTGCCGGCTCCAACAGGGAATGGTACACACAAGTCTCATATCGCTTCTGGACCTTTACGATTGCAAACCAACCATCTTTATAAAGCTTGGTACTCTTTTTTTTGAAGATAAGGAATTATTGAATGAAAAATCTAATTTTTCTTGATTGGAATAATTTGAGGTGGATTCTTACGTACCCTTCTCTCTTTCTCTCTTATTTTCCCAGCGATGAAACCCTAGAAGCAGCGCGTTCCCTCCTTTTGTTGTACAAGCGGGCCACTAGCTCCTTTTCATCCTTGATAGTAGATCGTACTTCGATTTCTACGTGTAGCCTCGAGAAGTGCGCGATGCCTGCATGTTCAGATCTTCATCGTTTAAGCAACAACTATTCTGAGCAATCTACATCTTGTCCCATGGATCCAAGTCATCCAAGCGACCTACATCAAATTAAAGAGGTGAAATCCTTCCTTAATAAAATATTTTGGCATGACCTTAATATCTTGCCAGCCCAAGAATTATATATTTGACTTGCATGGTGTTGTTTGCATAGTTCCCAACAATACATGAACGTATGCCTTTGAATCAAACTGTATTGAGCCTAAAATAATTATTTATTGAAACCCTCTGTGCCAAGTAAGAAATCTAGTAAATTCGGTTTAAACCCTACTTTACTCAGAAGTCCTAACTACCATACCACGAAGAATTTGTATGACCTGGATGAGGGATTGTAGGATCATAGCCCTTAATATTTAGTCATCACATGCCCAAGTTTTCTTAGCGCAAAATTCGCAAACACCTCTGTTGTCATAATTTGTGTGCTCAAATAATTCTAGATCAATAAGTCATAGTGTCGTGGTCAGTGTCAGAGCGATAGCTACATGATCACATTCAGCTTGACATGCAATCAGTTGAAGACTTGAAGACCACCGCACACAGCAACTCAAGGTATACTAGTTTTACTTACATTTGGGGTTGTAGGACTCCCTACTGAGTAGAGGCTTAGGTAGATCCGATTTAGCATATTGCTGGAGGGTTTTGTCGATTTTCCGATTCCCGTAATCGCGCATCGTTGAGTTTTTTATTCTTGCAAAATTTTGAAATTAAGTTTCAAAATGCTTTTAAGTCGTTAGTTTTTATTTCTTTATATATATATATATATATATATATATATATATATATATATATATATATATATATATATATATATATATATATATATATATATATATATATATATATATACCATGGAATGATCCATGTCTTGAAAATCGAGGACATCGAATGACAAAGATGCTCCGCTCCTGCAACTTTGTCATTGAAGATGCAGTTGTTCCTCTCCAGCCAGAGTACCCAGATGATAGCCATTACTAGCAAATCCCAAGGTTTCCTGATTCCGGCTAGAACTCTTCTCCTTCTCCATGAACTCCAATGGGCTCGTAGTGTCCGAGGGTGTTGTGATACCCCCCTTATCTTCAAAATGATCCCACACTTGCCTAGCGAAGGGGCATCCAAGCAGCAGGTGGGACACAGTTTCCTCTCCCGTGGTGCAAAAGGTGCAAATGGCGTTCGTAACTTGAGGGTGATTGCACTTCAACAGGTTAGCCTTGGTGAGGATCTTATTTCTCGAAGCCAGCAGGGAGAAAATCTGGATCTAAGTTGGAGCCTAGCTTTCTCTTCCATATTGCCTTCGAAGGCTGGTGTCTCTGTAATTGAGGAAGCAGATGTCTGTAGAAGGATTTGATAGAGAAAACCCTGAAGATGTGCACCTCCACCGAACCCTGTCGTGTGTTGGTATGAAATTTATCGCTAAAAGAAGGACATTCAGGTCTTGGAGTTCTTGCTGACTCTCCTGGTCCAGCGGAGACAAAAGTTTGAGTTTCCAGACCGTGGACCCATGCCTTCTACCCGCTTGAGAACAGACGGAAGCGCATTTATGTCTGGCCATAGAATATAGAGAGGGAAATAGCTTCTCTAGTGGCAAACTTCCAAGCCAGGCATCCTTCCAAAATCTGATAAGCTTCATGTCCCCTAACGATAGTGTGGTCGCTTCCTTATAGAAGTCTCTAACCTTCAACACTCCCCGCAAGAAATGTGAAATATGGCCAGAAACCCTACTCCTAGAATGTAAAGGGGAGAACCTTTTGAAATTTTTGACTAGAAGAACTTCTCTTCAAGATCCTCCTGTTCCTTGCTGTAGCTGCCACCATCATTTTCCAAGCATGGAGATATTGAACCGACAGAGATCTAACACCCCCAAGCCTCCAGGTTCTTCGGTAGACATACTTGATCCCAACTCAAGAGATTAT
The DNA here is from genome assembly GCA_947650365.1 of Chamaelirium japonicum. NCBI lineage: Eukaryota > Viridiplantae > Streptophyta > Magnoliopsida > Liliales > Melanthiaceae > Chamaelirium > Chamaelirium japonicum. The sequence continues at coordinate 38,510,674 of OX393554.1, forward strand.
AACCTCCTACAGTGCCTCCGACTCCGTGCCAGAAGAAGGATCTTCTGATCTTGTCAATTCTGTCGATCACCCACGAAGAGAGGTAGAAGAAGGAGAGGTAGTACAACGGGATCGACGAGAGGATAGAGTTTACTAAGACCAATCTGCCTACGGAGGATTTTTCTATACTAGACTTTTCGTAATGATTCTATAGTTTTTTCGAGTTCGCAAAGTTTCACATTTTTCTATAAATTCGGACTTGATTTTTGGTTTAAGAATTTTTCGATCTACCGTGTGCATTCTTGCACAAGAGTCGGGTCTCTATGAGACCCATGCAGTGCATGTACCATCAAGTGTATAGGTTGCACTTGGAGGCTCACCAAGTTCCACACTTAGAATTTTCTGAAGTATTGGAGAGACTGCACTAGCGTTCGAACAACTGTTCGGACGATGTGCCTTAGGCGTCCAAACAGCTGTTCGAACCCCTAAGTTGTATGGTCCGAACAATTGTTCGGTCGCCCATCCACGTCGGCCGCCCGTCCCCGTGTCTCCTTCGCCGACGCTGTCCGTCGGCCTGCACCGCCAGCCCCGCCGCCAGTCAGGGTTTCGGGGCCCTCCCGCAGACCGGATCTACCTCGCCGCCGGCGGGATTTAGGACGCCGCTGTCATCGGTGCGGGGAGAGAGATCATGCGGTTGCCGCGTGCCGGAACCCCCTTGTGTGCTTCGCCTGCGGTAAGGTGGGGCATACCTCTCACCGGTGCAAGATGTCCAGGGCTTCCGGATCTACGGGGTCTTCTTCGACGGGCGCCGGAGCCTCGATTGATCTTCCCGATGATCCCAGGCGCACGGAGATGTTGGAGGTCCTCAACCGATCGGGGATCTGCCGGGTCTTCCGGAAATCTGTGTCCGCGACGGAGCTGTCTGGCCACCTTCGGCACGCGTGGCAGGGTTCCTGGGCTTGGCCGTCTCAGGAGATCGGGAATGGGGAATTCCTAGTTGAATTCCCATTCCGTCAATTCCTGGAGATCGAGGCAGGGCGTGGCGTCCGGGACCTGGGCGCAGTTTCGGTCTCCTTCCGCCCATGGGAGGAGCTGGGTGGGGCAGTTGCGAGGAGGAGGAGGACAGCCTTGAGGGTCACGATTTTCGGCCTCCCTTTTGATGCCTGGGGGGAGGGGTCGATCCGAACACTTCTGGAGCCGTTCGGAGAGGTCCGGGAATGTTTCAATGTCTTCCCCTCGATCTCGCACCGTCGTTTCTGTCAAGCTACGACCCTCTGCTACGATCCAATCCTCATCCCCCCCTCCTTGAACTTCAACCATGGCGGCAGGGTGTTCCGGGTTCGTCTCGCTACTCAGGTCCTGGGAGATTGCACCACACTCCCCCCGCCTCCCCTAGGCTACCTGCCTTCTCTGGATCATGGGGTTGGCGGCGGTATGCCAGGTGGGGAGCCTGCGATTCCGCCGGGTTTCGGTCCATCACCTATTCCGGCACCAGTGCACGAGGGTAGCTGCAGTCGTGACCCAGGTACTCCATCTCTCCAGCAGTTCTCCCGAGATACCGGTTTGGATGCTTCTACTCTCGGTTTGGGCGCGAATGGAGGCTTGCCTCCCTTTTCTTTTGATGGTGTTCTGGATGCTTGCGTGGCGAATCCCATCAACCCCTTTGCTGATGAGCAAGAGGGTGTTGATGTTGGACCGGTAGAGGGGGGCCCACAGTTGGGTTCCCAAGTTGATCCTGTCCCTATCAACATGGTTTCCCCCACTTTGGGGGAACCGCTTGATCCTAACTCTGTTGTCGGCAGGTGCGATGTAGCAGAGCAGGGGAATGGAGGGGGAGGGACTACTGCTGGGACCGAGCAGGAATTTGGAGGTCGAGAGGCATCCGCGGAGAGTGGCGGCGCTGCCCATTTTCAGTCGGCTAGGAGGAGTTTCAGGCAGATCTTGCAGCGGTCCTCAGACGATCCGTCGCTTGCCCAGGCTTTGATCCGGTCAAAGATGCGTCTTTTGGAGCTGGACCAAGCAGACCCTTCGGTTTCCCTCCCTCTTTCTTTTCTAGATGACGATGTTATATTAGACATCGCTAAGAAATGTGGGTTCATAACTACTCCGGAGCTAGAAGGTGTGCGTTTCTTTCTTGATTCTCTAAGAGCCATGGAGGAGAAGCGGGCTAAGCTAGCCGCTTCCTCCTGAGGAGTGGTCTCAGAGGAGCTGGTGGAGGTGGTCCTTGTGCTTATGAAGATTCTTTCCTGGAATGTGAGAGGGTTAGGGAAGTCGGAGAAGAGACGGGCAGCCAGTTCTTTCGCCTCCATTCATGATGTGGACATCATCTGTATTCAGGAGTCTAAGCGGGAGAATCCGACTAACCATTTCTTCCGCTCCCTCAGCACTAAGAAGATTGCGAAGTGGGAGGCGAAGGACTCTACGGGAGCGTCAGGTGGTATTTTGGTGGGTTACAATGACGACCTGTTTTTGCTGAGAAGTACGAACGTTGGAGTTTTCTCTCTCTCCCTTATTTTTCAGAACAGATTAGACGGAGATGAGTGGATGCTTTCTTCCGTGTATGGCCCGACAGATCATGGCAGAGGGGATGATTTCTGGACGGAGCTGTCCCTGCTCCGGGTTAACTTCAACGGGCCCTGGGTGATTGCTGGTGACTTCAATGTGACGAGAGGGTCCAGTGAGAGGATGCGTAGCGGAGGTGATGTTTCGGCCATGAGTGCCTTTTCTTTTTTCATTCGTCAGCAGGAGCTTATTGATCTTCCTCTGTCGGGGCGTACGTTCACGTGGAGTAACAAGAGGGAAGACCCGATTCTAGCCCGGCTTGATCGGTTCCTTATCTCTGTTGATTGGGACTCGAAGTTCCCGGGCTCGATCCAGACTGGCCTGGCTTCTTGCGTGTCAGACCATGCTCCGGTCCTTCTGTCCACTGAGTCTATCTCTCCCGTCCGCCCACCTTTTAGATTCGAGTTGATGTGGTCCTCGGAGGAAGGCCTCAACGCAATGTTGGCCGGATGGTGGGCTGAAGCGGCCGGTCACGAGAACTCGGCGCTGAACATGACTAGCAAGCTCAGGTTCGTTAAGAAGAAGCTCATTTGCTGGAGCAGGGAGCATTTTGGCAGTATTCTGAGACATAAAGCGTCTGTGCTGTCGGAGATTCATTCTCTTGAGGTGAAGGGGGAATCTTCCGATTTGTCAGCTACGGATAAAGAAAGACTGTTAGAGATAAATGAGAGCCTTGTCTCCCTTCTGCGGAATGAGGAAGTGATGTGGCGTCAACGTTCGAAGGAGCAGTGGATCAAGCAGGGGGATGCCAATACCTCTTATTTTCATAGAGTGGCGAATGCCAGGAGGAGGAGAAATTTCATCACCACGCTTTGGCATGAGGAGCAATCGCTGACTTCGACTTCTGATATATTAGCTGCGGCTTCCTCTTTCTTCAAGAGCGCCTTTCGTGAGGATGGTGTGACGTCTGGTGTCTCTTTCGATTGGGCCGGCGTTGATTTTCGTAGACTACCGGACGGCAATGGTCTTGATTCAGAGTTTACTGAAGAAGATTACCGCAGGGCGATCTTCCAGTCTAAGGGCGATGGTGCGCCAGGACCAGATGGTTTCCCTATGGCGTTCTACCAGAAGTATTGGGACATCTTGAAGGGTGATCTGTGCCGTTTCCTGAGCGATTTCTTTTCGGGCAAGGTGCGTCTTCATTACCTAAATCACTCTTGGATTATCCTGCTCCCTAAGAAATCTTCTGCAGAGACCATTAGAGATTTCAGGCCGATCTCTCTGTCTAACTGCCTCTACAAGATCGTGGCGAAGATTCTAGCGAATAGACTGGCCGACAACATCTCTCTACTGGTCTACCCTTCCCAGACAGCCTTCATTAAGGGGCGTCTGATCCTCGACAGTGTAGCGGCAGCCCACGAGACTATCTTCCACCTGAGGGAGTCCGGAGAGGAAGGGGTATTGCTCAAGATCGACTTCGAGCGGGCCTTTGATCAGATTCGGTGGGACTTCCTCCTTAGGCTTCTGGAAGCCAAGGGATTTTCTACTCGGTGGGTGTCCTGGATTAGAGAGATTTTGGTCTCCTCTAAGATTTCTTGCCTTATAAATGGGGAGCAGGGTCGAGACTTCAAAGTTTACAAGGGCCTGAAGCAGGGATGCCCACTTTCCCCTTATCTGTTCATCTTGGTGGTCGACGCTTTCGATGCTGCGGTTCGCAAGGCCAACGCTGAAGGTCTGGTGAAGGGAGTGGGCGGACATGGTTGGACTACTTCGAATTTACATTATGCGGACGATTCGTTACTCTTCGCCAAAGCTTGTCCCTTTCAGATGGTCTCTTTGAAGATCCTCCTATACGGGCTGGAATTGACTTCAGGGCTGAAGATCAACTTCCAGAAGAGCAGCCTGTACTACATCGGTTCAGGGGAAGCCGGCGGTGGTTTGGCCAGGTTGTTGAATTGCAGAGAAGGTACCTTGCCGATGAAGTATCTGGGTCTTCCGATCAGCGATAGAGCTCTCAGGCGGGAGGACTGGGAACAGCTGATTTTGAAGATAGAGAGGCGTTTGGAGGGTTGGAAGGGCAGATTTTTGTCCTCTGGTGGCCGGCTTGTTCTGGTGAATTCTGTACTTTCGTCAATCCCATCTTACTACCTGTCTTTCTATTTCCTGCCAACCTGGGTCATTGACAGGATCGACAAGATCAGGCGCTCTTTTCTGTGGCATGGTACGGGCTCTTCTACAGGAGGGTACAACCTCATGCGTTGGGACCAGGTCTGTCTCCCAAAGAAGCTGGGCGGGTTAGGTGTCCTGGATCTGCGCCGGTTCAATATCTCGATGCTGGGGAAGTGGTGGTGGAGATTACAGCAAGGTACGGATGCTTCTTGGAGGGAAGTTATTCTGTCCCGTTATTTCCGGAGGTTTTCCCCACTACAAGTGCGGAGTAGAGTCTCGGGAAGAATTTCGCATTTTTGGCGAGGCGTCCTCAAGGTCAAGGACCTCTACAGAGAGGCAACCACTCTTTCCTTAGGTGACGGACGGGCCATCAGGTTCTGGCGTGACACTTGGATCGGTGATAGGCCATTGGAGCACCTCTTCCCGTCTCTCTTTTCTTTGGCCCGGAACAGGGGAGCGTCGGTCCGATCCCAGGCTTGCCGGAGGGGGGACTCTATCGGCTGGAAGATTACACTCCGAGCTCCTTTAGATCGGGTCGGTCGACGGGAGCTGCAGGATCTTTATGTGATTTTGCAAGCGGCTACCTTCAGTTCCGGGCGGGATACGGTCCGGTGGAACTGCTCTTCCTCCGGAGTATTCTCTGTGAGATCCTTTTACGAGCACCTCCTACCTCGAATGCACAATCATAGACCGTCGAAGGCTATTTGGAGGACGAAGGCGCCTTCGAAGGTCCAGATTTTCTCCCTGTTGGCCTCGAGGAATAAGATTCTTACTAAGGCGAACCTGTTGCGGAGGCACCATCCCCAGGCTGTGGACGCTCTTTGTACTTTCTGCAATGCAGAGGAGGAGACCTCATCGCATCTGTTACTTGGGTGCCCCTTCGCTCGGCAGTTGTGGGACCATTTCGAAGGCAAGGCCGGTATTCTCTCACACCCTCGATCTCTTCGAGGTCTTTGGAGCTCCTGGAGGAGGAGGAGGGTTCCGCTAGGCATCAGGAAACCTTGGGATGTGTTGGTCATGGCGATTGTGTGGGTGATCTGGCTTGAGAGGAATAATCGGATCTTCAATGCTTCTTCGGCCGGGCAGGAGAATCTACGTCGTTCAGTGGTTTCTCTTTTCGGGACTTGGATTATTCCTTGGCGTGACAAGCTAGGGGAGGAGGCTTCCTTTTTCTGTAACAGCATCATTTCTTGAGTTTTAATTGATTCTGGTCGGGGTCCGCCAAACCCTCCCTCCCGTTGGAGGGGTTCTCAAAAAAAAAAACAATTGTTCGGACCGATGACACTATGGTCGAACCATACCCTAGTGGTCCGGATAGTTAAGGGTCATTTTGCACAAGCTGTTCGGACCACTGTGGGGCTACCAACGAATCCTGAGTTTGACGTCTGAACAACTTTTCTCATGAGGATTTAGCACCTTCTCCGATGCGATTCTACTAAAAGATTTATTTCCACAAATAAAATTGATCCAATGTATTGAGTATGTGCTAAGGTGCATACCCAAACTTGAATAACACATTGTCCTCAATATGTTGTAGAAGTGGTGTAGGCAGTAATATGTAACGAGAATTACCGGAGTTGTAAAGATATGTAGTGAAAAGATATTACCTAGTGTGTTGATCAAGTAATATTTTAAAAGATTATAGTACTCCCAAACTTTAGAATTTTGAATACCTGCATTGTTAGTTCTTGAAGTACGAAGAAAAGAGGAGATATATAAAAATTACATGTGCCGTACGAAAAATAAATTAAGTCATCAACAGTGCCTTTACTAAAATTAAACTAAAGACAAATAAAATGCATTAATAGATATATAACTTAGGTTGACTCATATTAACGCTACGTTTTACGTCTTCAGTTGGACGTTAAAAAATTTCTATGATGATCGATGACCAAGGTCGATCGAAACATGCTAGTGCATCGAGGATCTATTCTTTGGAATTACACAATTCACGAGATATCTTGAGTATTATCATTTGTCTATTTATCGTGAATGTATAGGAGTTAGTGCAGTCATCGTAATTGTTTTGGTGATATTGCTATGGTCATCCAAGTATGACTTAACAATGCTCGAGTAGAAGGATATGATACTAAATCACGTTTGTGTAGTACTTTGAGGCAAGGCTCTTGGTAGGTGTTTTGGGTAGGAGTGCTCTTTTTGTATATAATTTATTTAGGATTGTCGGGTGGGGGTCCAAAGAAAATAGGGAGTGATCTTGGCTCCCCAAATATTATAGGGAGAATGGTAGTGATCTCAGATATACGGAGGCACATGGAGATACTCTTAGAGGGTGTTTTGGGAATGAATGATCAATTTGTATATAATTTACTTATGGTGATTGAGTAGGGGTCCTAAAAAAAATAGAGAATGATTTTGGCTCTCCAAATATAGGAAGTCTAGTAGCAATTAAAAAAAGAGGCACATGGCTAGGCTCTTGGAGCGTGTTTTGGGAAGAAGTGCTCGATTTGTATATAATTTACTTATGTTTGTTTGGTGAGCGTACTGACAAAACAGGGAGTTATTTTAGCTCACCAAATATAGGGAGTCTGGTAGCGATCCTAAAAATGGGGAGATACATGACGAGGCTCTTGGAACATATTTTAGGGAGGAGTACTCGATTTGTATAAAATTTATTTATGGTGTCAGGTAAAAAAATCAAGAAGCGATTTTGGCTCCACCAATATAGGGTGTCTAGTTGCAATCTCAAAAATAGGGAGGCATAAGGCGAGGCTTTTGGAGGATGTTTGGAGAGGAGTCCTCGATTTGTATAAAATTTACTTATGGTTGTCGAGTGGGGTCCAGAGAAAATAGGGCATAATTTTGGCTCGCCAAATATAAAAAGTATGGTAGTGATCCCAAATTTGGCAAGGCTCTTGGAGAGTGTTTTAGGGAGGAGTGGTCGATTTGTATATAATTTACATATGTTTGTCAGTTGAGGGTCTTAAGAAAATAGGGAGCGATTTTGGGTCATCAATTATAAGGAGCCTGGTAGTAATCCCAAAAATAGGGCATATTAGGGGTGTTTATTGTTCGGGTTGGTTCAGTTTTTTGATAAATTTGGAACCGAACCGAAGTTGATCGGTTCTCTAGAAAATGGAACCGAACCAAACCATTTCTTGGTAAAAACCGTACCAAACCAAACCGAAAAAGTTTGGTTTGATTCGGTTCGGTTCTGCGGGTCTTTCAAATCGCTTGTCATCACACCGTGAGGCATGAATGGTTGAGCCGCCGAGTTGGTTCAGATTTCATTTTTAAGCCTAGTTTGGGATCCTAGAGACCCTTCTACCCTATTGAACCAATCGTAGACCGGTTTTCATCGGTTCGACCCTAAAACCTCCGACCGAAGTTGGATTCGAGCGAGACAAGATCCAATGGGTCTCTCATCCTTAGACCAACCTATTTGGACCCCTAGTTTAAGTAATTCATACATGTAATAACTTATATATTTTAAACCATGGTTGTCAGTTTCTTCTTCGACGGTACACCGGACCGATAGGCGTGAGGAATGTGGACCACCGAGCTATTCTCCAGGTAAATATGATTAATTATATTCTAGTTAGAGTAGATTATAGTTGTATCTGTAAAATAATAAATAAAACCATATGTGGCATAATTATAAAATATCCAATGCATGCAAGCGGGAAACCGGTACTGCATATGGGAGGTGGGCATACTATCCCTTACCTCTGAATAATTATGTAACATTTTGATAGCTGTAACGGTGATTGACTCAACCTAGATTCATACTATGATGCATGCAAACAAGTAGATACTTGTACTGATTATTTATTAATATTATGTTGAATGACTGTGTTTGGTGACCATGGGTCTCATGGTGCAGTCCAGTTGCTACTGAGCAACGAATACTGGTGGTCTCAGTGGAGAGACTGGTGATTGTACTTTCTCAGTCGATGTTCTCTTCCCAAAGGGAAGACTCGCTACTCACGGGCATGGGTCGGGGACCCGAGTGCATAGGATGGGAGGTGAACTACCGCCTGTGCATAATCCGAATCAAGTAGGTAGGGTCACAGGGTTGGGCATGCGGTAAAGTCCCTAGTGGCCTAGTAGTCCACCCCTGGGTAATGACCCCGAAAAGCAAGGTGGGCGGGAGTGCCCCGTGGTGAAAGACCAAGCCCTCTTATGGCCATATGGGTATTTCTGGCTCTCCAGGTACACTTGGACTCAGGTTTCGTTGGCAGACTCAATCAGGGGCGGACCTACATTGGGCCTAGGGGGGGCTCAAGCCCCCCCCCCCTCAATTTGGGACAAAAAAAGCCCCCCCCCCCCTCAATTTGGGACAAAAAAAGATAAGTTACACTTACCCCCTTGAATTTTAGGTCAAAAACACTTAACCCCCCAATAGTTTATTTTGTTCCAAATCACTCCCTAAAGTTTGAAATATTCGCACAATGCCCCTTTTGTCAACTACTTGATTTCCTCATTTGGTAATTAATTATCTGATCGAAACTGAATTGAAGGGGGGCAAAATGTTATTTTTTAACTATAGGGGGGTTAAATGTTTTTGAGCTAAACTTCAGGGGGGAGCAAAGTGTAATTTATCAAAAAATAAATTCTAGCAAACTTTTGGTTGCCAACTTCACATGGAGGTGGCCACCACCGTCCCACCGGCCACCATGCCCCGCTAGTCAATATCCATTGTCATGCCACCGACCCCCACCCCCACCGCCACATGGGCCACCTCGACGTCATCGCCGGCCACCACCCGCCATTGCCGCCTGTATTGGTGACCCATGGCCGACTCGCTGTTTACCGGCCACCGACGCCCACCACTGTCCAGCCAACACCCACCGCCTTCTGCCACCTCCCGCGCACGTGGCATTTTCGTAGAGTTCATCCCATAGCCCTTAGTGAATAAGAATCAAGTGGGCATCAGGATCTATTTATAGGTTTTTGGGAGTATGTATGAAATCCCCCCTGGCAAAAAAAAGAACAAAGAATCTGGTCTATTATTTACAATCCGTGCACACCGATCGAGTCGGCCAATTATAGTTCCAAATTTTGGAAGGACTCTTGAGGATCGAAATTCTCCTCCACTAGAGGCAAAATCCTAATAGGCCTTTTGTTGCGCTATCGAATGAAGGGTAGAGACGTTGTCACGCCGCCTGCCGATGCAACGACTGTAGTTACTATTTAATAATTATGCCCCTCCTGAAGAAAAATCCTGGGTCCGCCACTGGACTCAATTAGAAAACTGTCAGTTCACTTTAGGAGTAAGTAGAACTAACCTTCGGTAATTAGTTATATACTTTTGATCTGGAAGATTACTTGTCTTATATGTACTAGTTGTAGTTGTAATATAGTAGAATTGTCATGCATAGCTAGTTCATTTCACTTACTTGCAATGTGTGTATATATGGGTTGCCGCCCTCGTAGACTTCTAAAAGGGCGGGGTACGACTATGGTTTACCCTAGCTAGTTTAGGGTTAAGTACTGTTCGCTGAGTTTACCTAGTAAACTCACCCCGTTATTGTACACTCTTTTCAGGTATCGTAGATCCTTCTCACACGCTTCCTAGATGAGCTTAATTAGCTATTGAGAGAGGACACTAGAGCTATTAGTTAGTTTTTATTTATTTCCAGTTCATTATGTAATAATTCTGGAACTATGTTTTAGATACTCTGAATAAGGTCAGAATCAGTAATGGTTCCCCTGGTAAGCTTCTCCTCAAAGCTTCATGCCCGGTAGGCCTTTCCTCAAGGCCAAGCTACTGGTAGGCTTCTCCTCAAAGCCATCCCTCATCAGCTAGTAACTAGTTTATGATAAATTAGTAATAAATAATTAAATAAAAAAATCAACCTCACGACCTTATAACTTGACTTCCCTTAAATTAAACCCATCACCCCCGGGTTTGACTGGTTTACCCTTGTAGTCGGATCCGGGGCGTGACAGTCGTTGCCATGGTGAGCGCGATCACGAGGTAGTGATGAGTCGGTCTTCGGTTATCCGTTTGGCCATCCCTAGTGAAGGCTTTGAATTCTTTCAGCCACCGTGTCCTTTCATGTGAGCGTCGGGCTGATGCTCGTAAGATGACACTATATCAGTACCGAAAATCGGTCTGAGTGGATGTGAAGTATGGGTCGCATTAATTGATGGGTAACTTCTTCGATGCCTGCCTTTAAAGAAAAGGGTCTCGAAAACTTTCGATAACCATAACTTTGCATACGCGTGTTGGATCGATGTATATAAGGTAATGTTGCATCAACGCCTAAAAACCGGTCAAAGTAGACGTGAGAGGTTGGGATGAGATGCAATTCAACCAAACCAATGGAAGATAGTTCTTTGTCTGTGAATGATCCTTGTTTGCGGATGCCATTTGATTTAGATTGACTGATAGATAGTGATATCTCAATCTTTACCTAGTTTGAGCGGTTCCATGTATTGAAATTGTATACCCATGTCCCTTGTATGCATATATAATTTTTTGATCGGGCTTGAATGTGACTTGGCAGATCTGCATAATCGCCTCTAATCGGTGAATATTGAAGTTTGACGGTATTTATCAGGCGTCGAGTGCTTGGGTCGACATGGATGACCCCCGGCCAATGATCGATCGATCGGTTGCTAGTAGTTGATGATGGTCTAGGGGATTGACTATTATTGCGGTATTGATCCCTCACAAAATATTGAACTTTGGTCGATTGGTTGTTGCGGGAAGTTCGAGGAGTTTGGTTGCTGCGGGACGATCAATTGTTTACCAACTTTCCATTGTATTGAATTAATTCCACGGCATGGAGGGTAGCGTGCGCTGACAGAGTTGGACCGACCACCCCCTGACCGGTTTGGAACCATCAGCCGACGTGAGAGGGTGATGATTGATAACAATCTAATGTTTTGATACGAGTGACAAGACCAAGCTTGGACTTTTGATCGAATGTTGAGACGTCAGTCTCAGATTTTTTCGTTGCGTGCCAAGACATTAACCTTGGACATTTGCTCGAGTGCCTAGACGTCGGTGGTGATATCTCAGACTTTATCTTTAAGTGCCAAGGATGGATCCTTGGACTTGCTGTATGGTGAAGCAGCGACGGCTACCTCGGACTTTGTCTTTAAGTGCCAAGGCTGTCTCCTTAGACTTGGTGTATGTCGGGGCAACAACATCTGTCTCGGACTTTGTCTTCAAGTTCCAAGGTTGTCTCCCTGGACTTGGTGTATACCAGGGCGGCGATGCCTTCCTCGGACTTTATCTTTGAGTGCCACGGCTGTCTTTTTGGACTTGGTGTATGCTGAGGCAACGACGCCTTCCTCAGACTTTGTCTTCGAGTGCCAAGGCTCTCCTTGGACTTATATAGTGCCGAGGCGTTGGTCGCCTTGGACTTTGTCTTCGAGTGCCAAGCGTAGGGCCTTGGACTTGTAGAGTACTGAGGCATTGTTGCCTCAGACTTTGTTTTCGAGTGCCAAGGGCAGGGCCTTGGGCTTTGTAGAGTACCGAGACGTTGGTCGCCTCAAACTTTTGTCTTCATGTGCCAAGGGCAAGGCCATGGGCTTGTAGAGTGTCGAGGCATTGATCGCCTCGGACTTCATCTTTGAGTGCTCGGACTTCATCTTCGAGTGCCAAAGGCAAGGCCTTGGTCTTGTAGAGTGCCGAGGTGTTGGTCATCTTGGACTTATCTTCAAGTTCGAAGGGACAGGGCCTTGGGCTTATTCTCATCGCCTCGGATAAGTATAGTTGATAGCTCAGATTAACCTGGATTGTCAGGAGCCTTTTTATCCCGTTTTTGCTTCGAGCTTCTGACTTGAATGGACGAAATCGAAATCTTTGGTTGACCTAGGTTGCTAGGAGACTTTTTTATCAGACTTCAGCCTTGAGAGGGCGTAGCTGATTTTACTTCAAGCTTTCGACTTGAATGGGTGGAATCGAAGTCTTTGATTGACCTATGTTGCCAAGAGCCTTTTTATTGGACTTTAGCTTTGAAAAGGCATAGCTGATGTTGCTTCGAACTTCCAACTTGAACTAGCAGAATCAAATGCTTAGTTTGACCTGGGTTACAGGTGCCTTTTTTATCGGTCTTTAACTTTGAAAGGGCATAGCCGATGTTGCTTTGAGCTTCCGACTTGAACTAGCGGAATCGAAGGCTTAGTTTGACTTGGGTTGCCAAGAGTCTTTTTATCGGACTTTAGTCTTGATAGGGCGTAGCTGATATTGCTTCGTGTTTCCGACTTGAACTAGCGGAATCGAAGGATTGGCTTGACCTGAGTTGCCAGGAGCCTTTTTAACAGACTTTAGCCTTGAAAGGGCATAGCCGATGTTGCATCGAGCTTCCGACTTGAACTGGTGGAATCGGAGGCTTAGTTTGACCTGGGTTGCCAGAAGTTTTTTTTATCGGACTTTAGCCTTGAAAAGGCGTAGTCGATGTTGCTTCGAGCTTCCAACTTGAACTGGAGGAATCGAATGTTTGGTTTGACTTGGGTCGCTATGAGCCTTTTTATCGGACTTTAGCCTAGAAAGGGTGTGGCCGATTTTTGCTTTGAGCTTCCGACTTGAATTGGCAAAATCGAAGGCTTAGTTTGACCTGGGTTGCTAGAAGCATTTTTATTGTACTTTAGCCTTAAAAAGGGCGTAGCCGATTTTTGCTTCGAGCTTCCAACTTGAACTGGCGGAATCAGAGGCTTAGTTTGACCTGGATGCCAAGAGCCTTGTTATCGAATTTTAGCCTTAAAAGGGTGTGGCCAATTTTTGCTTCGAGCTTCCGACTTGAACTGGCAGAATCGAATGCTTAGTTTGACCTAGGTTGCCAAGAGCCTTTTTATCTGACTTGAGCCTTGAAAGGGCATAACTGATTTTTGCTTCGAGCTTCCGACTTGAACGTGCAGAATTAAATTTCGAAAGGATTTGCCACTGGTGACTTCCTTCGTGTTTAGGAAAACAGTTCTGATCAGTACCGGGTCTTTTTTGTTGAATTTTATTTTTTTGTCCCTCCTGTTTATATACCCTCTTAATTTTTGTTTATAATTAGTCACATGTCCTGCTAACCTTGAAAGGGCATAGCCACTTTTGCTTCGAGCTTCTGACTTGAACGGATGGAATCAAAGTTTTTTGTTGACCCGAGTTGCAAGGAGCTTTTAGTTGCCTTAAACAGGCGAAATGGAATTTCAAGAGATTTCAACTTTGAGAAAAAGATACATTTTATTGATAAAATAAAGATACAGTTATAATTTTCAAAGTTTGCTTGATGGGTGTTGTGAACTCGCATTTCTAGGTGCTCAACCTCTTTGCAGGGGGATGCTTGTCGATTTAGGTATCCGTGAATGTCATTTTTCTGGTGCATTCACGTTTCATGTTCACTTTCTACCTCTACCGTTATTGTCTTTCCTTCTCTTGGCTTGGTTCCTTATTGGCGAGGTAGATGTCGAGTCACCCTTCTTAGATCAGGTTTTCGATGTGATACTTTAGTTTTTGACAGGTGGAGGTTGGGTGTCCAGGCCATAACTATGATGAAATTCATAGTAGACAGTCGTGTCCTTCGTCTACTCTGAGTTCGGAGAGAGAGGCTGTGGCCACTTACAAAAGGGCTCGTTCTGCAAGTAGGCGAATATGTCTTCAATCGATGTGTTCATCTTGGTGAACATCCTTTGCTCTCTCGGATCGAGTTTGCCTCTTTCCTACTGGAGGGGCATTCGGATCTTCATTGTGACTTTTGGCCAGTACCTTCTGGTCGGATGTGGCATTGGCAGGCTTCTTGTGTCGGGAATCATGAGGCTCACATGGATCGCGTAGTCTTTTGGTCTGCTGATTGTCCTCCATTTTTATTTCCTGCTGTACATGCCTGAATATTGTCTCTAAGGAGCCGGGAGAATGTCGGATGAAATTGGTGTAGACATGGAGCTGCGGCCGGATGACATTCTGAAATGCCAGTATGATGACCTCCTTATTTTGGGATCTGCCAGTGAGCTTGGAATGCTCATTACGAAATCTTGTTGTGAAGCTCCCCAAGGACTCGTCGGAGCCCATCTTCAGCCGATAGAGAGTATCCAGCTTCTTTCTGGCTTCAAGTTTAGACGGTAGTGGTCCATAAAGAGTTATGCTAACTGTTCAAATATGGCCACCATACCAGTAGGTAGTGTGTGGTACTAGTCGAAGGCAGGTCCCTCGAGATTTTTCGTGAACATACGATAAATAACATGGATCTCATACTCGTACGACATCATGGCCTGCTTGAAAGCGAGGATGTGGAGAGTAGAGTCTCCCTTGATGCAGTTAAACATTGACAGGCTCGGTGTTTGCCAATCCATAAGAAATGGGGTTGCGAGCACCTCATGATGCAAAGGTCCCGCCGATACGATTAATAGCCTGCGGTCTTGATGGTGGCATCCCACTTCGGTGGTTTGCCTTCTTTGATTGAGTAGCTCATGAGCATTTGCTGCTCTCTTTCACGAGTGAATGGGCCGGTGTCCAGTGGACCCCGTTGGCTAATGTGACCTTTCTCAATGGTAGCTTGGTACGTCATTGATATTGAGGTGATCACACACCATTTGCCTTGGTGCTTGCATGGATACCTAATGTCTTTTCGTTTGATGCTCACACAGTTTCTTGAGATGATGACTCACGGCTTGTCGAGTCCTTGGTGGTTCTTCATTAGCAGTGGAAGTGTTATAGGCCACAACCCTCACTCTTTCAGTTGATTTCTTCAGGAAATCCCTTTCTTGCTCGAGGGCTGCGCGTGTTCTTCTTATGGAGGTTCAGCAGCGGAAGTCAGCAGCAGATATTTGGTACGTAGCTGGAGCGTCGTTCCCTTGAGTGGCATGCTCTTTGCTAGAACGACGCCTCGGGGATGGTGGGTCATGTCGATTGCTGCGGCCTTTCAGATGGCAGCCTTGTAGCCCTAGCAAATCATGAATATGTCTTTAATTGGTCACCACAGAGAGTCATGCTCATCTTTGATGAGTACGTCATTCATCATGTCAGTACCCCTTTTCGGAGGGTTGGTGTTGGTCTTCATCATCGAGCACATTGATGTCGGCGTGGTGTAAAAGTTGAGTAGAAGTTGGTAGAGGTGTGGATTAGACCTCTAACGATATCCCACAGATAGAGCTAAATATTATGGGGGAAATTTTCGTGTCGTCTTTATCAGAGATCTCGCCCCACAATTCTTGATTGAATTGTATGGTTTGTAGAGTGAGAGAGATTAGAGAGTAGAGAGAGAAGACACGAGGACTTATTGTCGAAGTTCGATCTTACAACCTATGTCTTCGGGAGAGAGGTGCCTCCTGGTTTCCACTATAATTAATATAAAGGGGGAAATCGTTCTCTCAACAGGTCGAGAGAAGCTTTGTATAGTGGAGTTGCACGGAGCAACTAGAAGAGAATAATAAGGAGAAAAGTGAGCTCTAGCTCTTGGTCCGGAATCCTCCTCCTTCAATTCAATGACCAACCAACCAACCCCTTCTCTGGATGCTAAAGGGATCCTTTTATAGCTGAAGCCTATGCTGATATAGCAGTGATGACATGGCAGTGCCGAAGTGGTGCTGATCCTGAGCCTAGACTTGCCTATTTAGGCTGTTGCGCGGGCCCAATTGGGTCTGGTCCGGTCCGATATAATTTTTGGGCCCACAGTATATGATCCCAAAAATAGAGAGGCACATGGTCCTCTTAGACGGTGTTTTGGTTAGGATTGCTTGATTGATTTGTATATAATTTACTTAGGGTTATCAAATGGGGGTCCAAATAAAATAGGGATCGATTTTGGCTCCCCAAATTTTGAAAATTTGGTAGCGATCCCAAAAATATATTGACACATGTCGAGGCTTTTGGAGGGTATTTTGGGGAGTGCTCGATTTGTATATAAATTACATAAGATGTCAGGTGGGGGTTCTGAGAAAATATGGAGCAATTTTGGCTCTCCAAATGATGGGATTCTGGTTGTGATCCCAAAAATAAGAAGGCACATGGCGAGGCTCTTGGTGGGTGTTTTGGGAAGGAGTGATCGGTTTGTATATAATTTACTTGTGGTTAAATGTGGTTGAATGTCATAAAATGTGGTTGAATGTGTAATGGTTTATAGCAGTGAGATAATCTTGTGGTTGAATGTGTAATGGTTTAGGATCGTCATTGCTTAAGATAAATGATAGTCCAGGACCATCGTTTATTAGCAATTTTGGTGTAGAAGATGAAGCTCCATTACGTAGCCATGGCATCTTTGCTCTCCTCTCCTTAACGGCTTCTGTACTCCAAGAGATGCATTTGATGGTCCAAAAATTTATATTTAAAGGGTAAGGGTTGTTCTAGAGCCCTCCCCCAAGGAATCCCAATCAAAATAAGAAATAAAAAGGCTTTGTGTTTCTAATTTGGCAGCCCAGATCCAATCGATCGGGCCATCTATCGGGGCTTGGGCCCGATCGTTAGGATTTGGACTGTACGTGTTCTTTTTTTGCCATGTAGTGCTGACTTGTTTTGCCCATAATGTTTGACTCGATTGTCGGAATTAGACGTTCTTAGATTCTTTTCAAAGCTTGACAAACCCAATCTTCCTATACCATTCTCTTATTCACCTAGAGATCTAAAGTAGGTAGAAAAATGGCTTTTATGAGCGCTTCTTCTCTAACTTGCTCCTTTAAGATTGTTTTCCGTTTAATGACCTAATTTTTGGAAGTTACAAAACACATATAAGAGCATCGATTAAGCTATATTGGAGGAATATTAAGTATACATTTAGGGGCATAAATATGATGCAATATGCACTGATCAGCACGCAAGCTAAGTCAATCAGCTTCTGTACTTACCTGAAGTTGATGGCTGAATTAAGTGCACAGATTATGTATATTAGATAGTATTATATACAAGGATGTTAATTCTCCGGTCAGTTCAAGTCCGCATGGACCTGATCTATAACCGAATTGAATTTGATCCGTTCTGTATGTATGGAAACCAAACCTAACAAAGTAATAGCTATAAAACTGAGCCAACCATTGTGATCGGATCGGGTCGATCGGTTCACGATTTGACCTGAACCAAGTTGCACCCTTAACACTTACGTGTTTTCCTCACCGACCTTATTCCTTGGAGTCAATATCTCTTCTAGAAGTTTTTGACTTGGAGTTGTGCCAGGGAATGGATATTTTATGCACCCACAAAAAGATCGAATTTCGATGAAGTGCCATCATCCTAGCGTCCAAGATCTAGCTTGCACTTTCTATAACTCTTCTCTTTACCCTCAAAACTCACTTCTCTTTGGTACATCTAGAGGAGAACGCCGATCAAAAGATTAGTTCAATGAGTCTTGGACATCTTCGCAATGACTATTGGGTGATATGGCGAGAGAGTAAAAATCGTATCTTTAACCAGAAACATTCAAACACCTTGATTGAGGTTGATTTTGTAGATTTCTTATCTTTTTTTGTCTTTGGTCATTGTAGATTTTTTGCAGTGACTCTCCAGGTACTACTTCCTTCTGGGTGTGTTTGGTTGCTGGAAAATATTTGCAAGAAAATATTTTACCGGAAAGGAAAGAAAAAGAAAGAAAAGGGAAATAAAATCAACTTTTTTTGCTACTGTTTTGTTGTTTGGAAAAGTAAGGAAAAAAACACTTTTCTTTTCCTTTCACATGTTTTTCTATGCTTTTGGAATGAAAATTTTTGTAGCCTTTGATGGAAAACTGGTTTCCGTGAAAAAATTATTTTTCTACAGGAATCAAACTTTTTTGTCAATCAAACACACAGTTTTATAGGAAAACTAGTATTTTTTTTTTCTTTCTTGTGTTTTACTAGTAACCAAACACACCCTCTAGAATCTGATTTGTTATCTTTTTGATAAACCAGTCGAGAGCTGCCTAACCCATCATTCGTTGTGAGACGTTTAACAAAAAAAACAAAAGAAAATTCTATGATACCCACTTCCATACCGTACCGAAATTCATAGGGACCATCCGATGGCCCTATGGTGGATCTCGGGCATCCACCTAGGGTTTCATCCCATGGTCCCTAGAATAATGCTCCCACCACTAGGATGCATGAAAAATGAGATGGACGGTGGAGATGAGCTCAGTATGGTACCCAATTTTCCAAGTGGGACCCAAAAATAAAACATTATCATTTAAACTGTGAATTTTTTTGCCTTATTCACTAAAGGGGTATGACCTAATATAATAGCATCCCCATTTCCTGTCTTTGAAGAACCCGAGGTTAGCTGAGCAAGCCAACCCTCTGGAGGCTTCTAGGGCTTCCTTACATCACAGTATGAAGAATCGAGCTATAAGAATGGCCTGTATCCTGCCATAAACGACAGCTCTCTCTCTCTCTCTCTAAATCACAGGGCGCAGTCCTCAGCTCTTGAGCCAGCCGTACCCTCGAAAAGGCTACAGTATCATGCTCTTGGTCTGTTGGCAGTGAGATAAAGTAAACAACAATCTTATACTCTTTAGTGTTATTATAATTTCGTTCCGTACGCCAAACTAATGGGTCGGGCCTCGTAAGTAAGGGGATGGCGACAGCTGGTTTGCGGGGGGCTATAGCCGTAGCAGTAGTCCACCGAACCTAATCAGTAATTGAAGAGAGAGAAACAGAGATACATGCATCTTGATGGAAGCAGCAGCGAAAATCTCAGCTCTCTCTCTCTCTCTCATCCCATGCTGAGAGAAAGCGACTGAACAGCGAAGCTTCAACGGTTTTCTTGGGAGGGGGGATATGCCTGCCCGTCCTGCCCGAAGTTTTCTGAAGGGCAGGAATTATTTGGGATTTCCCGCCCCAACAATCATCCCTCCTCTCTCTTCTCTCTCTCTCTCTCTCTCTCTCTCTCTACCTGACAGAAAGGCCTTATATTCCCCTTCTTCCAAAACTCCCCATCTACCATTTTTACTTGCAATAACTTGTTCATAAAGGTTGAAAGCTGGCATTTATCCTGATTTAGCGGTAAATATCGGAATTTGTGTTAACTGTTTGCTCTTTTGGAAGCGCTTTAAGAGAGAGAGAGAGATAAGATCTAGAGAGAGAGAGAGAGAGAGAGAGAGAGAGAGAGGGGCTAGAATTAAGTTTAGGGTGTGGTCCTGGGCGTAGTCTCAGATAATAAAAATGATATGATAACATACATTTATGATTCATACCATTAGGATTAATGGAAGACAAGGCCCTCTCATCTGAATAAATGACGATATTCAGAGAGTGAGAGGTAACAGAGGTCCCCCACCCCCCCCCCCACCACTGCTTGCCTTTCTCTTTAAGGTACATAGCTTTCCTCCGCTTTAGAATCCTGCTCTGTCTCTCTCTCTTCTCTCTCTCTCTCACTTCTCTCTCTTCTCTCTCTCATGCACAGACGGTTGCTTTTGCTAGGGTTGTGCCCATGTCTTTTATGATGATAATATAGGGATGCAGGTTAGATTGGTGAGATAGTAGGGACATGCAGTCCAATGCCATTGCGTCGCTTGATGTGGAAGAGAGAGACAGAGAGAGAGAGAGAGAGAGAGAGAGAGAGAGAGAGAGAGAGAGAGAGAGAGAGAGAGAGAGAGAGAGAGAGAGAGAGAGAGAGAGAGAGAGAGAGTTCACACCCTCGTAGGTGTGGGAGCTGGCCATATAGAGTCGACCACCATCAATGAAAGGTATGCTTCGCCACACACCAAACCAGGCCCTTAATGGCGGTCCCCCCGACTCCATACCATTTCCCATCCTTAGGTTTCTCTGTGTATGCGAGATGCACACAGGAGAGCTAATCAGCAGTTGGGTAAGACGAGTTAATGGCCCTTTCGATCGGATGACTTTTAACCATTTTGTACCATGGCTGCACCCCAACGTTTCCATCTCTGTTGTCACGTTCGTAGAAGGGTCCCCCACCGCCATGGGAGCTTGCCAGGCAAGAGCACTGGTCTCGAAGACACACATCACGGAGATCACGCGAGGGGGGGGCCGGATCGGTTCCGATCCGATCCGATCCGATCCAAGAGTAGTTGAAGGTTTATGTTGTTGAACCTCGTAAGGCTATCTCCCATGATCTCCAATGTACTTTCATAGTCCATGGCTTTGAGTCTATGGTCTTCGAGAGCTCCGATGAACATTAGGGTTCATGAACATAAAGTTTGACTTCAAAACCCTAGTCCGTAGGTGGATATTTTCACCATCCAATGAGAGCCCGACACATGGCACCAAGTAGTCGGTTTCCTAGTCGGGTACGGTTAAAAAAACAAAAAGACAACTCGAATTGACTCGGAGGTTGGGTAGCAAGGGTGATGGGCCTTCTCTTGTACTTGTTGAAGGGTTGTCTTTGCATCCCTATATAAATTGAGCACAGGTCAACGTGTGGTTGACCCTGATCTATTTGCAAGCATGCATATCAAAATTATTGAATTTGCATACCTAAGGTATTGATGCATTAGTTTCTAGTGAAGGAGTGAATCTTCTCTTGTTGAGAGAGGTGTGGATTATCTCGAGGTTGAGGTCTGACGGACGCTGTGCTTGACACCTAAAGCCATCTGGCTTAAGCTTGGTGTTGTCGATCGATCGTATCTTCGCTACATGGGGTCCACACCATTGAGGGGAAACAAAAAAGAAAAGCTTATACGGTCCATTCTGAGTTGCTCGAGTATGGGTCCATTAGGAAATCTTGAATCCCGGCACCAGGTTGGAAAATACGGGAGTTGTCACGACCCCCTGCTTGCTACATGAGCTTTAAGAATGCTCTCATATTACTTAGCACTAAAGTCATATTCAAAAGTCAATGTCTTTTTTTGAGAAATCCCTCTCAGTGAATGAGGGGGGGGGGGGGGGGGGTTCGGCCTAGACCCCTACCATTATATTAAAATAAAATAATATACAAGTGGAAAGAGGAAATAAGAAGAAAAATGGGAGGGAGGGAGACTGGGTTACAATCAAAAGATTAGGTGCAGAAGGAATTTTCTCGTCCTCGGAATGAGGTGCGTCGCCCAAAGTTGAATCAACGACCTGATCATATCAGTCACCTTCTCAATTGGGAGGAATCTATTCTGGAAGATTCTCTTATTCCTCTTTAGCCGTAGACTCAAGTAGATGGCTGTTGCAGCGATGTCCCAACCTCCCATAATCGTCGACTTGATACGCCTTCTTCTCCAAGGACCCCAAAGAGATGTCAGTGAGGTTGAGTGTGATCTGACTTGGATCTTCAAACAAAACAGCTTTCAAATCACCCTCGATAATTTGCATCGGATCAAAAGATGGTCGGAGGTCTCATCCGCCAAGATGCAGAGTGGGCAAATGGTATCCATGATCGCCAAGTGGCTCCGTTTCAGTAGGTTGACCATGGCGAGAATCTTATATTTCATAGCTAACCTCACAAAGATCTTCGTCTTCAATGGACATTTGATCTTTGCAAATCTACTTCACTAAAGGGAAAATCATTCCGCCAAAGTTAATGAATTTGTAGAAGAAACTCACCAAAATGTGCCCATTTGAAGTCCACCTCCAGCCAGCAATGTACGGCTCTTTTGTGACAGATATGGGCTGAAGGAGGTCTAGCAGTTCTCCGAGTTGGTACATGGATCAGCTTTGTTGGGAATGGGCAGCTAAATCTGGATTATCGGGTCATGGAAGAACCCCTGATGAGAGATTACGATCTAACCGAAGCCATTTTGTTAGGTACTAAATCAAAAAGATGATGGAAGAGTGTCCTAAGAGGTAGGTCCCCGATCCAGATGCCTTTCCAGAATTTGATGCATGCTCTCTTTCCCAATATCAGCCTATTACCGCTTCGGTATAGTGAAGAAATCTTAGAAATACCCTTCCATAATGAGAAGATTGTTCCGGAGCTACAGGATTGTGCGTGCATAGGGGAGAACCTTTTGAAGTATCTGTTTTTAATCACCTCACTCCATGAGTTTCTTAGGGATTGTTGTAATCTCCAATATTACTTACCTAGGATTGCCTGATTAAATTCTCGGAGGTTGAGAATCCCAAGCCCACCTTGGGATTTAGACTTGCAAATTATCCCCCAATTTAGAAGGGGATAGGACCCAAAGTTAGCATCAGCACCATGGCACAGTAAAGACCGACGCAATCTACTGATCTTTTTGATAACCTAGGACGGGAGGGAGAAGAAGAATAAAAAGTATGAGGGAATGGTAGAAATGACCAAGTTGACTAAAGTTAGCCTAGCTACCTCCAATTAAAAGATGGTTCCCTTTCCAACCTAATTAATAGACGTTTCTCCATCCGCTGAATACGTTCCAACCACGACTCTTTCAGAAGACGTTGATCGGAAATGGAATTAAGGCCCTGGTATTTGAGGGGTAGAGCCATCTGCTAACATCAAAGAAGGCTTACAAACGTATTGCCAAGTTGAGTATTCCTTCTCATGTAGTAGAGTGATTATTTAGAGATTGATCTTCAAGCCCAATTACATCAAAATCAATATGTCCTTTATAAGAAAGGATCAGAGAAGATTGCAAAGTGTAACTTTTGACTTAAAACTCACACTTGAGGGCAGTTATACATGTAAGCACATGTCGTATCAAGTTTCATGCTTAGAATATATATGTCAAACTGTATTATCTCACATGTTAGAGAGACAATCAGGTTTCGGGTGTCAAATATAGGTGTTGAGGTACCCATACCCATACTTGACAGTTAATCGAGTAGAGTTTATCATATACCCATATCTTACCCGAGCCTTGTAAAAAATATTAAGGTACCCATACCCAAACACAAAAGTTAATACAGTAGAGTTCTTATACCCATACCCTACTCAAACCTTGTACAACCCATGCCCATAACTTTGTACAACCTTGTAAAACCCTTGTACGACCCATACCTAAAAGTATATTTGTACTCGTAACCCATACCCAAACCGGATGTTTTAGGTCCCTTGTACAACCCATACCCATACCCATAACCATACCTACAACCTTGTAAAACCCTTGTACAACCCGTACCCATACCCATACCTGAAAGTACATTTGTACCCGTAACCCATACCCATATCGGATGTTTTAGGTCCCTTGTATAACCCATACCCATACCTGAAAGTATATTTGTACTCGTAATCCATACCCGTACCAGATGTTTTAGGTTGGGGTCGAGTCACAAGTTAGAGGGACAATTACGTTTCGGGTATGGGTATTGGCATGTGGTATTCATACCCTACCCAAACATTTCCCTTGATGTTGTTTTAAAACATAGGATTGAGAAGGGTAAAATAGGAAACAAAATATAGGATGGAAGAAAGAATGGGTTAGTGGATTAATGGGATTGCCCTTCCCATTATAACCCTTGTTTTTCTAATGGATAAATAAGATTCAATTGATTAGTGGCAGAACAGAGAAGGGCAAAATGGGAAACTTAAGATTCAATTGATTAGTGGCAGAAAAGAGAAGGGCAAAATGAGAAACAAAAAGTAGGATGCAAGGAAGAATGAGTTTATAAGATATATTTTCATATATAATAGCCCTTGGTTTTTTAAATGGATAAATAAGACTCAATTGATTAGTGGCAAAGTGGTAATATTCTTGGATGGTATTTGTGATTTATGTAGGGATAGAATGGGAAGGGGAAAAATGGCATATTACGGTCCTAGCCCTTTTGTTTGTTTTCATGATATAGGATTCGAAATACTGGGTATGGACTAATATATATGGTGAATGGTAAAATGGGAACATATGTAAAAGAATGGAAGGAAGTAAGGACCCAAAACTGCGGCATTATATC
Organism: Chamaelirium japonicum; assembly: GCA_947650365.1. Classification (NCBI taxonomy): domain Eukaryota; kingdom Viridiplantae; phylum Streptophyta; class Magnoliopsida; order Liliales; family Melanthiaceae; genus Chamaelirium; species Chamaelirium japonicum. The sequence continues at coordinate 38,534,938 of OX393554.1, forward strand.
AGGGGATATATATATAGGGGCATGTTATAATGCGGCATGCGGTAAGTGCGGCACTGCACTACAACCGTCTGATGCACCGCTGCGTGCATGCGATGCACGCAGCGCGTGCATCAGACGATTGCGATTTGTGCTGCACTTACCGCATGCCGCAACATAGCATGCCCCTATATATATATATATGGGGAGGGATACTCTTACTCATGACCTTTTACTCATATAGTTACCTATGATCCGGGCCGTCCATTAAATCCCGACGTACGGTTCGGATTAGATGGGGAGTTAAAGCAATGGTGTCCACATTAAATGCACATATTAAAATCTTGTATGAAAAGCCGTATTTAATGCGGACACCATTGCTTTAACTCCCCATCTAATCCGAACCGTACGTCGGGATCTAATGGACGGCCCGGATCATAGGTAACTATATGAGTAAGAGGCCATGAGTAAGAGTATACCTCCCCTATATATATATATATATATATATATATATATATATATATATATATATATATATATATATATATATATATATATATATATATATATATATATATATATATATATATATATATATATATATATATATATATATATATATATATATATATATATATATATATATATATGAGCATGCTATAATGCGGTATGTGCTACATGCGGCACAGCACCACAACCGTCTGATGCACGCGCTGCGTGCATCGCATGCACGCAAAGGTGCATCAGACGGCTGCGGTGAGGTGCCGCACTTACCGCATGCCGGATTATAGCATTTCTCTCTCTCTCTCTCTCTTTCTTTCTCTCTCTCTCTTTCTCTCTCTCTCTCTCTCTCTCTCTATATATATATATATATATATATATATATATATATATATATATATATATATATATATATATATATATATATATATATATATATATATATATATATATATATATATATATATATATATATATATGGAAAATGGGTTCCTATGACTTGTCATAAGGAGTACCCTATGACATATGGTGAATTACTAACCCTAGAATATTTAGAATGTTCTAATTTTTAATGAGGATGGTCACCCTATCTTAGATAGGACACCCACAAAAAATCAGCACATTCTAAAACTTCTAATGGCATCAAATATGCTTTTCAATTTAACGGTTAAAATGAATGACCGATAAAGCTTCTAGCATTTGATGCCCTAACAAGTTTTAGAATGCTTTGATTTTTTGTGGATATTCTATCTAAGGTAAGATGATCATCCTAAAAAAAATTCAGCACATTCTAAATATTCTAGCAATAGTAATTAACCGTATGTCATAGGGTACTCCCTATGACATGTCATAGGAACCCAACCCTCTATATATATATATATATATATATATATATATATATATATATATATATATATATATAGGGCAGAGATACTCTTACTTATGGAATTGTTACTTATGCAATTACACACCATCTTTTACCTATCTTAGAAGTTTCAGAATTTGATGAAACTTTGTGAGGATGCTATCTATGACAAGTTGATCATCCTCACCAAAAATCATCAAATTTTAAATACTTTAAAGGCATCAAATGTTAGAAGCTTTATCGACCGTTCATTTTAATCGTTAATTTGAAAAGTATATTTGATGTTCCTTGAGGTTATAGAATTTCATAATTTTTGATGAGGATGATCAACTTGTCATAGATAGCATCCCCACCAAGTTTCATCAAATTCTAAAACCTCTAGGGTAGATAAAAAGCGGGGTGATATTATTGTATAAATAAGATTCCATAAGTAAGAGTATCCCTCCCCATCATAGATCACCATCGTGTTGATCTTTGCGCACGCATACACAGACACACATGGGTGTTTATTTGCTTAATAGTGCCATGGATTTGAAGTATCTGTGTTTTAAATTCATGTGACCTCCATTTTATCGTGATTTTTCAATTTTGGTGGTGTTGTCACTCTATTTGGGTAAAATCCTCTCGTTTCATCATGGCATTTGAATTCAATTATCTAGTCTTTGCCTTGATGTGGCTAAAGATAGAGGAAAGGTGAAGAAAGAAAATGAGCAACCCTCACGATGCAGATATAAGTTTTTGGGACTTCTTTGGTTCTCCTGGTTGGGTGGATCCCACTCTCTTGGGTTGTCTTTTCACGATAATCCTATTATCTATATGATTCAGAGGAGTAAGAGGATGTAGAAGCCGATGGCTACCAATGTTCCGGCGATCGAGAGATACGTACAAGTGCTGAAATCGGGGATACAACTTAAGATGATCCAGGGCAATCACTCGGTTATTACCCTATTTGTCCCGTCCACTAGGAATTTGGAAATGGATCAAAGCTTTCGAACTAAAGACCAAAGGCTTCCATTCTTCATACCTAAACATGGAGTAATGCAACCCTTTTTACAAAGCTTTTTTGTATATTAATTAATAAAATCTTTTGTTTTTTATATATCTCCTTGAAATCTTTAAGGTGGTGAACCAAAAGGCACCAAAATATATAAATATACACCATTTAGGACCTGCCCTCAAAGTATATACAAAATAAGACCCAAATGGTACTTTCGTTAATAATGTAAAATTATTGATATGCGTAGCTATTACAAGTAAACAGTGCATATTAATTCCTTCGAATCGAACCCACGTTGTGGAGATGTATCGGGGGGGGGGGGTTTTACCGACCCCAAGGACGATGGCCAGAGGTGACGTCTCGGGGGTTTATCGAGGCCGAGGAGGATGGACGGAGGGGAGGTCTTGGGTGGTTTACTGACGCCGAGGAGTATGGCCGGAGGGAAGCTCCTAGGAGGGTTTGCCAACACCGTCGAGTTTGTACCTGGTGACATCATCCCAAAGAAGGGCCTTGAGGGTAGCATCCTGGATTACGGCATTCATCTCAGAGTGGATCTTGAGCAGGGTGAGCGTCTCCTGCCCAGTGTTTTCAAACCAGACCGGAAGGCGAACCAAAAAGGCATCCGGTTCGGTCCAAATCGGTTCAAACAGGTGGTTCAACAGTTTGAACTGCATGAAAATATGTTTTTTTAAATAGATATTTTCTATATTCTTCAATGGCTGCAAGGTTTGATTCCTGGGTTAACATACAAATAGATTTATTCAAAGACCGAACCGAAACATGTTCCGGTCCAAACCAGTTGAACCGGCCGGTCCGATCTGGTTTTGAAAACACTCATGCCTCGGCCATCAGTTCCAGGGACCCGGTGAGGGCATCCTTGTAAGGGGGAAGTTCCCAGGAGCCCGCAAGGGGGCTAATTCATCCAAATTCGGATGGGGAGGTGGCCGGCTGCTAATGGAAGCTGCGAACTTGACGGGTTGGTGCTGGTGGTAGTGGCGGCCGGGGTCGGAGGGAATTCCGAGCATGTGGGCTTTGGATCCGGCTCCAGGGGAAGCAAATGGGGCCATATCTAGTGGCGCCACCCCGTGTTGGAACCCTCACACGGGTGAGATTTCCGCAACACATTGCAAAACTATTGGGCCATCTTGATCACAATCGTCATTTCAGAACACACTAATTGACATGTTTGGTCTTTAGTTTACAAGTGATCTTGTGGGGGTAATTTTATAACTTAACCAGTCCTAACCCGTATTTTTCTCAAATCTTTATATATTTAAATACCTATTTTGAATATCCTCTAGTTGTACATATAAGGGTAGAGGAAAATACGACTGATTGTTGTGGCATTATTACTACATGATTTTTTGCATTTTAATCCATATTTATATATTTTAATCTCAATTAATCATGTTTTAATCCCAACTTCTTTCCGATTTTTCCTACCTTTCTCCTAGACAATTTATGCTCGGCTTCTGACTTGGTAACTTAATTTGATGGGCGGGTTAGGAGGTTAAGGTGGATCATTGGGTGATGAAGGAATGAAAGATGAAGATATATATGCCCCCTCAAGTTATGGGCGCTATCTGTACCTTCTGCAATTCGGGGGAGGAAATTGCGTCCCACCTCCTGCTTGGATATACCTTCGCGAGACAAGTGTGGGATCATTTTGAAGCGAAGGGGGGCATCACATCTCATCCTAGGACATTGCGAGCGCTGTGGAGTTCTTGGAGGAGAAGAAGAATTCTAACGGGAATCAGAACACCTTGGGATTTGCTAATGATGGCTATCCTTTGGGTATTCTGGCTGGAGAGGAACAACCGCATCTTCAACGGCAAAGCTTTAGGAGCGGAGCATCTTTGTCATTTAGTGTCCTCGATTTTCAAAACTTGGATCATTCCATGGTCCAACAAACTAGTGGGGGAGGCACTTGCATTATGTAACAGGATATGTTTGTGATTTTTAATAAATTCCGGTTTGGGTCTGCCTAACCCTCCTTCCATTTGGAGGGGTTTTTAAAAAAAAAAAAAAGAAGAAGATATATATGCCGAAGAAGGTTGCATACCTTCTTTTAGGGGGGGTTGGGGTTTTTACCTATGTTGCAAGGGAGATTGAAGACAAGGATATGTCAACATGAATAAGTAAAAATTTTCTTTGTTGTTGTTGAGCAATGTACCGGATATTCTCTCACAAACATTTTTCTCAATATGATAACATCTGTCAAGGTTGTGTATGACATACATATATGTCCAATATTCAAGATAAAAAAAATGACTTCTTAAAATATTTTGTAGCACAGAAATATATTGTATTACTCTTTCCAGTCTTCCCAATGAAATTCTAATTCCTTCAACCTTTCTTAATATTTCCTCTCCACTTAGAGGTTTCGGTGGCCATCCAAACTCCTGCTCACAATTAAATGCCTTTTTTTTTCAATAGGGATAAGAAGGTGAAAGGAACTTCTATAATCAGTACATTAATTCTTTTGACTATGTTTCAGTTTAGTGGAATATGTATTTTTAGTACATATTGGATAAGCATAATACTCAATGGTGCAACCGCTCATGTTTCCTGATGCATTAAAATAATTGATTGTCCAAAAAAAAAAATTACCTTTAACATAAAGCTTTTTTGTTGGTAGGCATTGTACATATAGTTGAACTCTTTCATCACATAAAGTATTTAGATCATCAACCAATGACGCTAAATAGACAGCACTATCAATACCAGGCTATTTTGGACCCGATATCAATAATATTAATATCATAATTTTTTTCTTCATGCACATCCATTGTGGAAGGTTGTATGTGATCATTATAACTAGCTAACAACTATAATTGCTGCTAAGTGAACTATGACAATTTACCCCATGTGCTGAAATGGATAGCCGAAAGTTTCTTGGTTCTATCATAAAATTTGGCCACAATTGATCAACCAGCTTCCATGCTGGGAAGTCTACTGGTTAGCGCAGTTCACTGTCTATTTCATTTTCAATGGCATGCCATACCATGTCCTTTGCAGTTTGTTGAGATTGAAATATCTTTTTAAATATTGAAATATGCAAAAAATATCATACTTTTACAGGGATTCCTTTACTTCTCTTGATCATATTCTTTTTCTTTTTTCATCTGGACATTCCACAAGTGGTACATATAGATGCATCCTTGTACTCTTTTCTGTAGAGTATATAATCATTGGGATATACATGTATTTTTTTATATTCCATTCCCAACGTATTCAATTAATTTTTATCTTTATACATGGCCGATAACTAATGGCATTTCATTTTTGTTTGGTAGAATATTTCCTAGAAGACTCAACAATAAAAACTTTTGTTAGACAATGTGCCTCACTTTTTAAGTTGTACAATTCGATCAATGCAAATAATTTTATAGACTTGTACAATCAGGATATAAAGATCTTTTGACATCTTCATGTAATTTTTGAACATCTATTTTACTCTCGTACAAAGATCGTGCATGACTTGAACCATTTCTATAGTACTAGCTACATCGTATGATCAGGTCATTTCAAGTTGTGCTATTGTACTAGGAGGACAACCACTAGAAGTTGCTTCTCTATGCCATATCCTTTTGCGATAACTTTTATCAATACAATTGAAATAGAGATGATCTCTTATCTCCCGAGCTATATGGTGTATCAAATTCCCACATTTTAGACATGCATAGTATATAATCATCAATACTCAAATTTAGTACTGCAACATTTATGAATTCTTTAAATCCTCCTCGTATTCTTGCATGAGTTGTTCAACTACTAGACATCCAAGACCTAATCATATCTAATTTAATTCTAGTAATACAAAGCAAATACAAATTATTAGAAGGAGTTCGAGCAATCATTATTAAATAATTATAATGTGTATGAAGTACCCTAAGTTTAGCCAACTAGGGGCGAGAGTGGCATCTTGTCTTACTATGAATTAGTGGTACGAGATGACGCTTGCAACAATTTTCAAACAAGAATTATAGTTTTGATGACTAAATGTGCATGCACATGCGCTTTGATATATTAAATTAACACAGTAATACTATAGTTTTTACCAATATGATCAATGGGTATGTGTGCTTCCTATCTCCTCCTACAAGGTGATATGTCATGTCCACGTGTTGGAATGCCACAATCCCTTAGTAGTTGCTAGCTCTTGTATTGTTTCATTCTGAGAAAATTTTGACAGCGCGTCCCTACTGTTCTCCAAGTACACCGAGTTAGATTAGGGACGATAGTACTACATTATCTAACTATGTACCTAAGAACAAGTAGGGAAGCAAGTATTAAAATTCCTTGGAATACAACTTACCAAGAATTTCCGACTACCAAGAGACTATGGTATTCCTCTGACACCTAAGGGTGATAAGTTGCACATAAAACTGCATATTTATAGTTTGGCCAACTATTAACTAATCAATCATCCAAACTATAAGGGCATGTGTAATTAATCTCGAGGCAATTCAGAATATCATTGCCATCTACCATAACAAAAAACTAGCCCCTCAACTAATAAAAGCATGCCCACATGATGATCTACATTACCTAAATGGGTACCATTATGGAGGCAATCAAGTCGGATAACAGCTTGTTCTAATTGAAAACTTTGAATTATCGTGTATTATTGTAATAATGTTTTTATTTTGTTAGTGAAATAAGTACTATTGTTAAGATTAAAAATTCTAAACTAATCAAGATAGTATGTTTTGAATCTGGTTTTTGTTTGGGTTAAACAATATGATAGCACATCATCTTGCAAAAACAAACTTAATGTGCAACCGAATGGGTGCTCTTTTCAAAAGAAATTAATAGGTGGAGTATATAAAGAATGCAACCAAATAAATATCTTCCCACCAAATCTAGTTGAAAATAAGTTGTACATGTGAATAACACAATCGAACGAATGTCTTCTCATCAAATTCGGTTGAGGGTTTACTTTTCAAGACAAACAACTATCCCAATATGCAAGAAAAATCTCATTTTACTTTCTAAATTACTTGATTGGTCAATATGAAGAGTCATCCTAAAACGAATGCAATTTTTGATTTATTTTATTGGTCAAATCAAACACCAAGAAGGAAATCTGATCTACTAGGTGATCTGGACGATTTACATATCAGCTTCCAATTTACTTTACTTTGCAGGTTCGGAAAACAAACTGGCCCTTAAAAGTGAAGTAATGAATATTGAAAACAACTTAGACTGGCCTATTACTATGTTATAGGACTTTAAATGGCATTCATATTACAAGGATAATAAAGAGATTCAGACGATTACAGATAGATAAAATAGAAAGCAAATAACAATTCTTGTGGCCGTTTAGTAAACGCTAACACTATTGGTACAATCACCACATCCCATTTCTTAGGTTGTTTGGCTACCTATCCCCATATAATCATTCGATATGGCTGCTCCACTTCATTCATGAGCAATGCTATTCATCCATGCAAGTTGTCCATCTCAATAAAGCAATCCTGATAAAGTGGTCTAACTGCCTCTACAAAGAAGTCTCGAATGTCCTTTCAAATAAATTTGCTCTAGTGATCCACGATCTGGTCGGACCCTCTCAGTCGACATTCATTAAAGGGAGGAATATTCTTGATAGCGTCGCAACGGCTCATGAGGTTCTTCTCCATCTCCAAGATCACCAAACAGAGGCAGTTCTTCTGAAACTTGACTTTTAGAAGGGATTCGATAAGCTAGACTGGGGATTTCTGATGTCCGTCGTACGTTTTAAAGGTCTCCAGTCATGCTGGATAGATTGGATCTGGTCATGTCTATCATCCTCCAAGATGTCATGTCTAATTAATAATTGCAGAGGGAATTCGTTGTCGATGAAGAGAGGGGTTAACGAGGGATGCCCCTTATCCCTCTTTCTTTTTATCTTGTCCATCGACATCTTTGACATGATCTTGAAACATGCTGCCAGAAAGGGCCATATCTTATGAATTGTTGGTAATCCCTGGGATATCTCCAACCTCCACTTCGTAGACGACACTCTCCTCTTTTGTGCCACAGATCCCTTTGAGATTACCATAATGAAGGTCCTTTTTTCTCTACTTCCAACTAGTATCGGGTCTTAAAATCAACTTCTCCAAATCATCTCTCTTCTACTTTGGTAATCATATCGAGACGGGCACAGGTCACGTGAGGATCATGGGATGTAAACGGGGCAACCTTTCTTTCAAAAACCTAGGCCTTCCTATCTCAGATAGAAAACTTCTGAAGGAATACTAGGTGGAGCTCATCCAGAAGGTGGACAAACGACTCTCGAGCGGGAAGGGGAGCCATTTATCCATCGGGGGAAGACTTACTCTTGTTAACTCAGTCATTTTATCCATTCCCTCGTACTTTCTCTCATTTTATTCATTATCGATTTGGGTCATTAAGAAGATTGACAAGCTCCAGAGGTCATTCCTCTAGAAGGGAGTGCACGGGTCTTTCGAATCTTACTCCCTACTCAGCCGGGGGATTGCTTGTAAATCTAAAGATCAAGGCGGGACGGGCATTATCGATCTTAGAGAGTTCAATCAAGCCATGCTCAGCAAATGATGGCGAAGATTATAGGATTCGTTGGGTGACACTTGGAGAGAGGTAATATTCAGTCGCTACTTTCGGAAGTTCTCCCCCTTCACATGCTTTCTCGTTCTTTAGGTCTTATTTCTCCCATTTAGAAGGGGGTTATTCAGGTGTCATTGATCTTTCGGTGCATCAATAAATTGATTGTGGATAATGGCTCCAAAGTTCGATTCTGAGAGGATATTTGGATAGGGGAACTCTCTCTCCATACTATCTTCTACAAGCTTTACGAGTTGGCACCAAACAAATGTGCTTCAGTCCGATCTCAGGCATCCGTCTGAGGATCATGAACGATCTGGAGGCCGAGGTTCGAGGAACCTTTCCCCATATAATTCCTACAAGAATTGGGCACTCTACTCAACGTTCTCAATCAGGTGGCGTAACGTTAAAGGGAGAACCAAACTGCTCAAGATGGATGTGGACCTCCTCGGGCAAGTTCTCAGTCCAAAGCCTTTACATATTTCTCAAATTTGGGGGAGTCTCATGACCATCTGCTAAATCCATTTGGCATGCCAAATGTCCCCCAAAGGCCAAGATTTTCATGACCTATAAGGAGAAGATTTTGACGAGAGTAAATCTTATGAAACAAAATCATTCAAGAGTCTGAGACCGGACTTGATATTCTCTATCTGCGGAAGGTCGGATGAGACAGCCGGCCATCTCCTTCTACGACGTGACTTCTCCAGATCAGTGTGGATTACTTTTTGCTCAAGCTTAATTTGAGGTCGATCTCCACTATCCTCTCTATCATCTCTCTGGAGGCATTAGAGAAAAAGACGGATTAAACACTTTGACAGGAAGGGTTGGGTCAACTCTCTTGCTATTGCAGTCTGCTGGTCCATCTGGTTAGAGAAGAACAAGCTAATCTTTAATGAAAAGAATAGTTCTGCAGAGACTGTTATCTCCCAGATAAAGTCTCTCATTCACCTTTGGGATTGTAATCTCCCTTCGGGATCGAAGCCATTTCATTTTCCCTTCACCCTTTCCCCCACTATAATTCCATTATTATTAATATACTGGTTGGGGTCTAGCCCCCCCCCCCTTCATTCAGAATTTCTCTAAAAAAAAAAAAAAGAGAGAGAGAGATCAAGCAATCCTGACATGGCATCTGATTGAGTGTGATTCATCGATCTAGGTGGGATGTAATGGTCAGGCTGTGATCATGTGCCACATCAGGATGGCCCGATCTGGATGGAAAGCACGATGCCTTTGAAGCATTTTCCCTATTTAGTATAGGGGGAATCTAAAGTCGAAGGGGGGGGGGGGGGGGGGGGGAACCCAACTGTTAATATTCTCCACCGGGCACTTGGGCTTAGGTTGGGCCACAATGCAAATGATCCCTAAAGTCAAAGCACCCCAAGCAAACATCTCACTCTCTCTCTCTCTCTCTCTCTCTCTCTCTCTCTCTCTCTCTCTCTCTCTCTCTCTAGAACAACAAATTGGTTTTCAGTGTGTAATCGCAAACCCTAATGTAAACCACCCACAGCTGAATAACGACACGCTCACATGGTCCCAACCAGAAAACTCAGGGCCCCCCACCCCCTTGCGCCCACCCTCCCTTATAAGGCTACTCTCTATCCTACCATCTCTCTCTCTCTCTCTCTCTCTCTCTCTCTCGGGCACCTTTATCCTCCTCTTATCTTACCATTTCGTTTGTTAGAAGCTAAGTACTCTCATCCCTCTTCATAGGAACGAGGCCACGGGATGAAGAGAAACAACCCATTCACACCATGTCTATCTTCAATCTATGCCAAGGTTCCTACTCCCCTCCTTTGATCTCACCTTGGGCCTCTCAAACTTGGGAAAGAAAAGAAAGAAACCCATAGTAGAAGCTACACCCCCCAGCTGACTCGTATCTACTAGTATCTTTCCTTCAGGACTGATAATTCTAAGTGGAGGAATGATGGAGTTCTCACATGGAGGAAGAGAGAGGTACCACCGCGCCGAAGAGGAGCAGTCGGCGTCAAGAAACCCTACCTTCACTCCCTCCCCCTCCTCCTCCTCCTCCTCCTCCTCCTCCTCATGTTGGGTCCTTCAAGGGGAGGGCAGGGAGCCGGCCGCCGCCCTCGTGGCCGAACGGGAGCACATGTTCGACAAGGTGGTGACCCCCAGCGATGTCGGGAAGCTCAACCGGCTGGTGATCCCGAAGCAGTACGCCGAGAAGTACTTCCCGCTCGACCCGACGACGGGGGAGAAGGGCCTCCTGCTCTGCTTCGAGGAGGGCGGGACGGGGAAGCCGTGGCGGTTCCGCTACTCCTACTGGAACAGCAGCCAGAGCTACGTCATGACCAAGGGCTGGAGCCGCTTCGTCAAGGACAAGCGGCTCGATCCCGGGGATACCGTCTCGTTCGCCCGCGGCATCGGCGAGTCCGGCGGGGGCCGACTCTTCATCGACTGGCGGCGCCGGCCACCGGATCCCCACCGTTCACTGCTCCCCGCCGCCCACACGATGATGCCACTCGCTTCAATCGCCGTGCCCTGGGCTGGCAGCAGGCTGTTTGGCTCACCGGCGGTCAATATGTATGGTGGCAGCAGCAGCGGCGGCAGCAGGGGCAGCTGGGGACAGTATCGAGTGCAATTAGGAGGCCATGGGGATGGAACCGGGGGGCTTCAGCCAGTCCTGGACTCGGTTCCGGTGATCCGCGGTAAGGCGGAGCCCAAGCGGGTCCGGCTGTTCGGGGTGAACCTCGAGTGCTCGGAACCGGAGGACGGCCGCCAAGCCCTCGGTAGTAGTGGTGATCAACCTCAGAGGGCGGTGCGGCCTAAGCCCCCGCTCTCTCCTCTCCAATGGAGGGTAGAGCCACCGAGGACCGACCTGAAGCCATCGACGGAACTTCGCCTGCAGTGTAAAGGGAAGGAAGATCTACAAGAATGAATCAAAGAACTATAAATCTTTTTTTCCCTCAAACACCCCCTGTGCTCAATCTAATCAACCGACGAAGTGGTTCGAGAAAAATATTGGAATGAGATCGATCCGTTGGTAGGAATGTATCTGAACTTAAATTCTCTTTTTTCCCTCTTAAAAGTTTTATTATCTATAGATAAATGTAGAGCCCAAGGCCAAAATGGAATGATCTTGTTCTTAGTCTCTCACTCATCTTGCTTTGTTGAGCTCATGACATGCCTACTTCTTTCTTAACTTGCCTTTCATTAATGTTGATGGTGTTATTGCTAGGTTATTGCAGCTTCATCTTTTCATAGATCCAAAGCTCTCGCTGGGCCGGCCTCGGATCCCGCGAAGATTATTGCTCGATCGATCGTCGCCTTCATGTGTTCATGTACTTCAAATATGAATGTTAAAGCTAGGGAGATCGAGCTGCATGAGATGAGGTAAAGCTTTTGGATGCATCTGATCAGTCTTAGTTTGGTTGATCAAGGTGATTCCAACACAACAAAGAACATACACACACACACACCCAGCTGAGAGAGAGAGAGAGAGAGAGAGAGAGAGAGAGAGAGAGAGAGAGAGAGAGAGAGAGCACCCTAATTATAATTTTTGCTTCCTCTAGAATGAAGATTTGTTCCTTCTTTTTTTTTTGCAATAAATATTAATTTATTCATTGGGGAATCATTGTTCTTGGTATTGGGCTATGTTTTTTCCTATTCAAAATGAAAAAAAATTTCCCTTAGGATTTGTTTTCGACCTTAAAATGAGTAGATTAGTAGAACTGGATTTCATTATGAGCCACTTGGTTGTGACTCAAAATCAAAAACAAAATCCATAATGTAATGCACTTGCTAGTCAACTAGCCTAATTAAGAGCATCAAGGAGCCACAAAACATTGGGTTGCATCTAACTTTAGTCAGTCCCCAACTTTAAGCAAGTTCAAGCTATCTCTAAGGTGCTTGGAAGCTTCGAGAAGCTGGATGAACTGAAATATCGTTTAATTGGGAGTCGAGTTTAATGATCAGTGTGACTGTTTTTTTTTTTTTTGAGAAATCCCTCTCAATGAATATGGGGGGTGGGGGGGGGGGATGGCCTAGACCCCAACCAGTAATCAGCGATGACTGTCACCAAGCTTTGTTCAACTATTTGAGTTTAGCTTTGTGAGCCTATATTTGCCATGTTGCATCCGGCCATCTTTGCTATCTTAGGATAGAACCTGTCCTTGGTTGATTCTTGATCCAAGCGGATAGCTACATAGCACTCCTACTTGTCATCCAAGGTCATGTAGCCTTGCATATTTTAGTATTGTAAGTGAATTTTGCAACAAATAAATATATGTAATAAGTGTTGGGGTGGTTTTACGTGAAGACCATACCCGCAACCGAGGTTGTCTCCTACCTTCCTTGGAAGTGGCGACTCGGGACTCTTCCTCCTCTTTCTTTTTGTATCAAGCGAATCAAGGGTGATGTGTCGAGGGCTACGATTTCTAGAAGATTAGGCACCCGGCAAACATCTCTTGGCTCATACTAGGATTACAAGATGATTTGAGTGATGGGGATCGGATTAAAAATTTAATCTTCCTTAATCATGCATGGTTATTCGGATGAGAATTTTATCGTAGGGTGATCAGCCATTTGTAGATCCAGTCGGTAGAACGGATGACAGTTTTTGCTCTGATCTCTGATTGCTCTGAAATTTTACGAGCACGTAAACATCTTTGTTTCGGAGATCCTCGAACTAGAACAGAGTCAATCCGATCTGTAGATCTCCCGAAATAATTAAAACGGTGGGGCTATTCTGCTGTAGATTTCTGGATAAAAATTACTGCACGTTGGCGATCAACCTCCTTGCAATCTTTAACCACGTATTCCTCGTGTCGCTCGAGAATCGACCCAACGAGAGATAGGAGATGGAGGGGGCAGCTAGGGCTTCTATAAGCATGCATGGTCGGCCCCTCTCTCTCTCATCTTTCCCTTTTATAAGCCCTTCCGGATAAGGAGAGGGGTATATAAGGCTTTGACCTAGTCAAAGCCAGCCCCCTCTCCCTCTCCTCTTTGTGTTGGATGGATAAGCAAGGAGGGGTGGTTAGGGTTGACCCGATCAAAACCTATCCCCTTAATTCTCATACTGTGTGATGGTGGCACATGTCCGGGATGCCTCGGGCACTCACTTATTATTAACTATATATATATATATATATATATATATATATATATATATATATATATATATATATATATATATATATATATATATATATATATATATATATATATATATATATATGAGGAATGGGATGCTGCCTATCAAAGCAGCATTTTTTGCTGCTTTGAGACATTGTTTGACCATCCTAGAAGTTTTGGAATTTGATGAAATTTGGTGAGGGTGTTGTATAGGGTAAGATGATCATCCTCACAAATTTTCATCAAATTCCAAAACTTCTAGGGGGTTCAAATTGTCGAAGCAAAATCAGTCGTCTGCAGTCACCGTTAAAATCTGCAGCATTTTGCTTCGACCATTTGACCCTCTTAGAAGTTTTGGAATTTGATGAAAATTTGTGAGGATGATCATCTTACCCTAGACAACACCCTCACCAAATTTCATCAAATTCCAAAACTTTTAGGATGGTCAAACAATGTCTCAAAGCAGCAAAAACGCTGCTTTGATAGGCAGCATCCCATTCCTCTCTCTCTCTCTCTCTCTCTCTCTCTATATATATATATATATATATATATATATATATATATATATATATATATATATATATATATATATATATATATATATATATATATATATATATCATATATATATAATAAATAATAATAATTTACTCATGATAATATACTAGTCTCAAGTCGCTTTGGACCGTAGTTGGAATCACCTAGGGTTTTCTAACGTAGCTCCAACATAAATGCGAATATATCGACTAAACTCTTTAGCCATATTTGCATCTTAGATTAATCATCACTAATTTCACTATATGGTGATGATTGCACTCAGGGTCAGAAAGACAATCTTTAGTCTTACATATTATAATATTGTCCCTCCACCTTATTACATCCGTAGTCACAACCGGCTCACTTTTAGTGAGCTGTCTAACCAGATGGTGCTACATCTTATACTCCATTATACATGATCTTCCTTTTGATCATCCCTCTTGTCAATGAACTCTTCACAGATGAGCACTACGTAGTTTTACCGATGAACAAACTTGAGATCAACTAATGGGGATATATATGAAGATCTCCTTTATAAGAGGGTGGATTCCATCTTGAGATCTAGAGTTTCCCGTAACCCTAACTCAGTCACCCAAGATATTTAGGTGTTGGCTCCCTTAGGACCTCACTGATTGATAAGTCAAAGTAACTAGGCTAAAGCTCGAAGTTCACTAGTCTCTCAAGAATTGAGAGCAAGTCGACTTGTGCAAGTAGTGAAAACCCATATAACCATGACAATACAAAAGTGTCATTGGGTTTACTCACCATCCATCAATGCATCTCAGGCACTAGCATCTTCGACCTAGAATCATACATTCCAATGGTTAGAGATTCACCATCCCTATCAGAGTCAAAGATACTATAGTTTACCTAATGAGATCCACTCTTATTATAAGTTGTGATTAGTTTTAAGTGATTAATACCAATAACTCATATCTTTCTTTGTATGAATCTCATCCATACAAATAAGTCGCATCTTTAATCACTTGAGGACTACCTGCTTAACCATTCATCTCATGAACGTATTATAATGCCATATCCATTAATAAATAACTGAGAAAAAATATAAAACATTGTTTGAGGGCATACATCCTGACAATCTTCCACTTGCACTCACAACCAATGTGATACACATCTAACCCCTATCCTATCGACATGATAGTCAAAGGCCTTTGCATGTAATGCCTTAGTAAAAGGATCTACAAGGTTTTCTGCTGATGCTATCTTGGTCACCAAAACGTCTCCATGTTTCTTAATATCCTTGAGAAGATGATGTTTTCTCTCAATGTATTTAGCTCCCTTGTGGTTTTTTGGTTCTTTGCACTGAGCAACAGCTCCGGTCACTGTTATTACAGTAAAGTATAATGGGCATCTTTGCTACAGGCACTACCTCCAACTCTGAAAGAAAGTTCTTCAACCATACTGCCTCCTTAGTTGCTTAACATGTTGCCACGTATTCACCTTCAGTACTTGAATCCGTAATGCATTTTTGTTTAATGCTCCTCCAGCTAACTGCACCACTACCCAGGCTAAACACGTAACCCAAAGTTGACATTCTTTCATCCATATCAGACATAAAGTCTGAATCGATGAAACCAACATGAATTAAGTCCGCTCTACTGAAAACTAGCATATTATCTCATATTCTTCTCAAATACTTGAGAATATGCTTTATAGTGGCCCAATGCAAGGTACCTGGATTAGACTGATATCTGCTAACCATGCCTATGGCAAAGCAGATATCCGGTTTTGTGCAAAGCATCGCATACATCAGACTTTCCACTACCGAAGTGTATGGGATGTCCTTCATTCGATCTTTCTTCTCTTGTGTCACAGGACACTGTTTCTTGGAGAATACTATTCCATGCTTAAAAGAAAGAATTTCTTCTTGGAATTGTCCATTGCAAACCGTATTAAGACCATGTCTATGTAGGAAGCCTGGGATTTTTTTCCGGTCTCGAAAAACTTTGAGTATCAGGATGTAGCTGGCTTCTCCTATATCCTTTATATCAAAATTCTTGGCCAACCAGATTTTGACAGTTGATAATTGTCCTACATTGTTTTCTATAAGGAGTATATCATTAACATACAAAATAAGAAAAAACACTACACTTGCTGCATGCCTCATGTATACACATGGTTCATACTAACTTTGACTGAATCCAAAAGACTTCACAGTCTGGTCAAACCGAATGTTCCAGCATCTGGATGCTTGCTTGAGTCCATAAATGAACATGTGCAACTTGTGTACTTTATACTTATGGTCCTTAGCTACAATCTATCTGGTTGCATCATGTAGATGTCTTCCTCAAGTTGGCCATTCAAGAATGTCGTCTTGACATCTATTTTCCAAATCTCATAGTCAAGATTTACAGCAATGGATAGGAGGATCCTGATGGATTTTAGCACGGCTACCGGTGAGAAGGTTTCCTCATAATCGATACCTTTTTTCTAAGTAAACCCTTTTGCCACCAAATTTTTTTTTTAGGTCTCCACCTTACCATCAGGTCCTCTCTTTCTCTTGTAAATCCACTTGCAGCCAATAGGTTTAATATTGACAGGTAGATTGGAAAGTTCCCAAACATGGTTGGGGTACATAGACTCCATTTCTGATTTCATAGCTTCTTGTCAGTGAGCAGAATCTCTATCCAATAGAGCTTCATCGTATATAGTGGGATCTTCTTCTTGTTCATCCGGGATGGCTTCATAAGCTTTTCCCAAGAACATGAACCTTTTAGGTTCTCTGACAATTCTCCCACTACGACGAAGTATTGGTTCTAACGGTGGTGTAGGTGTAGTGGCTCCTGGCTCTAATTCTGATTCTACTACTTTAGGATTTAATTCTTTATCAGGGATCTCTTGTAATATGAGCATTTCTCTTGCTTGATGGTTCAATATATAATCCTCCTCAAGGAACATAGCATTCATGCTAAGGATTATAAAAGTACCATCCCTTGGCTTCCTTTAGGTACCCTATGAAGTAACATACTTTCGATCTAGGTTTCAACTTATCCATCTTTCCTTTTAGCACATGTGCTGCGCATCCCCATATCCGAAAGTGCTGTAGACTAGGCTTATGCCCAATTCACAACTCCCTAAGAGTCTTAGGGACAGACTTAAATGAAACATGATTTAGTATGTGCATCCCTGTACTCAAGGCGAATCCCCATAGGAAATAAGGCTAATTAGGATAGCTTATCATAGATCTAACCATATCAAGTAAAGTCTTATTCCTCCTCTCAGATACACCATTCTATTAAGGCGCACCCGGTGCGATGAGATGAGATAATATTTCATTCTAAGCTAGGTAGTTCTTGAACTCAATAGAGAGGTATTCTCCTCCTCGATCTGATCGAAGAGTCTTGATATTTTTACCAAATTATTTCTCCACCTCAGTCCGAAACTCATTGAACTTTTCAAAGGCCTCAGACTTTCAATGCAATAGGTAAATATATACATACCTCGAGTAGTCATCCTCTATCCCTAATGTTCAAAGGTCCACACATATCAGATTGAATCAATTCCAATAAGTCTTTGGCTCTATATCCCTTAGCAGTAAAGGACCTCTTGATTATTTTTCCTTCTAAACATGATTCACATACTGGTTCATTGTCAAACAGAAGCTAAAGCAAAATGCCATCTTTGACCAATCTGTCTATCCTATTCAGATTAATATGACCTAGCGTTATATGCCAAAATCTTGTTGGATTGATTGAGAAACACTTTCTTTTAAGTGATATTAGACTATTAGAGTTATCCTTTTCCAGTTCATATATCTCAATATTACTAGGGGAGATTAAATATAATTCATTTGTTAAACTACCAAAGCAAATAAAATACTCATTTCTCTTTATCACAACTTTAGCACCAAATAAGAAGGAATATTCTTTATTCACTAAAGCTGAAACCGAAATAAGGTTACGTCTTATAGACGGTAGACATAATGCATCTGACAGAATAATAACCGAATTCAAAAATACTAATCTAACTACTCCCACTGCGATGGCTGATACTGTCGCATCCAACCCCAGCGATAACTTGACTTTACCATCACTCAGCTACCGTGTTACTTAAAACCTCTGCAATGAGTTACAGATGTGATTAGTTGCCCCGGAATCAATGCACTACGTATATAAAGTATCCACTAAAAAGCTTACTTCAAGAATGAATGATTCAGTCATACCTAAGTTCTTTTCCTTCTCCATGAAGATAGTACAGTTCCTCTTCCAGTGACCACCTTTCCCACAATGGAAACAGTTTTCTTTGATCTTACCCTTCCCTTTCTTGCTCACCCCTCTAGAGGTCCTAACCGTAGCCTTAGAAAACTTGGGACCTTACTTCTTCTTCGTAAACCGGTTCTTGCCCTTGGGCTTAAACCTAGAAGATGAAGCCTTCTCGACGTTATGAGTACTTGGATCAGTCTTCGTAATCCCCTCCACTACTGTTAGAGAGCTTATCAATTCTCCCAGTGTAAAGCTCACCTTGTTCATATTGGCATTGAGCTTAAACTGGTTGAATGAGTCAAGCAAGGATTCTAGGATTATGTCTATCTAAGATTCGCCATCAATCTCGACCCCTAGTTTCTCAAGAATATTCAATGAAGTGAACATCTTTAACAGGTGCTCTCTAATTGGGGTACCTTCAGACATCTTAGTACTTATTAGTCGTTTCATGACTTGCTGCCTAGCAGGTCGCCCATGGTCACCAAACATTTCTTTTATATCAGTATTATATCTCCAGCAGTGGCATATGACCGAGGCTGATGTTATAATATATTCAACATAGAAGCCATAATTTAGCAACGAGTCATCTCATCAGCCTTATTCCACTTCTGGAAAGCTTCCGTCTCCTCTTGGGTAACCAAGGGTCCAGGTAAGTTAGGGCAGTCTTTGGTAAGAATATATTTGTACCCTTCAGCAGTTAAGACAATGTCTAAATTTCTTTTTCCGTCTACATAATTGGTTTTGGTCAAATTGTTCTGGTTCAGGATTATGGAAAGGGGATTGAATATAGATCCAGTTATTTTTCCTATTAAACTCAAATAGAAAATTACTTATTAGGAGATATGGTAATAGATATGCAATTCATTATTTTATTATGGATTCTCCAACTACAATATGAAAAGCATTCAGGATATCAAATCCACAAAGCAAGTATCCTAGGGGAAATCATGTTATGTGGGTTTGATTGGAAACCATCATATTCATACTTTAAACATCTTATGTCATATGGACTATGACTCCTGCGACTTCAGTTTCAAGCGTTTCATCAAAACTCCTAGGGGAGTCTCTTGGCAAATGACTTGTCAAGTATTTTACCATCGTCCAAACCCTACGATAACCGCATTGAGCTAGTCCCTCCTAAAGGAGGTGATCCTAAGTACGTTTCATAGAATTTGTCGTATGAAATCCATATCTAGTAACTAGTGGAATGAATACGACATTGGGGATCACTCCAAGGTGACACGAGGCATCTATTCCACCTTACAGTGGACCAACGGTAGAGGACCATGGACTTTCTTTATGAAATCCTCTCTCACTTGATGTTTTTATCTTTTTTGAGAATTTTATTTAAATGTTAGTTTTAATTAAAATGCATAGAATGATGATTTAAGTATAACTAAAACAAACATTTATTTCTCCTCTCTCATGGTCGGAGATTTAATTTGCCAGCATGATCTGTTAGCAAGCTTTCGGCTCTCGATCTTTCTGCAAGACCTAAGATCTACAAAGGCATGGAGATTATCCTAAACCCCTCTGTCGATCGGTTATTTTCTGGGTTTGGATTCTCCTTACAAGAGCCCAATTAGAAAATGAAACCAAGCCATCACAGAACATAAATAATATATTCAAGGTATTATTTGACCATGAGAGAGAGGTAAGCAATTTCGGTGCACCTGCAAAAAGAGTTCACAATAGAAATTGCAAACTCACGATGGATCTCATCCATTCGGACCATCTAACATGCAACCTACACTCGATTCATAATTTTCAGATTATAGGGATCTATTTAAAATTATCGAGAGCGAGAGAAAACACCATCGTTGATCTCATCAACATGGCACGAACCGACTAGCATGCAACCTACGCTCGATTTTTAAATCAAAATCTTCATGTGGAGGTGTTCGATAGTTGCACGGTAGAGAACATATTCCCCACACGGAGCATGTTCCCATACAACCCGGCACTATCATCTAAACCGATTAGAACATGCATGAGCCATAGCTCTAATACTAATTGATGGTGATCAGATTAAAAATTTAATATTCCTTAATCATGCATGGTTATTTGGATGAGAATTTTACCATGGGATGATCAGCCATTTGTAGATCCAGTCGGTAGAATGAATGATAGTTTTTGCTCCAATCTTTGATTGCTCTGAAATTTTACGAGCACGTAAACGCCTTCATTCCGGAGATCCTCAAACTGGAATAGAGTCAATCTGATCTGTATATCTCTCGAAACAATTAAAATGATGGGGCTATTCAACTACAGATTTTGGGATGAAAATTAATACACGTTGGCGATCAACCTCCTTGCAATCTTAAACCTTGTATTCCTCGCGTCGCTTAAGAATCAATCTGGTGGGAAGCCTTCCTTGCAATCCCGAGGGAGTTCGAGAGCTTCCTTGGATTAGGGTTGATCTCCAAGATCAAACCCTCGCATACGAGAGAGAGAGAGAGAGAGAGAGAGAGAGAGAGAGAGAGAGAGAGAGAGAGAGAGAATGAGAGATAGAAGATAAAGGGGGCAGCTAGGGCTTGCATAGGCATGCATGGCCAGCCCCTCTCTCCTCTTTCCTTTTTATATACCCTTCCGGATAAGGAGAGGGGTGGATAAGGCTTTGACCTAGTCAAGGCTGGTCCCCTCTCCCTATCCTCTTTTTGTTGGATGGATAAATAAGGGGGGCGATTAGGGTTTGACTCAGTCAAAACCTATCCCCTTAATTCTCACTCTGTGTGATGGTGGCATATGTCCGGGGTGCCTAGGGCACCCCTATGGTCAATTTCATCCAATACTCACTTATTATTAAAGCCCATATATATATCATATATATATATATATATATATATATATATATATATATATATATATATATATATATATATATATATATATATATATATATATATATATATATATATATATATATATATATATATATATATATATATATATATATATATATATATATATATATATATAAAATTAATAATAATAATTCCCTTATGATCACATACTGGTCTCGAGTCGTTTTAGACCGTAGTTAGGATCACCTAGGGTCTTCTAACGCAGCTCCAACCTAACAGCGAATATACCGACTAAACTCTTTAGCCATATTTACATCTTAGATTAATCATCACTAATTCCACTAAATAGTGATGATTGCACTCCAGATCAGAAAGACAATCTCTAGTCTTACAGATTATGATATTACCCCTGTTTGGGGGATATTTCTCGTTGGTCCATGCGATTACCCTGCAAGACAGGAAAGGAGTGAGAACGACTGGCTCCCTCCGGTGCGTAGACCCTCCGATGCTCAAGTCAGAACATGTACAAAAAGAGGAGAGCTGTAGTAGTTAGAAGTGGTAGGGTTGTGGCTTTCAAACCTGTACTTTGGAGCCGAGGGTGGTACCATTATAGCCTTTTGTAGCCCGTCAGAGCCAGACAAGTGGTAGCGCCTTCTCGCACTTCCATGCCCCCATGTGTCGACCCACGCGGGCTTTGACAGCTTTTGTCATTTAGCCTGCCAAGCGGTGGTGAGGGGAGGGTGCACCGATCTTGTCTTCGCTAGGTGGAGGTTCTGGAAAGTTCAAGTATGGGAGGTCCCAGACCGACTCTGCCAGCTTCCGTGGACTGCAATCGTCCATGTAGCTCCATGGGGGTAGTGACACCTGTCGATTTGGCGCCGCCTTACGGTAGGTGACCTCTGTGGGCAAAGGGGGTGATCTCCTTGGCTATTGGCTTGATTAGGCGAGCTCCTGAGCGATCTGTGGGTGTTGGGTTTGATGAGCTCCTGAGCAAGCTATGGATGTTCGATTTGACGAGCTTCTGAGCGAGCTGTGGGTGTCGGGCCTTGGCGAGCTCTATACGAGCTAGGGGGTATCGTGCCTTGGCGAGCTCCCGAACGAGCTGTGGGTGTCGGGCCTTGGCGAGCTCCCAAGTGAGTTGGGGGGTATCGTGCCTTGGCGAGCTCCCGAACGAGCTATGGGTGTTCGTAGATATCTTTCTAAGCTTCCTATTAGCAAAAGTGGGCTATCTCTTGGCGTACGAGCTGGTCGCCGGGCAGGCTGTGAGCACCGGCCACTGGGCGACCTCTACCACGTGTGAGCTGGTCACATCCGGTCAGGGTCGACCCTGGGCAGGCTGTAAGCCATGGCCGCAGGCGGTCGCTGTCCCAGAGACGCAACGATTCGCTACTGCAAGCACCGGGCGGGCTACGAGGATCAGCCACTGGGCGATCTCTACCTCGTGCAAGCTAGTCGCATGTGGTCAGGGTCATCCCTGGGCAGGCTGTAAGCCACGGCCACAGGCAGCCTCGCGTAGAGAGCTTAGACTCGCAATACCTCACAAATAAGGTCTCGAGTAAGATGTTGCTCTATCCAAGGGACGCAGCTCTCCGTTACTGCAAGCGCCGGGCGGGCTGTGAGCACCAGCCACAGTGCGACCTCCGCGTGCGAGCTAGTCGCATGCTACCGGGGTCAGCTCTGGATGGGCTGTTAGCACCAACCACAAGCGGCCTCGTGTAGAGACTCTGGGCGGGCTATGAGCCATGGCCACGGGTTGGCCCCGGGCGGACTGTGAGCCACAGCCACGGGTGCTTCTTCTCTCTTTGTGTCCTGCTCAAATTGCCTCCCACTACTGCCACATGGACAACAAACTGGTGAGAATTTTTGTACCAACATTAACCCCTCCTGAGGGAGCGACTAAGCATAGCCCCGCTCGCTCAGGAGTCTAGCAAGGTGTCTCGCTCCAGATCGCGCTCCCAATTAGCAGATAGCCGACGAGCCGATTTGTGAGCTTTTTGAGGGTCTTGTTGTCAGAAGATCTGATCGCTTCCTTCGGAGCCACGAGCGAATTCTTTCGTATGCGAGTTAATCGTATACAGTCGGGGTTAGCTCCGGTGGGCTATTGGCACCAGCTGTAGGTGGCCTTGTACCGAGGGTTATGGCTCCAGCCACATGCAACCTTGTGCCGAGAGTTTTGACTCAGTACCTCATGAGTGAGGCTTCGAGGATGATGCTGCCTTGTCTAAGGGACGCAGCGATCCGCTACTGCAAGCGCCGGGCGAGCCGTGAGCACCAGCCACGGGCGACCTCCTTCTTGTGCGAGCTAGTCGCACGCGGTCGAGGTCCACTCCGGGCGGGCTGTAGGCACCAGCTGTAGGCGACCTTGCGTAGGGGGCTTTGACTTACAGTGCCTCATGAGTGAGGCCTCGAGGATGATGCTGCTCTGTCCAAGAGACGCAACGATCCGCTACTGCAAGCACCGGGCGGGCCGGGAGCACCAGCCGCGGGCGACCTCCTTCCTGTGCGAGCTAGTCGCACGCAGTCGGGATCAACTCTGGGTGGGCTGCAGGCACCAGCCGCAGGCGACCTTGCGTAAGGGGTTTTGACACATAGTGCCCCATGAGTGAGGCCTCGAGGATGATGCTGCTTTGTCCAAGGGACACAACTATCGGTTACTGTAAGCGCCAGGCGGGCCGGGAGCACAAGCCACGGGCGACCTCCTTCCTCTGTGAGCTAGTTGCACGCGGTCGGGGTCCACTCCGGGTGGGCTGCATGCACTAGCCGCAGGCGATCTTGCGTAAGGGGTTTTGTGTTAGGATTGATGTGTTCTAAGCTTGTAAAACTTTATGTTTTGGTCTAATAAAGATTGATAGTTATTATTACATGAGATGCATATAGGTGCGTAACATAGTTACGTGTTCTTTAGAGAACAAAAAGCCATGGTTATATGGTAGTCCACTGAGTTGAAGACTAAGTGGATTGGTCCCGTATAACCTAAATATGTTCGCAGCTATGATCAGGTTGGTCGCCTCATCATGGTAAGCTGTTGGCGATGACAGTTCATGGGATGTCTTCACCATGGTCATCACCAGGCACAGTGTCTGTGGCTGAACGGAACTAACACGGTGTACAGATCAGTGAGCAGACACTGGTACACTAAGCCGTGTTTCTGCTTAGGGTAAAACGGTCCTAAACCCTGAGGAACCACGATTGATGGACTAACCAGTTGCGTGGTGCTTTGGCGCACCAATGTGTGAGGGTCCATATGCAGTGATCCAAAACCACGGTGTACTGGGTTACCCGGCTGGCGTTGCATTAGCGTGTCACTCCTGCAGGCCATCCACACCCCTGATGGGAGGTGCGTTCCTTGGTGTGACTTACACTGTACCAAACCCAGGCCTGGTGGTCATTAGTTTGACTGTTGACCGGGTTCGGTTACTCGACGGGGTAATCAGAGGTACGATGTATAGGTCAACCTAGAAGGAACCAAGTCATATGATCATTCGAGTCTGACGGTAGTCTTCACCGCTCGAAGTGAATCATGGCATCAAGTGGAGGGACAGCGGGTTTACCACTACTAAGCGGAGAGCAGGGGTATGATGGAGAACATAGTAAGTCTGGGTGAATTGGAGTGCAGCCTGCGTCGCACTCTGGGTGGCTACGCAGGTTAACTCGAGCTCAGAGGATCGATGGTACACTCGGGTAGTGTGTCGATCAAGCTTGAGTTGGAAGCCATGAACCCCGGTCCCTGATGGTTCCACCTTATCAACATTATGTACGGTTCTTGAACCGTCTCCTCGGAACACCATAAGCAGGAGGAAGAAAGAAGTATACGCTCCGTGTGTGCTTGGCACTAGAGCACGGTAGATGCGTAACTACATACGAGTACTAAGGGTTGAGCCCGAGACTAGTGCGGAGTCGTATGTAGTAATCCCTAGCCATAAGTGAACTTCGCTGCATAGGTGCGATGCACCGGGGTATGTTGCGAGTTGACTAGTTGACTTTGCTAGAGGCACCCTTCGGTGGCCTCAGTTAATAGTAGGTAACTAGTAAAGATCACTTAAGTAATGGCCGCTATGCATCGCACGCTAGAAATGGTCAAAATGAGGCGTCGGGGCGTTTTGGTAAAAACCTCACTCTGCCGAACCTCACTGTTGGCCGACCTCACTGGTGTGACACCTTGCTAGGGCC
Source organism: Chamaelirium japonicum (assembly GCA_947650365.1). Taxonomy (NCBI): domain Eukaryota; kingdom Viridiplantae; phylum Streptophyta; class Magnoliopsida; order Liliales; family Melanthiaceae; genus Chamaelirium; species Chamaelirium japonicum. The sequence continues at coordinate 38,560,666 of OX393554.1, forward strand.
GGCCCTATGATGTAGGGATAAGAATCCCTCATCTATAGGGCCGGCCATATAGATAGGGACAGGGCGATAAAACGGTTAAGATCGAGCCCTAAAAAGTGGGAAAACGGATAAATACGCTGAGAGATAAAAAGGAGATAATGGAGAGATAATGAGAGGGGGTCATTATCCCCTTGGATCCCTATCCAAGGGGGTTGGCCGGCCCTATAAAGGGACCTATGGGGCGCTGGCCCCATAGGATGCAAAATCCGAACCCCCTCCTTTCTCTAATCTCTCTAGTTCTTTCCCTAATCTCTCTCCGTTTCCCGCTTGCTACTTCGTCTTCCTCGCGTGGAGTTCTGAAGAAGGAGAAGGGTCGTTCTTCGGAGGCACTCAGAGATCCGAGAGCGACGTTCCGTGCATCGTGTGAGATCGGGTGAACAAGAAGGCAACACCTCCATTCGTACCGTCGGCATCTTCGTGAACGATCTTCCGTCTCCATCGATAAAGAAGACAATTCTCCGCGGTTAAAAGATCCGTACGAAAGGTATGTGTAATCTAACATGTAGATCTAGCGAGCATTATGATTTGCATCCATGCTAGTTAATCATTACGCTAGATTGCCGTTAGGGGTTTTCGATTCTCGTGCATACACATGCACACATATGTAGATTAGTTTCCATGAAAAGTTAAATAGTGTAACGTGCACCATGAACGATCTTTCGACCGCCAAATCGTTTCCGCTGCGAGCCTCTGACCCGGATTAGATTCCAACAATTGGTATCAGAGCCGCATTAGTGGTGTGCGTTTCACGTTTTTTCATGAAACTAACATGTGTGCGCATGATGAATGCGTGAGATCATCGGGGTTCTTACGCTTAGATCATGCATATGTATAGATTGTGCTTGTTCTATTAATCATTCTTGCAGGGCGCCGCTATAAAAAATCTAGATCTATGATTTGTGCTTGCTACCGGGGGTCGGACCCCGAGTTAGCAAATGTCTGGATTTACTTTCTATGTGTGGATTTGTAATTGAGCCGTAGATTGGGCGAGTGATGGGGGTTGACCATCCTCGGTTTCCCATGGCTTTTTCCTAGGTGTGTTTTCTTTTCTTTCTAGGAAATTGTGTACGACCGAGCACTTGCTCGTAGCGTACTAGACTTTTTCGGTTACAGATCGAGAAGAAAGATGTGCCAAAGAAATCCACCATCGGGAGCGGAAGCGGAACCCTGGAGGATGAAGACGATCCGGCAAAGTGTTCGCGAGCGCGACGGAGGAGCCGGACCGAGGAACCTTGCGAAGAAAGCTAGAGGCCTGCGCTGTGCTAATTAGGTTCAGGGGTCGGACCCTGAACTTAATTCAGTTTTAATGGTTGCTTTCTTTAATTAGTTCTTTAAGCTTCATATCGAACCCCGATGAGATAATGTGATTATCAGTTTTCAGAGGGAAGCCTTTCCCGTCCGGTCCAAGCGACTGTTTGAGGTTAGGATCCCGCTAGATGACGCCTATTATTTAGTTGACTTTTGATGTTAGTGGGATCCCATCACATATGGTTATGCCACCATTAGGAGAGCACCCGACTAGTCGGGTGTGCCTATTTGGCCAGCATCGAAATCAAAGATGAGATGGAGATCCATTGAACATCAATTGTCAAATCGATAAGCGAGGCGCCATGACTAGTGGGAGTCCTTTCCAGTGAGTCTGACTCTAGGATTAGCTCCAGAGCATTAGCGTGATAACCAATTTTGCAAAGCATCGATATTCTTGGAATATGTAATGTGACCCTTGAATGGAGAAATCCACTTGAGGCAGGGACTATGATATTCCGAGAGTGATTAATGCTAGGCGAAGGGTTTGAATGCTAGTGGGAGCATGGTGTGACCAGGGTCTAGAATTTAGGAGGTCGCTACCTTTGCATTTGCATAAATTCATACTCGCAAAATAACCCTCAGAATTATAAGGGATGCAAGAGAGGACTTTTATAAGATCCTCTGGCCTCCACGGCCAGTCGTTTTGTGTTTGGGTGGGGATGCATAACTTCACACCCCCTAGGGTGGGAGCTGTGTGTTTCCATGCCAAATTACTTAATGACCTCCCTGAGGATATGGCGATTACGGGGCCAGGAGAGAAGGGCTTTTCATCCCACCCTAGTGGGGGCCGCATGAACTCCCGTGTCGTAATTGTTTAGGCTCGTGGGTAAGCATCCTAAGTACACGTGAGGTATTCGTTGCGAAGACAACGGTGATCACGTGGTACTAGCCAAAAGATAACCATGGTCCATCACAGCCCTTAGTTGGCAGATTTGGATAGGGTCAAGGAAAAGGCCCGTGTAAGCGGATTGACGCTGTATGATGCCCCCTAGGGCAGGTACAGTCGATTCCGAGATCTTATATACATGGTTAATTAATCCATGGTAATGACTTCGCTTGAGGGTAGCGTTGATATATGGATATAATTAGCTTGTTTTAAAAATCCATAAAATAAGTTTTTACGCATACTCATTATTCAATCTTTATTTTCAGATGACTAAGTTAGACCCCCTGTCCGCTATCCTAAATGACCACAAACTTACCGGTCCCAACTATGAGGACTGGAAGCGCAACCTGTACCTGGTCCTAAGGATTGGTAAACATATGTCAGCCCTTAATGACCCTGAGCCAGATTTGCCAGGACCCAATGCCACAGAGGCACAGTTAAAGGCATTCAATGACTAGAAGGAATCTAATGAGATATGTAAATGCTATATAATAGCATCCTTGCAAACAACTCTGCAGAAGCAAGTCGAGGAGATGCCCGACGCTTCTGACATGATGTTGTATTTGAAGGAGATGTTTGAAGGTCACAATCGCGTTACGCGATACCTTACCATCAAGAAACTCGTCGGCACTAAGATGTCCAATGGGACGCTGGTTCGGGAACACATGATGAAAATATTTGGGTTCCAGAACGAACTAGCTACCATGGACATTGTGCTAGAAGGCGAGGTGATGACAGACATCTTCCTCTCGTCACTGTCTGGAGCCTTTGAAGGCTTTGTCACCAACTTTAATTTGAACAAGTTGGCTATGACAAATGCAGAGCTTCTGGGAGCTCTCCAGGCAGCTGAGGATGGCTTCAAGCAGAAGGGCGAAGCACTTCACGTGCAACGCAGATCCTTCAAGAAGCCTGGCAAACCTCAGGGCAAGAAACATAAAAAGAAACCTAAGTCACTACCTGTGCAGGACTCTGCTGGAGCCTCTGGGTCTGGAGAATCAAAGAAACCGAGCACGAAGTACTTCCGGTGTGGCCAGAAGGGTCATTGGAAGAAGGACTGCAAGAAGCCTCAGAATGCTGGTGAAGGTAATCTACAACTCTTAGTTGTTGAATCATTTCTTTCAAGTAATAGTACTTTTGCTAGTTGGATTGTGGATTCTGGATCCACTAACCATGCCTGTAACTCTCTTCAGGGGTTTCGGGAAAGCAGAAGATTACTTGATGGAGAGGTGACCTTGAGCATGGGAACTCAGGCCGTGGCTGCTGCTGAAGCTATTGGAGATGTTAATCTTAGTTTTTCGAATAATAAGACTTTGACACTTAGAGATGTCTTTTATGTACCGTCCTTGCGACGTAATTTAATTTCTGTTTCTTCTTTAGTTAATGAAGGTTATTCAGTTTATTTTGATGCTTCTGGTGTGTCGTTTAAACTGAATGGAACTTTTATAATAAGAGGAATGGTTCAGAATCATCTCTATGTTGTAAGTCCTAAATTTGAAAAAGATAACATAATAACTTCAGTATTTAATGTTAATTCATCTAAGCGTAAGAATCCTTCGGAAAATTTAACCCACCTGTGGCACTTACGACTTGGGCATATTGCCTTAGATAGGATCCATAGAATGGTGAAGGCCGGGCTTCTGGAAACAGATCCTACGGAGATCCTTCCCACCTGTGAATCCTGCCTGGAAGGCAAGATGACCAAGAGGTCCTTTAAAGGTAAAGGAGTAAGAGCCACTAAGGTATTAGAGTTAATCCATTCGGATGTCTGTGGATCCATGAACGTCAAAGCGATAGGAGGCCATGAGTATTTCATCACATTCATTGATGATTACTCAAGATATGGTTACATTTACCTGATGCATCGGAAGTCAGAATCCTTTGACATGTTCAAAGAGTTCAGGGCTGAAGTAGAAAAGCAGACAGGTAAATATATAAAAACCCTTCGATCTGATCGAGGAGGTGAATACCTATCTGACGAGTTCCTAGGGTATTTAGTGGAGCATGGGATAAAATCCCAGTTAAGTGCTCCAGGTACCCCATAACAGAATGGAGTTTCTGAGAGAAGGAATCGAACCTTATTGGACATGGTTCGTAGCATGATGAGTTACGCCAGTTTACCAATGACCTTTTGGGGATATGCCCTACAAACAACAGTTTATATTCTGAATCACGTTCCGTCTAAGTCAGTGCCTCAGACCCCTAGAGAACTGTGGTCAAAGCGAAAGCCATTGATACAGCATTTCAGAATATGGGGATGCCCTGCACATGTGCGAAGGGATAAGAGGGAAAAGATGGAATCTAAAACCAGAGTATGCCTATTTGTAGGGTATTCCAAGGAGACCAAAGGTGGTCTATTTTATGATCCTGAGAAAAAGAAGGTGATCGTTTCTACGAACGCCTATTTCCTAGAACAGGATTATATTGTGGACCACAAACCTACTAGTAAGGTAGTTCTGGATGAGCTACTGGGTACTAGATCAGAGAGCGCATCTAAAAGCATAGTGGGAGCTGACATTACAGATAATAATATACTAGATACTGTAGAACCTATTAATCCTGTAACACCACCACCACCTCGTCGCAGTGGGAGAAACATCAGAGCTCCTGACAGATACTATGGAGAAACCTTATTGGTTGATCCAGAGGGTCAGGAGGATGACCCACTGAGCTACGATGAGGCAGTGGGAGCTTCTGACAGCTCTGACTGGCAAAAGGCTATGGAGGCAGAAATTGAATCAATGTCCCATAACGCAGTCTGGACTCTTGTTAGACCATCATTCAATATTAAACCTATTGGGTGTAAGTGGGTGTATAAGAAGAAGAGAGGATCCGATGGTACAATAGAGACTTATAAAGCTAGATTAGTTGCCAAGGGTTATACCCAGAGAGAAGGGATCGACTTTAACGAAACCTTCTCGCCGGTAGCTATGATAAAGTCTATTCGGATCCTCCTATCCATTGCAGCCCATTACAACTGGGAGATCTGGCAAATGGATGTCAAGACAGCATTCCTTAATGGAAATTTGGAAGAAGACATTTATATGATTCAGCCACCAGGCTTTAAGTCAGAGGGTCAGGAACATCTAGTTTGCAAGTTGCAGAAGTCCATTTATGGACTAAAGCAAGCATCTAGAAGTTGGAACATCCGTTTTGATCAGGCAATCCAGTCGTATGGATTTAATCAAAACGAGGATGAACCATGTGTATACAAGAGGACTGATAAGACCACAGTAGTATATTTGATACTTTACGTAGACGATATTCTACTCATTGGAAATGATGTAGGAACATTGTCAACGGTAAAGGTCTGGTTGTCAACACAGTTCGATATGAAAGACCTAGGTGAAGCGAGTTATGTTTTGGGGATCAAGGTAACACGTGATCGCCAGAACATGATTCTCTCGCTGTCACAGGCCGCGTATATAGATAAGGTTATGGCTAGGTTTGACATGCAAGACTCCAAGAAGGGTTTTGTGCCATTTAGACATGGCATAAAACTGTCTAAGGATCAATGTCCTAAGACACCTGAGGAGAGAGCAGAAATGCAGAAGATACCTTATGCCTCGGCATTGGGTAGTCTAATGTATGCTATGCATTGTACAAGGCCAGATATCTGTTTCGCAGTAGGCATGATGGGTCGGTTTCAGTCGAATCCGGGTCCAGATCACTGGACAGCAGTGAAGTGTATACTCAAGTACCTTCGTAGAACAAGGGACTATGAGTTGGTTTACACTGGACAAGAACTGACGCCGATTGGATACACAGATTCTGACTTTATGTCAGATTTGGAATCCAGGAAGTCGACATCAGGTTTTGTGTTTATGTTAGGAGGAGCAGCGGTTAGTTGGCAGAGTGTGAAGCAGAAATGCATCGCAGACTCTACCACAGAGGCTGAGTACGTTGCAGCGTGCGAGGCAGCCAAAGAGGCGGTATGGCTCAAGAAATTCCTTACGGATTTAGGGTGCGTACCAGAGGCCCAGTTACCTATTGTGCTTTACTGCGACAATAGTGGGGCGGTAGCACAAGCTAAGGAGCCAAGACATCACCAAAAGGGGAAGCACATCGAGCGCAAGTTCCACTTGATGTGTTCTAAGCTTGTAAAACTTTATGTTTTGGTCTAATAAAGATTGATAGTTATTATTACATGAGATGCATATAGGTGCGTAACATAGTTACGTGTTCTTTAGAGAACAGAGAGCCATGGTTATATGGTAGTCCACTGAGTTGAAGACTAAGTGGATTGGTCCCGTATAACCTAAATATGTTCGCAGCTATGATCAGGTTGGTCGCCTCATCATGGTAAGCTGTTGGCGATGACAGTTCATGGGATGTCTTCACCATGGTCATCACCAGGCACAGTGTCTGTGGCTGAACGGAACTAACACAGTGTACAGATCAGTGAGCAGACACTTGTACACTAAGCCGTGTTTCTGCTTAGGGTAAAACGGTCCTAAACCCTGAGGAACCACGACTGATGGACTAACCAGTTGCGTGGTGCTTTGGCGCACCAATGTGTGAGGGTCCATATGCAGTGATCCAAAACCACGGTGTACTGGGTTACCCGGCTGGCGTTGCATTAGCGTGTCACTCCTGCAGGCCATCCATACCCCTGATGGGAGGTACGTTCCTTGGTGTGACTTACACTGTACCAAACCCAGGCCTGGTGGTCATCAGTTTGACTGTTGACCGGGTTCGGTTACTCGACGGGGTAATCAGAGGTACGATGTATAGGTCAACCTGGAAGGAACCAAGTCATATGATCATTCGAGTCTGACGGTAGTCTTCACCGCTCGAAGTGAATCATGGCATCAAGTGGAGGGACAGCGGGTTTACCACTACTAAGCGGAGAGCAGGGGTATGATGGAGAACATAGTAAGTCTGGGTGAATTAGAGTACAGCCTGCGTCACACTCTGGGTGGCTACGCAGGTTAACTCGAGCTCAGAGGATCGATGGTACACTCGGGTAGTGTGTCGATCAAGCTTGAGTTGGAAGCCATGAACCCCGGTCCCTGATGGTTCCACCTTATCAACATTATGTACGGTTCTTGAACCGTCTCCTCGGAACACCATAAGCAGGAGGAAGAAAGAAGTATACACTCCGTGTGTGCTTGGCACTAGAGCACGGTAGATGCGTAACTACATACGAGTACTAAGGGTTGAGCCCGAGACTAGTGCGGAGTCGTATGTAGTAATCCCTAGCCATAAGTGAACTTCGCTGCATAGGTGTGATGCACCGGGGTATGTTGCGAGTTGACTAGTTGACTTTGCTAGAGGCACCCTCCGGTGGCCTCAGTTAATAGTAGGTAACTAGTAAAGATCACTTAAGTAATGGCCGCTATGCATCGCACGCTAGAAATGGTCAAAATGAGGCGTCGGGGCGTTTTGGTAAAAACCTCACTCTGCCGAACCTCACTGTTGGCCGACCTCACTGGTGTGATACCTTGCTAGGGCCGGCCCTATGATGTAGGGATAAGAATCCCTCATTTATAGGGCCGGCCATATAGATAGGGACAGGGCGATAAAACGGTTAAGATCGAGCCCTAAAAAGTGGGAAAACGGATAAATACTCGGAGAGATAAAAATGAGATAATGGAGAGATAATGAGAGGGGGTCATTATCCCCTTGGATCCCTATCCAAGGGGGTTGGCCGGCCCTATAAAGGGACCTATGGGGCGCCGGCCCTATAGGATGCAAAATCCGAACCCCCTCCTCTCTCTAATCTCTCTAGTTCTTTCCCTAATCTCTCTCCGTTTCCCGCTTGCTACTTCGTCTTCCTCGCGTGGAGTTCTGAAGAAGGAAAAGGGTCGTTCTTCGGAGGCACTCAGAGATCCGAGAGCGACGTTCCGTGCATCGTGTGAGATCGGGTGAACAAGAAGGCAACACCTCCATTCGTACCGTCGGCATCTTCGTGAACGATCTTCCGTCTCCATCGACAAAGAAGACAATTCTCCGCGGTTAAAAGATCCGTACGAAAGGTATGTGTAATCTAACATGTAGATCTAGCGAGCATTATGATTTGCATCCATGCTAGTTAATCATTACGCTAGATTGCCGTTAGGGGTTTTCGATTCTCGTGCATACACATGCACACATATGTAGATTAGTTTCCATGAAAAGTTAAATAGTGCAACGTGCACCATGAACGGTCTTTCGACCGCCAAATCGTTTCCGCTGCGAGCCTCTGACCCGGATTAGATTCCAACATTTTGACTCACAGTACCCCATGAGTGAGGCCTCGAGGATAATGCTGCTTTGTCCAAGGGACACAACTATCCGTTACTGCAAGCGTTGGGCGGGCCGGGAGCACCAGCCGCGGGTGACCTCCTTCCTGTGCGAGCTAGTCACACGCGGTCAGGGTCCACTCCGGGCGGGCTGCAGGCACCAGCCGTAGGCGACCTTATGCCGAGAGCTTTGACTCCCAGTACCTCATGAGTGAGTCCTCGAGGATGATGCTGCTCTGTCCAAGGGACGCAGCTATCCGTTACTGCAAGCACCGGGCGGGCCGGGAGCACCAGCCGTGGGCGACCTCCTTCCTATGCGAGCTAGTCGCACACGATCAGGGTCCACTCTGGGCAGGCTGCAGGCACCAGCCGCAGGCGACCTTGCATCGGGCTTTGACTCGCAGTGCCTCATGAGTGAGGCCTTGAGGCTGATGCTGCTTGCCCAAGAATCGGGATTAACCTCGATTCTCGGAACCCTCCGAAAGGGTGGTTCCTGCTTAGATCACCGAAGGTCGCCCTGTGCGCGCCCCAAAATGGGGGCGACCTCCCTGGGGAATGTTGTCTCATTGTGCTACTTTTCTTTCTCCTTCTCTGTCTCCAAGCGAGATAATGATCTCGACTTGGAGTGGGTTATGTGGGGTGCCACACGCTTGATTCGCGTGCATGACGATCCAACTTTTGCTAAATTCTCTCCGTCTACCCGTGGTGTCACCAGGTCGCTCAACGAGCTAAGCTGCGTGGTATCAGGCCGTGTAAGGTATCTTCGCCGCATTTGCCCGTGATGTCACCAGGTCGCTCAATGAGCTAAGCTGCGTGGCATCAGACCGCGTAAGGTATCTCCACCACGTCTGCCCGTGATGTCACCAGGTTACTCAATGAGCTAAGCTATGTGGCATCAGGCCGTGTAAGGTATCTCCGTCGAGTCTGCCCGTGATGTCACTAGGTCGCTGAATGAGCTAAGCTGCATGGCATCAGGCCGCGTAAGGTATCTCCACCGTGTCTGCCCGTGATGTCACCAGGTCGCTCAACGAGCTAAGTTGCATGGCATAAGGCCTCATAAGGTATCTTTGCCGCGTCTGCTCGTGATGCACCCAGGTCGCTCAACGAGCAAAACTACATGGCATCAAGCCGCGTAAGGTGCTTCCGTCGCGTCTGCCCGAGGTCACCAGGTCACTCAACGAGCTAAGATGCGTGGCATCAAGCCGCGTAAGGTGTCTCTACCGCATCTGCCCGTGATATCACCAGGTCGCTCAACGAGCTAAGCTGCGTGGCATCAGGTCGCGTAAGGTATCTTCACCACGTCTGCCCATGATGTCACCCAGGTCGCTCACCGAGCAAAACTGCATGGCATCAAGCCGCGTAAGGTGCTTCCACCGCGTCTGCCCGTGATATCACCAGGTCGCTCAACAAGCTAAGCTGCGTAGCATCAGGCCACGTAAGGTATCTCCACCGCGTCTGCCCGTGATGCCACCAGGTCGCTCAACGAGCTAAGCTACGTGGCATCAGGCCACGTAAGGTATCTTTACCGCGTCTGCCCATGATGGCACCCAGGTCGCTCAAAGAGCAAAACTGCGTAGCATCAGGCCTTGTAAGGTACTTCCATCGCGTCTGCCTGTGATATCACCAGGTCGCTCAACGAGCGAAGCTGCATGGCATTAGACCGCGTATATGGTTTCCCCAACGATCCGAGGACCATACCCCGGACAAGGTAGCTAAATCGATAAAAAAAATAAACGACATCGCAAAAAGATCGATATGCATGAAAATTCGACATGTGTGAAATAGTGGGGCCCTATAGCTCGACAAAAATACAAATTAATAGAAATCGAACCAAAACAGAGCGTTAGGGCCAAAGGATGGAAGTTCAACGAGCGATGAAAGAATCAAAAGCTAGCTACCCCCTGTCCGGTTAAGGATCCTCAGAACCTCGGTCTTGCTTATCGCGTCCGCATGACAGCAAACAGTGGCCTTGCTTCTAGCCTTCGACGTTAGTGGTTTGCGACCTCACCAAGTTGTCTAGCTTTGAGGGATTACCAAGAGATTTTCAGGTCGCCTAAATAGGTGGTCACCCATTCAGGTCCCCATAGATCACCCCGGGGTGCTTCCTTTCATGGCATGTGAATGCGAAGGACCCTAGTCATGTTTAAAGTCCCCTAGACAGTGGACTACCCCAGCGATCTCAAGATAGTTCGGATGGCCACTGAGAACCCCGGTCTTGCTTTAAGTCCGTACGACAGCTGACTGTTCTTTGAGGAAGCTGCGTACGAGTTGATCGCGTGCGAGCTGTTCTTTGTGGATTACTATCGAGCACAGATTTGAATTCTTTAGTCCAAACACTTTATTGCACAAAATGGTTTACAAGAGGGCGCCTACGTGCAAGGTAGGAGGCTGTTGTTGTTCGACCATCTTCCCTCGATGATCTAACACCGTATCTTCGAGCTTAATGTGTTGCTGGACCAAGGCGAAGAGCTCGATCATGGTGCGGGGATTGGAAATGGCAATCGCATCATGAAGCTCACCTCCTTCAGGGAGCGCGCTTCAGAAGGCACTCACGGTTGTCCGGTCTTGCCCGACTGAGTCCTCGAGGGCGAGGTAGGCATTCTAGAATCACATCGAGAAGCACCGGAGGGTCTCCTGTGTGCCCATGGTGAGACCGAATAGTGATTCGATTCGCTTCGGAGGTTGTCGATTACACCGGTACTGTTCCAGGAATAGTCCAGACAGAGCAGTGAAGCTCGGGATCGAGGCCGGAGGTAACTTATGAAACTAGCCCAGGGTCGAACCCGTTAAGCTGCTTGGGAAGGCACGACACAGAACATGATCCTGGTCCTAGAAGAATAACAACTTTCGGTAGGCCAAGAGGTGGTCCACGGGGTCTTGCGACCCGTCGAACAACACAAACTTTGGTGGGGTCCAGTGAAGTCTCCTCGATGCACCTCCCTCGTGAAGGGCGAGCTCCCTCCCCGAGCGGCCAGGTCTTCCAAGAGGTCGACGGGCATGCCAGGTAACTGCCACTGCCCAGAGTGATCTCCCAAGAGCGGCTGTGCAGGCCCCAGACGATCTTGCATGTTTTCTCGAGGTCAGACCGTGCCCCCGCTACGGTGATGTTCGGAGACTACATCCCGACATCTGTTACGCTACTTTACCGGTAGTCGCCTCGGTGCAGGGAAAAATATATGTGAGGCCGTCACTTTGCGAGCTTCCGCACGAGGTAACACTTCCACCGTGGGTTCCTCCTCATGCTTCTCCATCGAGACCTTACCTCTGGCTCGTCCGAGTCCGCACTTCGGTGAGGAGGGGCCGTTGGCGGGGTTGACTTGTTGCTGGAGCATTGGGTGACGAGTCACTACAGCCGCTCGAGAGCGGTCCCTTTCGTCTTGTGCGCCACTCTGTCCTCCACAGGGAGCTCCTGCTGGGATGCCCGCCGTGTGGGCGCCATTATGGGTTGATACGATGCTGGGGCAGGGGGAGGTCGCGCAGGGGGAATGACCCCCACCGATATTCCCGGACGCTGGGGCAGGATCGCTGACTCTCCTCTTCACGGGTCGAGCCCGGGCCGGGGAGAGATCAGTTCTTCGGCTCATCGTCGGAACCTGGCACAGTCATGCTAGCTCGTTCATCATGGCCCGCTGAGTGGCCAACATCTCCAAAAAGAGCTGGTCGCTGAGCGAGACAAGGGATTGGGACGCTTCAGTGAGCGGCCCGTTTTGCGTAGACCCGGGGCAGGCTTTCACCCATCTTTGTCCCCGCGTGGCCGGAGCCATCCGGGTATCTTCAAGTGAGATGGCTTTCAGCCGTGTGGTTGTGGGCGTTCTCGCAGGAACCAGTCAAAAGATCCCACAAACGGCGCCAAATATTTGGGGGATATTTCTCGCTGGTCCGTGCGGTTACCCTGCAAGACAAGAAAAGAATAAGAACGGCTGGTTCCCTCCGGAGCGCAGACCCTCTGATGCTCAAGTCAGAACAGGTACAAACATGGGAGAGCTGTAGTAGTTAGAAGTGGTAGGGTTGTGGGTTTCGAACCTGTACTTTGGAGCCGGGGGTGGTACCTTTATAGCCTTTTGCAGCCCGTCAGAGCCTGACACATGGCAGCGCCTTCCCGCACCTTCCATACCCCTATGTGCCGGCCCACATGGGCTCTAACAGCTTTTGTCGTTTAGCCTGCCAAGCGGTGGTGAGGGAGGGTGCACCGGTCTTGTCTTTGCCAGGTGGAGGTTCTAGAAAGTTCAAGTCTGGGAGGTCCCAGACCGTTTCTGCCGACTTCCGTGGACTGTAATCGTCCACGTAGCTCCATGGAGGTAGTGACACCTGTCGATTTGGCACCGCTTTACTATAGGTGACCTCTGTGGGCAAAGGGGGCGATCTCCTAGGCTATTGGCGTGATCAGGCGAGCTGCTTAGCGAGCTGTGGGTGTTGGGTTTGACGAGCTCCTGATAGAGCTGTGGATGTTCGATTTGATGAGCTCCTAAGCGAGCTGTGGGTGTCGGGCCTTGGCGAGCTCCCGAGCGAACTGGGGGGTATCGTTCCTTGGCGAGCTCCCGAACGAGCTATGGGTGTCGGGCCTTGGCGAGCTCCCGAGCGAGCTGGGGGGTATCGTGCCTTGGCGAGCTCCCGAACGAGCTGTGGGTGTCCGTAGATATCTTTCTAAGCTTCCTATTAGCAAAAGGGGGCGATCTTTTAGTGTGCGAGCTAGTCGCCGGGAGGGCTGTGAGCACCGGTCACTGGGCGACCTCTACCACGTGCGAGCTGGTCGCATGCGGTCAGGGTCCACCCTGGGCGGGCTGTAAGTCACGGCCACAGGCGATCTCTGTCCCAGAGACGCAATGATTCGCTACTGTAAGCGTCGGGCGGGCTACGAGCATCAGCCACTGGGCGATCTGTACTTCGTGCGAGTTAGTCGCATATGGTCAGGGATATCCCTGGGCAGGCTGTAAGCCACGGCCAAAGGCGGTCTCGCGTAGGGAGCTTAGACTCGCAGTACCTCACAAATGAGGCCTCGAGGAAGATGATGCTCTGTCCAAGGGACGCAATTCTCCATTACTATAAGCGTCGGGCGGGATGTCAGCACCAGCTGCGGTGCGACCTCCGCGTGCGAGCTAGTCGCATGCGGCCGGGGTCAGCTCCGAGCGGGCTGTTAGCGCCAGCCATAGGCTGTCTCGCGTAGAGACTCCGGGTGGGCTACAAGCCATGGCCACAGGTTGGCCCCGGGCAGGCTGTGAGCCACGGCCACGGGTGCTTCTTCTCTCTTTGTGTCCTGCTCAAATTGCCTCTCGCTACTGCCACGTGGACAACAAACTGGTGAGAATTTTTGCACCAACAGCCCCTCCACCTTAATACATCTGTAGTCACCACCGGTTCACTTTTAGTGAGCTGTCTAACAAGTTAGTGCTACATCTTATACTCCATTATACATGATCTCCCTATTTGATCATCCCTTTTTTCAGTGAACTATTCACAGATAAGGACTGCGTAGTTTTCCCGATGAACAAACTTGAGATCAACTAATGTGAATATATATGAAGGTCTCCTTTATAGGAGGGTGGATTCCATCTTAAGATCTAGAGTTCCCCGTAACCCTAACTCAGTCACCCAAGATATCCAAGTGTTGACCCTTAGGACCTCACTGATTGATAAGTCAAAATAATTGGGCCAAAGCTTGAAGTTTGCTAGTCTTTCAAGATTGAGAGCAAGTCGACTTATGCAAGTAGTACGTGAGAACTCATATGACCATGACAGTACAAAGGTGTCATTGGATTTACTCACGATCCATCAATGCATCTCATGCACTCGCATCTTTGACCTGAAATCATACATTCCAATGGCTAGAGATTCATCATCCATGTCAGAGTCAAAGATACTACAGTTTACCTAATAAGGTATCCACTCTCATTATAAGCTGTGATTAGTTTTAAGTGATTAGTACCAATGGCTCATATTTCTCTTTTTATGAATCTCATCCATACAAATAAGTCGCATCTTTAATCACTTGCGGACTACCTACTTAACCATTTATCTCATGAACGTATTATAATGCCATATCCATTAATAAATAACTGAGGAAAAACATAAAACATTGTTTGAGGGCATACAACCCTAACACTGAGGGCCTTAAAATTGGTGCCCCCAAACTGTTCCTCCTATTATTGATGGGAGAGGAATTAGAAGAGAGAGAGAGTGAACCAAGGGAGTATTAGCTGAATGATCCTTACACTTAAACTGGCTAATGCCTTTATCTTTAGGTATACAAAGGATTAGCCCCGTTCTTGTTGCTCCCAGGTCTCTTTTTATAGGAGACGATCGATGGAGGAGGCTAGGGAGGTCTTTCATTACATGACACACGTCTCCCCATATGTTGTGATCTCATTACATACAAGACCAACCCATCTCTCCTTGGAAGCTGCCTCTTAAAGGTTAATTGGTGCTGAATCTTATGCCACGGATCCATCCAGGTGATGTCTCACGAGCCCTTCTTAGTGCGTTGTTTCCCCTTCGGACGAGGCTGCCATGCGTAGCCTCTTACTTGGACCGTTCGCGCTATTGTAGAGGCTTCTGTATGGAGCCATTTGGTAGGTCGAGGGTTTGGTTCTCGTGGCCATGCTTTGACCTTTGAGTTGAGTTGGCCTACTCCTAAGGCGCACCTTGTTGGTGAGTTTCGAGATGAGCTTTGTTAGTTGTCGGAGTGATTTCCCTCCTAGTACACCCCTTGTTTCTCGCTCAAGCGACTCTTTGATGATTATGGTTGGATCTTAAGGATTTGAGTTGCATCACGTCTGCCTGTCTCTCTTGCCTTACTCGATCATTAGAGTCTTCTCTCCTGAAAACTTTGACTTAGTGCCGAGTGAAGGGCCAGGTTGATATTTTATGCATCCATATTTGCCCCCTCACATGGACTCTCGACTCATAGTAGCTTGGTCGGTCATAACTTGTCATTCGATTGATGCACACTAGAATTGGGTCCAGGAGGTGTACGTCCCCTCCCCTTGTGCCCCTAGGGAGGGGTTTATGCATCCCTATAGAGGGTCCTAGCGATTGACCATGCTCCAAAGGCCGGGGAGACTACCGACCCCTATGGTAGCTCATGCCCCAGAGGGGGCTTGGACACACCTCGACGGCTCATGAGACTCGCATGGTAAAGGATGAGATCAACGGTAAAATAAAAAATTTACCGTGCAGAAACAACCGAAGTCTATACCTAGATGGAGACACAACAAACAAACAACACTCAAAGTGCAAGAACCACGTGTGATACAATGCTGCAAGTGCAAATGGTAGAAGCATACAAGGCTCAACCTAAAGAGATAAGTAAAGACACACAAGAATTTTTAGGTGGTTCAAAAAATCCTAACTCCACCACGAGCAAGCCCGGACAAGCACAATAATCCACTATACATGCAATATTGAAGTATAAACACAAGAAAGAAAAATACCCTTGAAGCGAGTGATACATCCACAAACCCTTCGAGCTTGGCACAGAGGATCAACAACCACTCTGTTAATCCTCCTTCTTCAAAGCAATTTCCTGCTAGTATCTCCTTGTGTGCCTCTTGTGAATACTCAGAATGACTCTGAATACTCGAATACTTGCTTGCAATTCGGATCGCCAAAATGACTCAGAATACGTACTCGACTCCCTGAAAGGAGATCGAGTCACACCTCGGACACCTCTGATGATTTGATTATTTTTTGCAAAGAACGAATGATGCAATGAATACAACAAGAAAAAAACCGAGAAAATACCTTTAGAAAAACTCAACTCCACATCGAAATGACTTCTCGTGTCTAAGAGTACGTGTGAAATAGTACGTGAGCTTCAAATTCTATAGACTCCAGCAGTGTGGTTTGATATGATCCTTCTATTAAGAAAATATCTCCTTAGGATGTACCGTGTTCACGACCCATCTTGGTAGCAGAAGGATTTGGTCATAGATACTCGATCGGTTTTGCTACATATCAAAATTTATTGAAGACTTAAGCTTATCATGTTATTGGGCTGATGCCTGTGAATCCCTAAGGGATCGAGATCTATCGATACTCATATGTCTAGATCTACCTTACAAGGGGATTTAGATTCATACCTCCGTGTGAATCTTTTAACCACGAAAAAATTCTTGGATTATATAATGAAGAATATGACGTTGGAGATCACCTCGTTTGCCCAATCACATGATCCGTGAAAACCCCTTGCTCAAGGTCACTGAGTACAGCCGTAGCAAGGCTCGATCTCTAATGGAGGTGGAGGAAGGAGGACGAAGGAAGGAGAAGATGAAAGACGTCGTTAGACATCATAAAACCCTAACACTTTTCTTAAATCTAGCAACCCATGAAGTCTCCTTTAAATAGTTAAGCTAGCCCCCAAATCATAGCTATTCGCTCACACAACTTAAACCTGTGGAACAGAATATGAAATTTCACATTCCCGTCGGGGTCGTGCGTAGAACCTGGGCAAGTTGTGCGCATGACTTACCTGGACAACCAATCGAGCGCATGACTTTGTCAGATCATGCACACAACTTGACTGGACGCACTAATCCTGCAATGTTGCAGATAGTGGTCCACTTCTTTAGGGTTACACCTTTTTGTCTCCTATTTACCTTCACCTGGGATACTTGTGAGGCTCTTTGGGGGATTTTTCTTAGTTTCCTCACTCTCCATTAGTCAGACCTAGATATGGTCTATATAGTTATATGGATATGGTGAAACCTTCAAGGATTAAGGTTCCTAGCTTCCATTCGGGTTCCACTAGTGTACCACTAGTGCTCTGAGTCCGACTAACCTATATCTTAACTCGTATACCATAAAGGCTACATTCTAGTTCCCCCAAACTTACTCTCCCTCAGAGACCTCTGGTCTCTGCTTATCACTGGTAGTGTGATGACCCTTTAAAATTGGTGCCATTACATACCTTAAGCAGAGGGGAGCATTGTCTGAATTGAGTGGTCACCTACAAAAGTCCCCATTTAGGTCAACCCAATGACACACACCTTTGGATGCTCAACCAAGCTTCCAAAGCTGGTCGATCAATAGTTCAACTGTTAACCACAAGACATGGATTATCTGTGTGGTTGGTTGACTCAAGGGATGCACCCATCCATCTCCATATATGGATAGCCTCTAGAAGGTGCATGCCACATCAATGCCAGTCGAGTAACCAAGTGCACATGGAATTAGGTCGTGTATAGATCCCCCGCACATTGGTGCACCAACGCCACTCAACTGGTTAGACCTGTGATCATGGTTCCTCAAGATTTAGGACCAACTACCATAAGCAGAAACACAACTAATGCACCAGTGTCTACCTACCGATATGTGTGTCATGTTCATTTTTGTTCAGTACAGACACTGTGGCCGGCAAGGATTGTGGCGGAGACTTATCATGCTCTCTCCTTGCCAACAGTTTTTCCTGATTAAGATAGCCAAATCTTATCAGGAGCTACAAACTACTTTAGTTTAACCTGAGAGCTGGTCCACCAAGTCTCCCAAGCATGAAGCCTATCATGCACCCAGGGTCCTACTGAGCCCCAAGGTTAATACCAGCTCTATCAAACTAAACACATGATTAAATATGTACCCAATATAGATTCTATTTATTTAATTATTAAATCCATATATTAAAACATAGTTTTTATAAGCTAAAGGCCATATCAACTCCAATAATCTCCTACTTGGACTAGTAGAAGAAAACGATCTTAACGCCCATAGCCTCTACTAGCTTGTCAAAAACTTTAGTAGGAATCGCCTTGGTGAAGGGATCTAACATATTGTCTGCAGATGCTATCTGGGTCACCGCAACCAATACATGCTCTTGGAACTATCGGATTAAGTGAAACTTCCTTTGAATGTGCTCGCCTTTTCTAGTAATCTATTGGCTCCTTAGACTGTGCCACCGCTCCACTGTTATCGTAGTAAAGTACAACAAATTTTTGAGCCTCTAGTACACACTCCAAATACTTAAGGAATTTCTTGCGCTATATCGCCTCTTTAGCTACTTCGCATGCTACTACGTACTCGACTTCAGTGGTAGAATCTGCAACGCATTCCTGCTTCACACTTTCTAGTTGACTACCCCTCTGACCTAAATTGGACACATAGCCTGACGTTAATTTTTTAGAGTCCATATTTGACATAAAGTTAGAGTTAGTGTATCCAACTAATGTCAAATATGGTGAAGAGTATATACTAGCTCGAAGTCCCTCATCCTATAAATGTACTTCAGTATATATTTCACAGTTGTCCAATGAGCTGGACCTGGATTCAATTGAAACCGATCCTTAATGCCTATTGCATAGCTAGCGGATATCTGGCCTAGTAATACATAGCATAACCGAAGCAAAGGGAGACTTCTGCATCTTCGCCTACTCCTTAGGTGTCTTAGGACATTGGTCCATAGACAAATTCAAGCCATGCCTAAATGGCAAGAATTCCTTTTCAGAATTTTTCATATTATATTTAGCCAATATTTATCTACATAGGCATGTTGTGACGAGAGAGTCTTGTTCTAGCGATCTCGAATTACCTTGATTCTCATAACATAACTTGCTTCACCTAAGTCTTTCATATTGAATTATGAAAACAACCACGACTTTTTGGTTGACAACAATCCTACATCATTTCCTATGAGTACGATACGATATACATAAAGTACTAGGTACACCATAGTAGTTCCATCACTCATTTTATAAACACAATGTTCATTCTCATTCTGATCAAATCCATATGACTGGATTGCCCGATCGAAATAGATGTTCCAACTTTTGCTTGCTTACTTCAGTCCATATATATATTGCTACAACTTGCAAACCTTATCTTCCTAACCTGATACCTCAAAGCCTGGGGCCTACCTCATATATGTCATTTTCTAAATTTTTGTTAAGAAATACGGTCTTGACATCCATCTACCAAATCTTCCAATCATAATACGCTACGATGGATAAAATGATTCGAATAGACTTAAGCATAGCTACCAGTGAAAATGTCTCATCATAGTCAATTCCTTCTCTTTGGGTAAAACTCTTGGCAACTAACCTAGCTTTATAAGTCTCAACCGAACCATCGGGTCATCTTTTTTTCTTGAACGTCCACTTACACCCAACGGGTTTAATATTGGGTGATGGTGTTACAAGAGTCCAGATCGATTTATTGGTCATTGAAACAAGCTCTACCTTCATGTCCTTTCGTGAGGCAATATGGCCAACTAGGATAAGATCTCTTGCTGCCTCAGGAACCTAAGGAACTCGTCAGTTAGATATCCACCACCTCAGTCAGATTGAAGGATTTTTATATATTCACATATCTGCTTTTCAACTTCGGCTTTGAACTTCGTGAATTTGCTAAAAGAGTCAGACATCCGATACATTAGATAAATATAGTCATATCTTGAGCAATCATTAGTAAAAGTAATGAAATACTTATGGCCTCTTATCGCCTAGATGATCATGGGTCCGTACACATCGGAATAGATCAACTCCAATACTTTAGTGGCCATATTACCATTTTCTTTGAAAGCCCTCTTGGTCATCTTGCCCTCTAGAGAGGATTCATCTGTGGAAAAACTGCCTAAAGCATCTGGATCGAGGAATCCTCCCTTGACAAGTCTGCCCATCCTATTTGAATCAATATGCCCAAGTCTTAGGTGCCACAATTTGGTTTATAAGTCTAAAGGGTTTTGATGTTTTAACGAGTTTACTTTGAAAACATTTACAGCAACATTATCAGTGTCCTATAATGGCTCTAATATAAACATATTATTATGCATGTTTCCTTTAGCTATATAGGTACCATTCAACTTAAAAGACGCACTATAAGCATCAAATAAAACTGAAAACCTTTACTAAGAAAACAAGAAATAGAAATCAAATTTTGTCTTAAACACGGTACATAATAAACGTCTTCTAATATTAGAGTTCATCCATCACTAAATGAAGATCAACGTTCCCCACAGAAATTCCTTCAACAACTACAACAATCCTCATGCTAAGCACCCCACCTTTTTGTCTATAGCCTCCTGCTTTCCTTGAAGCCCTGCAATGAATTGCAAGCGTGGTTAGTAGACTCAGAGTCTATAACCAAAGAAGCAAGTGATCTTCTAAAAGTCATTAAGGATTAAACAATGTTGAGTTGAGGTTTACCTGTGCAAGCTCCTTGAGGCTAGGCTTGTGGCAATCTTTCTTCTAGTTCCCTTTCTCTCCACATTGGAAACATTTTTCGATTGACTTCTTGGAATTGCCAGACTTAGGGGTCTACTGATGAGCTTGCACTTGCTTCTTGGGCTTCTTAGCCTTCTTCTTCTGAAATCCGATTTTACGCTTCAGAGCTGTGCTCTATATTATGGGTTTGCCCCTTAACTTTCATGCCATCCTTAGCGGCCTAGAGTGCAGCTAAGAGTTCAGAGTTAGTCATCTCCAACCAATTAAAACTTAAATTGGTGACAAATCCCTAAAACGTTCCCGACAATAAGGCTAAAAAGATATTTGTTTTGAACTTCACCATCTAGCACAATGTTGAAATTGGCCAGTTCACTCACATAGCTGAAAAACTTCAGTATGTGGTCTCAAACCGGTATTCCTTCAGACATCTTAGTGCTAACAAGGTTCTTGATAGGTAACTATTGGTCCGAGTGCGTGGTGAAAGTGTTTTGTTATCCAAAAGGTGGCGTAGGAATTAGTGTTTTGATAATCCAACAAAAAGTCGGGATGCAAAATTTTTGGGTCAAATCAAAACCAAATTCGCATCATAGCTAGATAATAGTTAATTATGAATTATCATGGTTTTAGAAAAATAAATTCTAATGAATACCATCATTGATTATTAGAAGTTTACCTTTTAGGACTTATAGATGTCTAAGGTTGTAGATCTGATGAAGACAAAGGTTAAAGATAAGTTGCGATCTCGCTACCGTCTTGCTTCAACGTCTATCCCATGCACACGAGTTGCAGTGGTAGACTTGTGGAAGTCTTCTCCTTTTTCTAAATCCTTACAAAGAATGCTTGATGAAGACAAAAGGATCCATCTTGATGAAGCCTGAAGGGGAGGGAGATCTTTCTTCCTTCTCTTCTTTCATCTCTTACTTCTGATTTCTCTCTTAGCCAAAGTCCACAAAAGGGGAGAGGGGGATTTCAGTTTTGGCTTACTTGGATAGCCAAACGGGGCGGCTAGGGTTAGTTATAGGCCAAAATCCCAATAGATAAGGTTCCTATTATGAAGGGATAGAGATCCCTCAAATCTCTCTCCTCATAGACTTTTATGGATGTTACCATATGAGGATTTCGGCTAGGGTTTATCCCTTGGACGAAATTCTCATGGGTAGTACCCATAGGGGTCGGCCAACTACACCAAAGTTACACCATAGGTTCTAGCACCTACTAAGTCAAGAAAAGCTTGCCACTTGTTAACCTAGTTTGATTATGGTCAAACCCTAATTTTTTATATAGCTTCTCCTAGTCCAACTAGGCAACCAATAAGATAAAATAATTAATTATCTATCAACATCCACCTTGGCTAATTATTATAATACCCTTGTACTCATGGGTTATCTCCTTAGTTCACCAAGATGTCGACTAGAGAGGGAGATGGAGTCATACTCTATCCCAGATCACTTATGGCACCTTCTATATTTTAAAGAAGTCATTAAGGTCCATTTAACTAGACATGCACTAACGACTTCTTCTAGAATGTCCAAGATCCAACTTAACCCTTAATTGACACTTATGATTTTTTTGAAGAATATCAATTTAGTCAACTTAGTCAAGAAATGTGATCCTAGTAAACTCTAGAAATCACTTATGACTAACTTCCATACTATAATGTTCATATCTTTATTCCATGAGCCCGGTGCCTACCAGGTGGGTCTCACTGAGGAACCCTAGTCAAACTATATTTTCTCTGTGCGGGGGCCCTAGAAAGGAACCGTTTAGGTAAACCTATGTTATAACTCCTAATCTATTTGCTCCTAGGTTTACTGGTCTCCATAGTGTTATTCACTATCAGTAAACCCTAATTATACTGAATCGGGTTCATTGGCTATTAGTGGTGGTTAGGAGTTGAAATCTTTAGGACCCTGATAACCTTGGCTCCCACTGGTGCCATAGCCTAGGACATATGAGTGAACAGTACCTACAACCACTACTAAAGCACTGCTACACTTCGAGGCTATTAGTATTTATATAAGTCCCTTTTACCCTACTATGCTGCACTTGAACCCTGCCAATCCGATGTCCATGAAATTAATTAAGATCAGTACCGACTGTTCCTCTCAGATTAATTCGCCCACTTGAGTCTTGACTTCTCAAAACTTTGTGATCACCATCTTAGTACTAGTATGGCTAGCAAACCTTAGTGATCAACCCTTCATGAGAGTCACTCAATGAGACACCTAGTTCCCCTAAGAGAATATAGAATTTATACGGACTGCTTACGTTCCCTAAAGCCCAATATAAACCACATAATCTACCCATGTTTAGGTCTCTGATAAATCATAATGTTTGGCAGGTTAAAACGGTAAACAATAAACTAAGGGTTCATAATACATCCTAGGATTATGGTTCTACTCAACTAGCAGTAGAGGTCTAATGGCTTTGAGAGACAGTTGTTAATACTGATTTTCTCTCTTGAATTCATTCGATGCATTTCGGTTACATCAACACTACATAACTTAGTATCTCATATCGATGGTCGAGATAAACCATCTCTCATATAGAGAAGGTCAGTGTATTATAGTCTTGCAAGCTAGGTGTCCAGTTTAGCAACTAACTACGAACCTACAATTTTCCACCACCAGTCAATTGATGGTTGACTTCGAGTGTGATGCACTATAAAGTGTTAAGATATCGTCTACTGGGTTGTCACGCAGACACTGTTGAGTAGAGAGATAGAAAGAGAGAGTGAGTTGACACAGGATGTGGTAACAAAGTTCGGCCGAAGCCTACGTCTCTGTACGGTAAGATGCAACCTTTGAATCCACTAATTTTGAAAAAAGTAGAGCTACTCTCATCCCGTCATCATCTCTGTTGGCCGCAAGCAGGGCTGGCAGGTCCCACCAATGTCTCCATATACCCCAAGCAGGGTTGACGGGTCCCGTCTTCATCTCCACGGGCCCTAGAAAGGGCTGGCGGGTCCCGCCATCATCTCCGTAGGCCCCAGGCAGGGCTTGTGGGTCCCGCCGTCATCTTCGTGGGCTCCAGCAAGGCTGGCGAGTCCCACTATTGGGTGCTAGCCAGATTTAGACCCACAGTAGTATCACATGGCTTTGATACCAATTGAAATTCCATGCTCACAGGGGTCCAATATAGAGGTTATCATAGTAAAGAGGGAACGCTCGATCTAATAAAATTTTTGCACATAATAGCATGCCCTTACAACATAATGCAAATAAGGTGACAGGTTACTCTTTTAGATCTTTCTTACATTCACTCGCTAACTACTCGCTCTTTTAAAGATTATTCTATTAGATGCAAAGGGAGGTGCTATCCTCTCCTCTTAAGGGTACAAGCAAAGGTGAAGACCTAGAGCCAACTATGTGCTTAGGAAATAAACAGTCATGGGTTAGCAGAATAGTAAAGCACATGGTCTTTATGTGGAAACCCCAAAGGGAAAAACCACATCGGGACCATGATCTCGAATGTGCAAGTGATCCATTAGAAAGGGTATAGGTACAGAGCACATAAAATTATCTCGGATGAAACAAACGTTTCACGGATTGCACGGGTCTCATGCACTGCAATCGACATACACAAACTCCCATAATCTCTTTTCCTTAAACTCTGTCGCTTTCCGCCCTCAGCTTCCTGAGCACCGCTAGTTTCACACCGAATTTGTAAATGCACATTGCAAGGTCTCAATCCACATGAGACACCAAACACCCTTCAGCAAAGGATATATGGACCCAATTAAGGGTTCCACCCTACCGAATCCACATTGGTGGGAACCCTCCAAGGATTTGTCTCTCCCAATTCCCTATGAGGGGGCCTTCAAGCCGACGCGAACGATTTCTTCCAAGTGTATCCGACCCTCTAATGATTTGTCTCCCGTAATTCCCTATGAGGGACATTCAAGCCATAGCGAAGGATTTTTCACACTCCCTTCACAAGTGCAACCCAATACATATGTGATTTCAAGGGTTTATTCAGGAAAGATCAAATCAGCGGGAAAGATATTCAAACTCCATAAACTTCCATCACACGAGGGATGAGAAACCCACTGGTCCGAATGAGGAATTGAATGGACCATATCAACGCCCTCGAGAAATTGCTCAAAAGACTCCAAAAGATAGAGGTGCAATTCACACTAACATTAGATATATGAAAATCTCTAGGGAAGACGGAGGGGTAAGGAATTATCAAGAGAGAACGAGCCACCAAAAAACATCTACAAACCTTCTAGACAAAAGAAGAGGATCAACCTTTATATAGTCCCCAGAAATCATAGCTACGGCCCGGACCACTTATTGTACGGTCCAGACCCAGGTTGAGACCGTAGTAGGCAATTGGCCACCACTATCCGACCATGTTGGGGACCACTCTAGGCAAAACCCTTAGCAATTTCGTCAAGTGTTGGGAACCGCTCTAGGCAAAACTGTAAATCCGTCGAAAATGTATTTTCACAATCCGAAAAATCCGAAAACTCTGTCAAACTTCAATTTTAAATATTAAAATATTTTAAACGGGCATGGCCCTCAAAAGGCATGAAAACGACGAATCAATCAGGAGGTACACAAACTGAGTAAAATGGTTTCACAATCAACATATAAAAAAAACCCTTACCGTACCCAGTGGATTTGCAACATGGTTCATGCAAGTATGCAAGCAAAGCATTCTGATCAGAACTGATACTGAGATGTACTACTGAGCTGATAATATGTTGCATCGCTGAAGTCTTCAATGGGTTGTGAATGAGCACGTTGTCCTAACACATAGGTTACACCAACCTCACCTAGTTGGTTTGCGCTCACAAATTTCGCCAACAAAATAGACGTACAACATACGCTGTAACAAGCGGCTGGTGGAGACGCCAATAAGTGCAAGTGCATAGCGTTGCTGACGAGAGATGGTCAGGGATCAATGGACATGACGGCGTCAGACTAGGAGAATTGGTCATCATGTATAATGACCATATATGCTTGGATGGACTAGAGTGCATAAGTGTGGTGTATAGCTAAGATAGATGGTGATGAACCATATATGATCAGATGGATCGGAGTGCATAAGTGGTGTTGTATGGCCAGAAGAGTACGTGTCATCTCTTGAATAGTTTTGGCTCTTATCATGTTTGATCTCGAAGTGAGTTTCGTAATCCTTTCTTATTGGCAAGACATGGTCGGATGGATCAGAGTGCAGAAGTGTGGTGTAAGTCAGGAGAGATGAATGGTCATCTCTCGAAGAGTTTTGGCTCTTGTCATCTCTGATCTCGAATCGAGTTTCGTAATCTTTTCTTACTATTTTACGATTGAGGGTTGTTGTTGGCCTAGGTCCCGTGGATGTCCATAGCCCTAGCTAGCCTATTTTCTATGCACCACATAAGAGAAATTAGGAATTTAGTATGCTCTTATCCACAAAGTGGTCCATGTACTTGGTATACAAGGGAGGCCAGGGGGCACCTGGCATTTGTCTTCTTCTCATTTCAATGCCATCCATCTGAAGCACGCGCTAGTTCTAATCCATGTAATGTCCTTGTAGTCCATGTGAAGATATCCCCTTCATGTCCAGACTTAATTCCATCCCAACTGAGCCCACCACCAAGACCACATATGTTTTGTGGACTCGATCCCTTTCTGAAAGTGGTGCCCGGATGCATAGAATCATCTCTTCTCCTCTTTAAATGCCCCCCCCCCCCCCCCCCAAAGCTATGTAACTTGAAATCTTACAGTTTCTTTTCGCTCGAAGATCCGTTTTATATTTCATTTTCAGCATTCGAAGAAACCGATCAAAATAGTACGTAGAAATACGAACAATCCAATGATGGATGAATTCGATATCTCTAGCAGTACGATCATGTTTCACCGGGGTAAGTGATGCTAATGTTGAAAGTACAAAATGCTCGAGGTGGAAATTTTGTAGATTATGGCGATTGATTGTCTGAAAAAAATTGACATGGATCCAAAATTGGATAATCATATTGATCTACTACTTGTATCCTTGTTGGATGTATATTTTCTTATAGTAATCTTTTGATTCTTTTGTGTATACCAATCGTTTATTCTTTTGTGTAGTTTTCACCTTATTGGTGACCATACAATTTGTACATATCTCTATATTTGGCTCTATAATGAAGGCAATTTCTCCCGAGTTACATTGTATCAATGAAATGATCCTTCTGGCAAGCTTCTCAGGGGTGTTATGATTCGACACCATCATTGTTGCGACGTGGAAGCACAAGCACAAATAGTTGCCTGATGAATCAGGCACAGAACAATCACATATATTCACAAATAACAGAAAGAAAAGAAGAGAGCAAAGCACACATGACATACACGAGACAACGATTTACTTGAAAAATCTTAATAAAAAAATACCACAGTCGACAAACGATCAAAATTAATCCACTCGCTAGAAACTTTGAATCAATAGAAGGTACGAGCAATCGCTCACCCTAAGGTTTCTAAAGAAACTCATCGAAATCTCACACATTATGCACCCGGCTCCAAAACACAAACCCTTCATATACTTCGGGTTACATGGTATAGGCTAATGTTGTCGAGGCTAGCAGCCTCCTCCGAACCCCCATATAGCAGGCCCGCACGATTTGGCGGCCCCATCAGTAATTGTGTCACAACTCAACAATCTTCACCTTCACTGGCTTTACAACTTTCACGGCCACCACCTCCCACCCTCCATCCACCCTCTCCACTCAGCCACCTCTCTTATCCACTTCTATTCTTTCTTTCCACCTCTTTCATACCTTCACTGATCACGCACCTCCTTTCTCCTTTTCTTTTGTTCCTATCCTCCTACCAACTTCCGCCAATCAGCCACCAAAACCTTATACACTCCCTCTGTTCCACTGTAGCTCCTCGCGCAACCTTATTTTTGATCGCCGGTTATATGAATCATTCTTGGTAAAACCATCACGCCATACAGGGATGGAACCAGGATTTTATATTGACAGGCCAGGACCAAAGCATAATAATTTTATCTGGGAGGTCAAAGCATAAACCAAAAAAAAATTATATACTAAGGTTCAAAACTTTTACTATATAAAATTTTAAAAAAATATAATTGAGGGGGGACCATGGCCCCCCTTGGCCCATACATAGTTCTGTCCCTGAAGCTATGTCCCATCAACTTGGGGTCAGCTTTCTGAATTATTCTTTGCCGTTCATTTCTATTTAGGATTAATGGATCCTAACATGGCTGCTAGATAAGTGCCATGTATGGACCCAATCTCAATGTGCTTATAGGATTTGGGTCCAAATCGTGATTACCAAAATCTAACTTATGGTAACTATGACTAGCTATCAGGAACTACTGACTATAATACCAAGCATCTAAAGTACAATAGCTGCCAAGAGGAGAGAGAACAAATCTGTCATGTAGGGCAAGGTGGAGAGAGAGAGAGAGAGAGAGAGAGAGATTGTTTTCACTTTTCTTTACAGAAATCTTGTGATGGTGTGAAGTTGATGCCTTGCTAAAGGATGGGAGGGAAGGACGTAAGGCGTGCCATCTAATTTAAAGGCTAGGGTTTGCATGGACCACGTCCATATTTCAGGGCTAGGGTTTGCATGGACCACGTCCATATTTACCCGTGGCAATGATGGCAATAAGTGCCCAGTAAATACTATTTGGCCAGACAGTTCTACATACTCTCAATAACAACATCCATTTGCCTACCTGTTGCAGCTTAGTGCCTGGATACAACGAACGGCTGTGATCGGGTTTGTAAAAAAAAAGTCGGGAAAACTTTCTAGATGAACAGTATTTTCTTTAAGGGTTATTTCGACTTTGCCCCCCAATTTTGCCTAGAATTAGACTTTACCTCTAATATTTCATTAATTAGACTTTACCCCCCAAAACTAACTGTTCCGTCAGATCACCCCCAAAACTTTTTTTCTTTTCCGTCAGCTCACCCTTTCTCTTGGATGGTGAGTTGACTGAACAGTTAGTTTTGGGGGGTAAAGTCTAATAAATGAAAATAAGGAGGGTAAAGTCTAATTCAAGGTAAAATTTGGGGGGCAAAATCAAAATAACCCTTTCTTTAATTGTCAGGGTGTGAACATCTGATTTCGACTCCTCTCCATTAACAGATCTCTCCGTACCACAGTAGTGGCACAAACGGCATACAGCTGTCCAAATTTTTTTTTATGGACCGATCAGGTGATCAGACTATCGGATCGAGGACAGAACCTAAATTATAGGTCGAACATGTCCGAAGATCGAAACAGGAGAAGCCAACATAACTGTCATTTTTTATTAAATTTCATAATCTCGCGAACTTGATATCAACAGTCAGGACTCAAACACACAAACAAGACAACAACGATCTTAAGAAAAAGTTCGCACCACAGTGTTCATATCGGGAGTCGAACAGAAAACCTCTCTAGCATGGGAGATAGGAAGTACCACTCGGACAAGAGCCTGTTGGTGCACTCCAGGGTTAAACGAGGGCTGAATGTGATTCACAGGAAGATTCGTGTGCCATCCGATGGCTGTGATCCTGTTTGTGCACACATAACATGACTTATCCGTCTGCTACTGGAGGAAAATGGAGGGACCGTTATAGGAGGGGTCGAGCCCATAGAAAGTTCTCCCTGTCAGCAACATTTAGTGCAGTCGCAGTCAGGACTTAGTGCGATTCCACCTTTCGTGGGGTGCTGCATCGGACGACTTGATGCGATTCACTCCCCATTAATGGACGTCCAGTGATTAGTGTAGAGGTGCTCGAGTTCCTACAGTACAGACTAACAGATATGGGCCCGTGGCACACCATCCCCGTCGATCTCAGGCCCAAAGGATAATCGCACTCGGCCCACTTCACCGAACGAACTGAGATTCCCGTTCGCGACGGAACCGAAGGAAGCATCAACCTGAGAGGATACCGGCCCCATCAGACCTGCAGGCTGCAGCAACAGGTTATCAGCATTATGAAAAACCTGCTGTAGTCAGTTGACAGAGGACCTGAACACAGGACCGCAAGTGATGGCAACCTGCTGCAGCAGGTAGGGGTGGGCTATCGTAGAAAGTGACCGGCAATATCCATTCATTTTATTCTTTCTTGCAACAATTCGATTGGTTGCTTGGATCCAAGCATGAGCCTCTTGCTTGGGCAAAAGTATCTAAGGTGGTTGTCACTATTGCTATATTCAGAACTAGTGGCAATGGGTGTGGTGGAAGCCCTTGTTGTTCTCGGGATTCGCGGATTCGCGGAAGGCTATTGCTTATCTCCTTCTCTATTGCTCTTTCGTCGTTGATGTTTGACGGCGGATTTGCACAGTGTTAGAAGTTAAGGACAGACCCCCATCCGTGATCTTATTTTGGACTTCGTGGAGGCGGAGGCATATACACAGTTTGTGGCAACGGAAATGGGACGTCGTTGTTTAAGCAGTTTGTTAGCTCATCTGGTGGGAGCATAATTCGTGAGTTTTTTAATGATGTGTAAGCTCGGACGAGGATATTGGCAGCTTATCCGTCTATTTTGGAATGGTATGAGTACCATGGATATCATTTTTTAATTATTTTGTGAGTGTTTGCTATTTTCTTTTTTTATTATTTTTCTAATAAACCAATTTTTTTTTAAAAAAAAAAAATCCCTCTGTGGTGAGGAGGTTCGGCCTGGACCCCAACCAGTTTATTAAAAAAAGAGAGGGGGGGGGGGAAGAATTACAGCTCAGGGATTGCTAGTTCAAATGTTCAACAGGATAGCCTTCGCTCCCTCCGAAGTGCAGGACGCCCACAGATGGACCAGCGACTTCGTCGTGAGGATAGTCCGATCCGCCGGCATGAAGCGACCCTCGAAGGTCCTCTGATTCCTCTCCAGCCATAAGGACCACGAGATCCCTATGGCGAGCAGGTCCTAAGCTCGTCTGTCCTGACCCCTAAAGCGCTTGCGTCGCCATCGGCTCCACAATTTTGAAACTGTATCCGGAAT
This sequence comes from Chamaelirium japonicum, assembly GCA_947650365.1. Lineage (NCBI taxonomy): Eukaryota > Viridiplantae > Streptophyta > Magnoliopsida > Liliales > Melanthiaceae > Chamaelirium > Chamaelirium japonicum. Next base: position 38,591,191 of record OX393554.1, read on the forward strand.
CGGTCTGACACCAAGGCGATTAGTGAAGTGAGTCCACATAGTCCTCGAATAGACACAACCCATCAGCAGGTGGTCCGCACCCTCCTCCTCCCTGCCACACAGGCCGCAAGTCGGGTCAAAGACCCCCGGATGGTTCCGCCGCATAAGATTAACCTTCGTAAAGATTCTGTTTCGGAGTGCGATCTAATAAACCAGTTGGGATCATGCCTAACCCCCCTCACCTCTAAGATTCTCCAAAAAAAAAAACCTTATGGTAACCTCAGAAAATGCATGAGAGAGGAGAGAGAGTTCAAAATTAATTTTAAAAAAGAGTTTTTTTGCAAATAAACCCCTCATATTAATCTTAATTGTGTATAAGTCCTTCAAATTAGAATATTTACATATTAGCCCTTCAAATCAGTATAAGTTGTGCATGTCCACCCCTCTGATTAACTGACGTCCATATTAGACGAATATTCACAGAATATTTCATCTTAGACTAACGTTGGCTTATATGTGACGTTAATACCCATATATAGATGAAATATAAAAAACATCATTCTTCTCCAACGAGCTCAACTCCATTAAATCATGAGGAACTCCATTATAACCTGAGGAATTGCTCCCTTCTTCACCAGCTGGTTAATTCTTATAGAAAAAAGATCGTGTGCCCTTGTTGTGAATGGATCATGTTAAGGAACCCTAAATCCTTCTTCCTTCATTCCCAAATTAGGGTTTGATGTGAGGAGCCCTAAATCCTTCTTCCCTTGTTCCCAAAAATAGGAGTTTGAGGTCATGAGGAATCTTGAAAATCTATCTTCATCATCCCCCAATTAGGGGTTTGAACATAAGAACTCTATTTTTTTTTATCCAATTCGAGGTTTGAGGTAAGAAACCATAACTCCTTGTTCACCTAATGGTTTGAGGTAAGAAACTCTAATTCATTGTTCCCCAATTAGAGATGAGGAATTCTAAATCCTTCTTCCATTGTTCCCAAATTAGGGGTTTGAGGTGAGGAACCATAAATCCTTCATCCTCATCCCCCAAATTAGGAGTTTGAAGTCAAGAACCCTAATTCCATCTTCCCCGTCTCCCAATTAGAGGTCATCAAGGTTTAAGGTTTGTAAATCGACTCGTGTCACTTTTACTAAGGAGGCATGACCGATGGATTTAATCCTACGATCTCAATGACTTCACTTACTAAGGGGTAAATGTCATTTTCTCCTCGAGTTAGATGTCAACCATGGGCTAATTAAGTGACCAGAAGGTTATGAAAAGTAACGGAGGGGTGGGTGGCCAACTTATATTGATTTGAGGGGTCGATATGCAAATCTCTCATTTGAGGGGTTTATATGCAATTAAGCCTAATTTGAGGATTTGATTTACAAAAAACACTAGAAAAAAGGGTAATGTGTGAGTGGTCCCGGACAACAGATCGTTCCGATGAACATGATGCATAAGATCCAATCAGCCAAAGGTCCTCGATTTTCTTCAGAAACCCGAATATACCCTCACTCCTCTTCTCCCATTTCTCTCAAGCCTGAGCAGAGGTGGCAGCGTGAGCAGGCACAACCTTGAGTTGTAGCTGCTCGCCGCCGCCACCAGACTGCAGCTAGCGGGCGCGGCCTCAAGTTGCAGTTACTCGACGGTGGCGACAAATAACAGAGCCAAGAAGGAACGGGTGACGAAAGGGTTTGGTTAGATTTGGTTAGGTTTAGGAGTCCTAAGTCTAGGGTTCATCCCATGACCTATAGATCTTAGGCTTAGGGTTAGGTTTAGGTTCGATTCGGCGGCAGTGAGTAGCTTCGGCAGCGGCGAGCAGTGACGTCGAGAAGCTTCGAAGGCGAAGGTTTGGTTAGATTAACGAAACCGACGGCATTCAAGTGAAAATTTAAAATGATGTGGAGAGAATTTTTGTCCACAATATTTTTTATTCTTTAGGCTAAACCGTTCTCTTGTCAGGAACGATTCACTAAGTTCCCCTAGTGTAACGCAACACACTAGGGGAACACACGCCGTCGACCGAACAATCCCCATCGACTTCCGCAAGGTAATACAGTAGCACTACAGTAACTATGAGTTTAGCTTATTCCCAGGTCAAGGTTTCTCTTCGCAATGGCTCTTTCGTTACGTGGTTGCAAAAGTTTTGAAATACTAACGCATAAATATGTCAGAAGAGAGCCGCCTGGCCAAGGTTCAAGAAATCGAAACCGACCAATAAATTTTGGAAAATTTTATTCATACCCCAAAAATCTGTAATTAGCCCATTTCCAACAAACTTTAACACACCCCATTTTTTTTTTTCATACCCTATTCCTGTCCCAAAAATACCCTTATCCCTTACACCCCACCATCAATACACCCCAGTTAAATGGCCCGCCCCAACTTGATTATACCCTAATTATATGCACTCTTGAATACACCCCACTTTTAAATAAACCCCATGCCGTTGGCTGTTACTTGAAGGCACAGGTAGGGCTGCAACTAGGGCTGGCAATTTCGGACCCGACACGAAGTTAGCGGGTCTGGGTCAGGGCTAAACGGGTTCGGGTCGTAAACGGGATGACACGATAGACCCGTTTAATAAACGGGTTGACACGATAGACCCTTTTAATAAACGGGTTGGGTCCGGATTTAGGGTCTGGACACGGTAGACCCGGGAAGACCCGTTTAGTATTCAACGGGTCGTGTCGGATCGGGTCAGGTCTACCAGCAATCCGATACTATAATATATAATACCAGCGGGTCTTTCGAGTCAAGTCGGGTCGAGTCGGATTGGGTCGGATCGGGTCAACTGAATAGATCCGGGTGGTAAACGGGTCTTATCGGGTCTTATCGTGTCTACCCGTTTATTACCGGGTCGGGTACGGGTTTAGGATCTAGACACGATTAGTTAAACGGGTCGGATACGGGTCTAGGGGTTTTGGACACGACACGAAACTAGACACACACGAACCCAACACGACCCGACCCATTGCCACCCCTAGCTGCAACTTGGGCGGGCCAACCCGAACCCAACCTGACTTTGGGCGGGTTAACCCGAACCCACCCCGCACAACCCGGCCAACCCGACGGGTTGGGCTTGGGCTAAGTTTAAACAAACCTTGGGTTGGGTTGGGGTACAAAAGACGCTGAGTAAGGGATTCCGGGTTTGGGGTACAAAAAAAAAGGGCATTGTTAGTATTAAAGGATTGTTGAGTAAGTTACTGAAAAACCATAGGGAGACGGGGGCTAATTACAGATTTTTGGGATATGAATAAAATTTCCCTAAATTTTAGTGTTTTTTACAAATCAACCCCTACAATCTTCTCTATTTACATATAAACACCTATCAAAATAATATTAACATACAAACCCTTTAATCATTCAAACATTACATATTGACTCCTGTAGTCAGCTGACATCCAAAACGAGAGAATATTTTTAACACTCAAACTACATGTCACGTTTTGTCATTTATTTTTAGTTTTTTATTTTTTGGTACATGCTTTGTCATTTAATAGAAGAGTGTTTAGTATTGAAAACCAACCACAGAATGCATTCATAGAACTATGTTCCAGTCTCCAGTTTAGGCCGATGTAACATAGCTTTCAGCATCTCTGCACCAATCTTCATTTGTCACCCACTAATATGAACACCAAGCCGGAATCTACACCTCTCCGAGTCGGTACTCACATGCGCCGAGCTCGCGCTTCAACGATGCGAATCAATATCCATACACCGGTAACACAACCCAATGAAATTTAAACATATTGATCCGCACCGTTGAAGCATAAGCATGGTCCATCCAAGGCCTGACTCGTGAGACTCACAGAGATCCAACTCGAAAGGAGTCAAATTCCTTAAGGCACCCCCCGTCAGTTTGGGCTAAATGTCATTCACCTATCGGGTCCATTGGACGGTTGTGATGCAATCACCTTACGTAAAAGCCTTATTGGATCGTTTTTTGTTGCGTTCTACCAGTTCTGTAAGTGAGAATATCCTCGAAAAACCAATTTATAAAGTCTAATGTTTAAGTTTCTTATCCAACCCTCCAACCAATAATGAATCTAAAGAGTCCTGCTACCTACAGGTGAGTTTTTTTGTTTTTTGGGTTTTTTTTTTTTTTCAGTCCATCAAGAAAGGCAAGAGCTCTCAGATGCCACGTTCTGCTTCAGCACGCGCTCCCATTCAGATGTAGAGACAAGCCTCTGAACCGCCGCGGGTCCTTCCGCATCGGTCCATTGGAATTCTAGAATGCTTGAAGTGAAACCAGTTTCCTGATCATAGTTGCCACCGCGAGACTGTGATCCGATGGCATCAGCTCCCCCTTCGATCCCGAGCTCGTCTTCAATGCTCGGCCGTGGGCTGCTCCCGATAAACACTAGATCAGTGGGATCAGTATGCAGGCATTCCCGCCCAGCACTACTTTTGCCCTCTGAATGATCACCGCACTCCGTCTCTTTCACTCCCATGGGGCCTTGCTGCTCCTCGCTGGTTGGATCCATTCTTCCAGTCTGGCCAATCAGGACTCCAAATACCTTGTGAGACTTTCCGTAACTAGTACCGTGCGAGATTTCTTTGGCATTAAGTGGGGTGTCGTGCCCTTCGAGGTCGTGCTTCGAATTCCGGCTCGATACGTCGGGCATTTGTGAAGACTTCATGCGGGCGAGATGGAGTTCGTACTTCGTAGAACATAATGCGACTTCTGCCTCAATCCACAGATTCTTATACAACAGCGCCTGAGGGTTATCTTCTTCCTCGAATGAAGTTTTCTCCAAAACCTTCTCGAAGGCCTGTTGATGGAGGGACAAAAAAAAGGCACACAAATGTTTTAACTATGGGAAAGAAAGATTTTTCTGTGTATATCACTTTGATCTCAAGAGTCACAAGTTATACCTGGGCGCTGCCATCGAGTTTGCTGACCTCACTAACACTGCCTTTGGAAATACCGTCGCCATTCTTACCAAACCCAGTAGAATGCAGTTCCCCATTCAAGTCATGGGTGTCCTCGTTATTGGTCTTTTTCGTAGAAACATCAGCCTTCGATATATCCTGAGACTGAGCAGTCCACAAACATAAAAACCATCCTTAGCAACAATCTGAGTAAGGAGAACTTCATTCATAGGCTGAAGTAGGAGTTGAACAGCAGTAGATCTAGGAGACATGCATGACTAATGCAAAAAAAAAGATGTGGGTGACACTTCATGAAGTATAAATCTTCGTCAAGAAATGTGAAAAATGTGGGTGCATAAAAAATCCATCCCACACCGGTGCCATCCATGTGGACAACCTGAAAGGAGCATGTGTCATCGCCAAAGGAGTCATAGAGCTACCACCAGAGATGGAGAACCCACCGAAGAAAAACACCGCCCATGCCAATCAAGGCGCCCCGGGCAACCAAACTCAAAACCAGCCAAACTTATACCCAAAAGACGAAGGATGACAAAGTTGTTACAGCGTATACTGAACATCTTTTTTGTAGACAAAATTTGTGAGCGCAAACCGACTCAGTGAAAATTTGTGTAACCTATGAGTTAATGTAGCACAATATCAGGATGAAATCGGACTACCTAGCTAGAACACCCACTCACGCATTACCACGATCCAAATCCATTGGGATATAATGGGTTTAGTTTTGTCACGTTTGTATTTCTTTATCTCCTATTTTAAGGCAACAGGATCAGTAAAAGTTTTGGATGAAGGATCTTGACCCATGCCACTAAACCTTAGATCTCAAAGTTCATGCACTAAAAAATGTATTTTCTTTGTAGTAGTACACTTCTGATCCAATCGTCTATGCTTGACTACTACTTGCAACATGCCAACATTGACAACGACGGAGCTTCATTTGAAACTGCATCCCATGGTTGCTGACCCACTTCCAATCATACATGATATCACAAGCTTTTGAATACCCTTATTTATGTGGTCATCTGATGACTTAACACTACCTACATGTCTGCTTCATCGGTACTAAACATTGTCCATTATGTTGTATTCTTACGCATTCTGGGAGTAGAAAACCCCTAGATGCATTCTTAAGGATAGAAAGGGTGATAATGTAGCAAATAGGCCGATAGATGAGTAATCATGGCCAAAGCATGAAATTATAGTAATCAAACCAATAAGAGAGAAGATAATATACAAAACAAACTTCAATTTAAACATCAAGAGTCATATGATATATGAATCACATTTCTCATTTGACATATATGAGACCACTTTCAATCGTCTGAACTACCTAGATTTGATAGAACGAAATAAGTAGACAATTTTACTTCAAATAGCCTAGATTGGAAATGGTTAGGAGTGGGAATAAGATCTCGCTTCGTCCATAATTCCTTTCAAGAAGGGCCGGGATTTTTTTCCCGCATGAGAGGAGTCAATAAAGACTCATTTAAGTAAGGATGAACGGCTAGCAATGTTTAGCCCCATTATCTCCTATTTTGATCTTTCTTCCCATTACACCCCCATCTCAATGATGTTGCAATTTGTTTTAGGTTGCAATACAAGAGAAGACCTTTATCATATTCAAGATTTTTGGATTTAACTATTAATTAAACTCAAGTCCTCAAAACTCGATACAACTGATATTAAGACTCAATTACTGATATTCATGCTAATAAGTTGTGAAGCAAACTTAGACTCAATCTAACCTTAATCGTAATCTAAACCAACCAACCTACATTAAGCGCCTGCTTTGTAGGGATCTTGTCCTCAAGATCATCCTAGAGCACCTACATTTCTTTTTCAACAATTGGGTTTGTTGAAGTTGATGATGGATTCCAAGAGTGTACTTCTCACATCTCACAATTGGAGGGTTGCTTTGGTACCTTTGGATCATAAAGTTTAATGACCTGGATCAGCTCAGGGATGATTTCACTAACAAGGATTATGATTTCAAGATTAAAAAGGAACTTAAAATTAGCATGAAGAGGAACACTTGGTGGTTCACCAATAGGGGGACGGATGTTATAGATTGATTGTTCAAAATTTTGTCTACTATCGCTTGTTCTTTGTTGATGACATTTTTGTCCTTGAAGCGGGTATCGGATGAATCATTAGCCATCATTTTTGCACCTGGCGTCTATCATCTGGTCTTCATTGATGCATCTTCTTGTGGATCATCCTTGTTCTTTGAATCTCTCTAACCATATCTTCACCTATTGGAACTCCAATTAGTACGCATATAACACCTCTAGGTCCTCTACCGTGCTCTTAATAGTTCTCACCTAAACTTTTCATGGTTAAGTGAGAACATAACATCTATTTCATCAAACTGCAAGCACTTTCATACATGAATTCCTCATGTAGATGATAATTCATTGACATGCTTTCTTCATGTTATAGTTGACTATTTCTTAGATCAAATTTCCGACATCATCATTGACTTTCACACCACACCAAGACGTTTCTACCATGAAGATTTTTGCAATCAAACGATACATGATAGAACAAGCTAGAAGGACATTCTCACACCAAATTGGTCTGGAAATTTCCAAGTCAACTTTTCTATATGGTAGAAAGGTTGATATTTTATCAGTGCTCAAGAAGATGGAATTAGCACGGATCAAGACAAAAGTTGTCAATGTAAGGAAGAATCAATACATCAAAATCATCACCATTTCCATGAATGTATATTTCATTTGAAACAGGACTCCCCCTATAAGAATCAGTACAAACTTCAGCATTTTCAAGTGTTTGTGGCTGTGTGCTTCTTTCTCTTCTTTGCCTTTGTCAGACATTGTTTCCACTAACCTCAACAATAAGATATCATGTTAAATCATCATCATGAAGACGGTCCCCAAGTTACTGCATTTTTCCAATAAAAGCTGCCCAAAAAAACTAGAAAATTTGCCCCAAATGCCAGAAAGGCGCTCAAGCGGCCTAGGCAAGCCGCCTAGGAAACACCGCCCCCACCTAAGAGGCACCTAGGAGCTGGAGGCACCAAAACGCCTAGGTGGTGCCTTAACTACACTGATTTTATCAAATAAGCCTCTCACAGATAAGCATTAATAGTCAAGGAATGAAAACATTGCAATCAAAAGGTGGAAAAAGTATTGAAATAAGAGAAAACAAAACTAATTTTTATATTTATTCCACGATAGCTGACAACATATGCATCATCTCCATCATGTACAAGTACCACAGGCATGAAAACAAACTGTACCCTTAATCACGTCTATTTTCTAGATTGGATAGGACTCAAAATAAGTTGGAAAAAAAAACAGCCTATGTTAACCTCGATTAGGAGTCAAAAGGAGTCAGAGAGAGCTCACGCTTTGCGGTTTCCTTCAAACGAAGGGGCCGTAGAATTACTCACCCTGTGAAAGAGAAATCTCTAGGTACTCCTTACCAGGAGAATGAAGGTTTGTTTTCCTTGTCTCTTGTTTTGGCTCTTTTCCCATTACACCCTCGACTAATTATCATTTGCTTTTCGGGAATACTAAAATGTTAGCTTTACATCGTATGTAAGCACTGGCTGAATAACTAAATGTCCCTAAAACTCCTAAAACTGAAATTAAGGCTCAAACTAATGATAACTAAATAAATCTGCCCTATTATTAACTAAACCTACCAACCTACAAGAGTTCTTCAAGACCACCATGTTACTGCCAGTATTTTGCTCTTCTCCAAATATACTTCACATTGAACCTTAGAGCTTATATAGGGTTAACAAGGCTATTATCCTACAAATTGGTCGCCCACTAGAATCAATCTTCGAAAGAGATTCCGTCATCTCAGTGGAAGAGCAACAAGTAGGGCATCGACTCATATTCCAGTTAAAAGTTAAACAACTTGTGATGTCCATACTTCCGTTAATATTTTTGACATTGTCGATATTATCTTCAATGTGGGTAAGCCAGAGTTCGACCGCCAACAATCAAGTATCCAATGAGCAAAACAAGATTACTTGATTGATTATCGCTTCGTCCGGCACTTAAATTCTCTATTTGTCATTTCCTAACACAATTCATTGTGTAGCTCATCACATGTTCCCAAAGATGCGTATCATTGTGTGCTACTAGCAGTATGCTGAAAAGTGGTCATCTCAACACCAGTTAATCTCCCTATACATGCTATGGGTTCTGTCACCAACATGGCATCTTCAGGTGGGTATGATGTAGTCTGGCTACCTTATTTGTGAAGACAGCACTTACATGAATTTTATACAACTCAGAGTTAAATGTGGCGATTCACTACTACCCTTTAAGCACCTACCTTTTTGTTTCTAGAATCCAATAGAGTTCTGCACATAGACCCAACCGAGTTCTTGTACCCCAACTGAGTTCTTGCACAGAACCTAACCAATTATCTTTAAGACCTAAGTCCCCCTGGAAAACAGGGAAAATCTCAACCCTCTCCCTTTCCTTTCGGGCCCTTACTATTTGGTGTGTATTTAAGCATCATCCTATGCTGCTAACTGGATAATGGTTTCATATATAATTGACAAGAATCAGATAAATTATTAGTTACTGCTCCAAGAATCATAAAGAATACGATCTATATCAAAGTGGCTAATAAAATGGGCTGAGATTCTAGACATAACGCACAGTGACAGTAATATAAACCAGTACTAATAGGCCTCAGCAAATAGTAATTTAACAACTTAAAGCATCAAGTATTGTAATTAAACTAAATTTGTTGGCAATTTTTTAAGCTAGTCTCATGGCAACCACCTTTGGAATTTACTTTGGAATGTCACGCGGTGGCACTTTCAAACATTAGCCAACATGCAAGTTCTTGAAGATTAGTATGTCATTAGTTTGAGTGTAAGGGCAGAAATTAATGATACTTGTGTATCTGCATATCACATGCTTACATTCTTATACCTTCGTCTTTATATAATATGGTACTAGCATAGTTCAGGTGGAAGGGCCGTAGCCCATTATTATAGTACATTTAGGCTATTCGCACCATTTTGTGGATTATTGCATATTGTTGCAACCCATCAAATCTTGATCCTAAAGTTTCATATTAATCAGTACATACAATTTTCAGGCACAAGTTCCAAACTTCCTATGCCTCATGCAACCAGTCTATTTATAGATTGACAAACATAAGGCAAGTAAGTTCTAGGCCTTACAAATCACTAATACATAAAGAGCATGATAGAGCAGAAGAGACAAGTTCATACATAATAGTTGGCCATATATTAACTAAATAGATATCACCAATCTGCAATCTGCAGTAAACAAGTACTGTAAGACATCAACTCACTCATAAGAATCCATATCCTGTCATGTTCAGACTATAACAAGGAGAATCACAAGCTAAACAAGGAATCTCAGATTACATACCATTTTGTTCTTGAGGGTGAATTCTTCAAGATTCTCAATTACCAATTGGAGGAGCTCATGGTCAACCTCCTTCAACTCATTGGTATCACTGAGGTAAGATAAGAGCACTACTGATAGATTATGCATAGTCTTAACAAGCAGTCCTCCATCATTTCCCAAGAATGAAGATTTACCTGATAGGATAGGTAAGCCATGGGGTTCAACATTGTCACCAGAAAACCAACTAGAGGAAAAATTGAGTACATTAAGTGATCTAGTAGGAGGGTTTAAATCAAATGAATTACCTCGAATTTCCGTCTTAGGATCTGGCTCAAGACTGCTAATCCCATCCGTTGTTATGTGATGATGGGCAGAAACAGCCATTTCTTCTTTACCTACTTGTGTCCCTTCATTATCTTTGGCTTCAGGATTCCCATTTTGATCTTTTCTTACTTTGTTATGTTGTTCTTTATATATCTCTGAACAGTGAACCCCCTTTCCCCTGTAATCCTTTGAACTGTCTGGCCCTGCTATAATGGCATCATCAGAACTCTGCAGCATGCTTTGCAAAATAACTGAACAAGGTTCCCCCATATAAGATCCAGAAGAAGCTTTCTTGTTCTCATCACAAATCGAAGATTCAAGTTGTACTAAAGGAGGCAGCGCTTCTGAATATGCAACACTGAGGGAGACATGCTCTTGACCATGATCCAAGTCATCGTACCCTTTCCATTCTCTCTCTACAGGTTGAACACCTGCTGTTTCACCATCACCAAATAGTGACTCTCGAGAAGCTGGAGTTCCTTTCCAACATGGGGAATCCACCGCAAGGTTAAGTTGATCAAGTGCTTGCGAAGAACTTTCCATGGAATCACCATGTTCAGGAGGACAACATTCAGTAAAAGAGGTATTAGGAAGGTTCAAGCGTTTAAGTTCTAAACCAGAGTATGCCTCTATATAAGAGTTCAAGAGATTTCCAGCAGCCAATTCATTTCCTAAATACAAACTTTTGTTCTTTGAAAAAGGATCCACAGGCACACCAGTATGTTTTCTCATGAAATTTGTGTTGATCCTCTCATCATTACCCTCTCTGACTTCAGCATTTTGATTTATATTAGACTCCTTCGGATAAGTTGATATACGATCTTCACGGGAGTCGCTGATGTTATATGGATCCACTTGTTGTTGCAAAGAACGAAGTTCTGGCAGGCTACAAACCCAGGGTGAAGCGGTTCTTCTAATTGATGAGGGAAGTACTTGGGCTGAGATATCTGGATATGCGATATACCCAGCATAAGGATTTGAACAAGTTGCACTGCTTGATTCTATCAAAGACATTGAGTCCGGTAAGTGATAATTTGATATTCCTTTACGTAATGGACTCGGATCTAAAACCGGCGCCGCAGAGATGCTATAAGGGGCTATAGTATTTCCCTCATGAGTTTCTGAATGCATATCATGTAACGATGTAGAGAATTCTGGTCCAAAGTGAACATTTCTTGGGAAGTAATTATTATATTTACTGTGCCAAACACCCGTCGCATTTCCAAATGGAATAAAACCATCAGCAGCATCTCCTGCAAAATTATATGGATAGACAAATAAACATGATGGATGAGCTTCCTCTTCAATTTCTTTTCATTTCTATCAGGGAAGGGAAAAAGATGACTCATAGGGGCATAAAGCTTGAAACATATATTGATTAAGGGGAGTAAAGGTACTATCTTCAGTAAATAGGTGATGCATTAGCAGGGTATGTACAAAGTGTTGAGAAAAAAGCAAGGTAACAAGGGAAAAACCAAAAAATAAAAACCTTTGTTGTCAAAGATGATAATACAAATTTCAGGAATTATTTCAAACAATATGTTAAGTCAAGACGACTAGGCGATGCCTACGAATTCTGCGCTGGCTAGGGGAAGCAGTAACTAGGCAATGACTATTTATATAGTAACAACAAATTTCTAAAATAGTATCTTACAGAAATAAACAAAACAAAAGCACAAAATGATCTTCATTAACCAAAATCAGGGGTAAAAATTTAATGATTAATCTGTATCCAACAAAAACCAAAAATTCCATAAGGTATGCAACAACCAAGGCAGAAAAAGAAAAAATAATATAACAGAACACACGATCGAGACTCTGCCTCATTTGCAAGACTAAAATGACGACTGGTACGGTTTGAACCAAGAATCAGTGGTAGCCGGTCCAGTATATGCATGCTACAGGCCAAAAGGAAAAAATACCCCAAATCCCTCTCAGTTCAACCGGCGCTAATAAGGTGCATTATTTGGTGTTTTTTCATTCGTTTTTTTATTTTTTGGGGTTTCTTTCTTTGGGACTTCCATTCTCAAATGATTTGAAGCTCCAAACACATTGGATCTAGTAGATTTTAAGTTCCAAACTTATATTTGAAGATCAAAAATCACGGTTGAAGGTAAGTTTACTTCATTTTTTTATTTTTCTTGTGTTTTCTTGGATTTTTTTTTGAAAAAACCCAAATAAAGGTTATGAAATACTAGATCCAGATCGGATCTAACATTTGAATACCATCAAAGGTTAGATCCACTAGAATCCAAGTGAGATTTATGATAAACCGAAGAAGCAAATCTGTTTTGTCTTTATGCCGCCATGAGAGTCTTAGCTTTCAAGAGATCATTATGGAAGATTCTAGGAAAAGTACAATGAAAGAAGAGATTCATGCTATAAAAAAGAACAAACTATGGGAGTTGACTTCACTCCCCAAAGGGCATAGTACCATTGGCGACAAATGGGTCTACAAAATCCAACGCACAGTTGATGGGAAGGTTGATCGCTACAAGGCGAAACTTGTCACAAAAGACTACAAGCAAAAGTATGGTGTTGATTATGAAGAGGCATTTGCTCCAGTTGCCCGGCTTGACACAGTGAAGATGATTATATCTCTTGCAACCCATTATAGGTGGAAGATTCATCAGTTGGATGTAAGTCAACATTCTTGAATGAAATGCTCGACAAAGAAGAGCATATTGATCAACCCAAAGGCTTTATCGTGAAAGGAGAAGAGCACAAGGTGTATCGCTTGAGGAAGGCCCTATATGGGTTGAAACAGGCCCCGAGAGCCTGGGATGCTCGCATCGATAACTACTTTGAAGACACTAGATTCATTAAGTACCCTGCACCCATATGAGCATGCGGTCTACATTAAAAAAAATAGCCATGGTGATATACTTTTGGCATGTCTCAGTGCTGATGATTTGTTGCTTACAAGGAACAATGAACATATGTTCAAAGAACTCAAGCATGATATATTCAAGGAGTTTGAAATGACCGATTCTGGAGTTATGTCCTTTCTCGGCATCGTGGTGCAGCAACAAATTTATATCTCAGATGAAGTATGATAAGGAATTGCATGAAAAATTCAAGATGAGCAATTGCAATTGTGTGAATACGCCTGTCGAAACAAACCTACGCTTGACAGAAGAAGGAGAAGGAAAATCAATGGATCCAACTATGTTCAAAAGCCTGATTGAAAGCCTAAGGTATCTCACTATCAGAAGGCCAGATATTGTGTAAGGTGTTGGATTGTTAAGCAGGTATATGAAAACACTGAAAGAATCTCATTAGCTCACAGTAAAGAGAATCCTAAGGTCCATGGATCTTGGCCTTTTTTATGGCTATGGTGATGATGCGACCCTATACGGATATTCCAATAGTGATTGGAGAGGTGATCAATATGAAAGAGTACCAGCGGGTATGTCTTCTATCTTGGATTGACCGTCTTCACGTGGATGTCGAAGAAACAAAGTGTTGCGGCTCTATCAACTTGGTGAAGCTGAGTATATAGCAGCAGTTGCTGCAGTTTGTGAAGCTATATGGTTAAGGAACCTTCTAGAGGAATTTGGTCACCAGGAACAAGATTCCACCACTATATATGTGGATAATAAATCAGCTATAGAGCTCGCTAAAAACCCAGTGCAACATGGAAGGAGTAAGCATATTGATATTCGCTATCATTTCCCAAGGGATCAAGTGAAATAAAAAACTATAAGGCTGGAGTCTTGCAACACTACAAAACAAGTTTTATTTTTATTTTTTGCAATTATACAAAACAAATTGTGGACATCTTTACTAAGGCATTGCCAACTGATCAATTCAAAAAGCTAATGGCAATGCTCGGAATGAAAACCTATTGGTTTGAGGGGGAATTCAAAATTCTCATTTGAATATTTGCTACTACCACCAAGATCCGCACCAACGGCCACTCCGCCCAAGCTCGCGCCCAGGGTTTTGCGGCGGCCTCATAGGAGTATCAGGGGGAGCTATGGGGAACGGAAACCTTTCCGGAATCCGTGCGATTCTAGGGGTATTTTTGGTATTATATTTTTTTGGTTCTATGTAAACCCTAACTGAGAAGGTATATATAAATGGCTAGCCATCAGTCCTGAAATCTTTGTAGCGTTTTTCTTTTCGCCTCGGAGCATAGTGGACTCGGCCCTGAAGGGACGACATAGACACATTGTTGAACCTCGTTAAATCTTTATATGATTGCATCTATTTTTTTTTTACTTTTCCTCAGCAGCATATGCATCATATAAAAATCATAAAATAAGATATACGGCATGTGCTTTTATGAAGCAACATCAAATAGCTCTCCCAAGTTAAACGGCTCACCTCAGCAGGACACCACGGTGAGCCTCATAAATGATCTTTGTGACTTTGTCCAATAAAATCTGTGGAGGTATCCTAAAAGTTCACTTAAACATGTAAAAGGATCTGTATACGTAAAATCTTATGATCGAACACAATTCGGAAGAACAAGTTCATAACACAGAATCATAGCTCATTGTGCGCACAAACAACAGTGGTTCTGATACAAAGTCTAGAAATTCACGATGATAGTTCAAGATGGATATGAAGATTATATGCTGCAGAGCCTTGTGACAAGAAGGAATCCATTCAATTGAAGTCAGGCAGGATAGACCGCAATCCGTAATTGATAGAACAGAAGGCGAAAAGGAATTACCTTCCTCAACGGCCGCAGAGGGTTCCATCCAGCAAGAGGGTCGCTCTCCATCCCTCGCTGGCCGCGCCTCCTCCCCACCAAACGGCCGGCTCCACGGGCCCAAACCCACTCCGGGGTACCCCTCCCTTTCAGGCAAAGGCTCGAGCACATGGTCCGCCGGCGCGTGACAGGGATCGGGCCCAACGGAAGAACTACTCGGTGGGGTGCTGAAGAGAGAGAACGGGGCAACACGGGATGGGGTCCCCTGCCCCCCATTACGGTTCCAACGATACAATTCCTCCAGGGTGACGAGCTCGGGGTGACGAGAGTTCCGGTCGGCAGGGGCATCCACGGAACGGCGGGTGGAAGGCGCCGGGCCGACGGCGAAAGGAGGAGCGAGTGGCGATAGGGTGGACGACGACACGAACGAGTTGTACAGTGGCGACGGCGACGGCGACGGCGACGGCGACGGCGGTGGGCCTTGGCTGACGGGCACCCCTCTGCCGAGGGGGATCATCTTTCGTGGCCAAAACCCTAGAAAGGGGTGGTGACGGGGGGGTTGAGGAAGCTGCGCGATCAAGGTTCGCTATATACAGAGCGCGGGGGAGGGGGGCGGGGGGCGGGGGGCGGGGGGAGAGAGTACGAGAACGGATTTAGATGTCACGGTAGTCTTTATCCACCCGGGATTTAAGAGACCCTCTCGCTATCCACCCGGGATCGAAGCCCAATGAGCGCAAGGGATAACGGCGCAAGTGATTCAAACCGGATTTGAATGTGGGCCCAAGTGGTTTATCCATATTCACAACGACTTGTCCTTAAGTCGGTGCCTCATCATGTCAATCTTCCTTCTAGGCCAGCCACCTTCTAGAAGAACTAACTGTTTCAAACCGTCGATGTTTGCGGTTTGAAGTTGGGTTGGTCGAGGGGGGGTCTGGATGTGGAACTCACTTCGTTCATCACGTTGTTGGAGGAGTGCTTGAGCGAAAGCTTGGATTCCGCTCATTTGAAATTGGAGGGTGTGAGTTTGGCGTTCTGTGCTGGCGGATCTGTCCTCGAACGTTTTCGTTCGCTCCTTCATTTGTTCCCTAAACATTTCTTCCAATTCAGCAAGATTTAGCCCAATTAAGAGCTCTGATACCAACTATTACGCTCTTGAGCTTCAATGAGAGAAATACGATGTTTAAGAGTTTGAGATAATTCTTTAACTGGTTCAGTCCTCATACGACTATTATATTAAATAGATTTCACAATTGAAGCATAGGCCTTTATTTTTTTTGTTCTTTCATCTCGAGATAAGTAAGGAGCATAGTTTGAGGAAGCTTGGACGACCCAGTAGAGGTCAGATGTGGGGTAGGAGTCAAGGTGGCGGTATTTGATCATCGTACGATCAAGGACTGCATGAGACATATTATTGGAGGAAAGATGATTGAGGTGGAAGAAATAGCGGATTTGGCAGTCGCCGAATTTGCGGTTTGAATTTGATTACAAGATTGCCAATTAATGTACCAAAAATAAAAACAAAAAAGATTGCCAGTTGGTTGAGGGGGATCTCGAGCGACTGAGTTTCCTGAGCTGACAGATGAATCTCTCTTCAAATGTTCATCACGTTTGTCAGGAATGTTTGAAGGATTTAGTGTTCAATGCTAACGAACCTATCCTCGAACGTCTTTCATTCATTCCTTGAATATTTCTTCAAATTCGAAGAGCTCTGATACCAAATGTTAGGATCCTCGGCAAGAAAAAGAGATAGAGAGTTTGAGATAATTTTAATTCACTGCTTCATTCATCGTACGATTATTACATTAAATGTACGACTATTATATTAGATGAGTTCGGATCTCCTTCAGTCTGTCGGTTCTGGTCGATAGCCCCACGCACATCATAGCGGCACAATGACAAACGACCCAAAGTGAATCGTACTCCAGCTATACGGCTGTGATGTGCGCCGGGCCCACCAACCGGGCGACCGACTGGAGGAGATCCGAACTCACATTAAATAGGTTTCACCGGCTAGAGAGAGAGCTTATCCTAATAACCACTTAGATTATCCTAACAA
Source organism: Chamaelirium japonicum (assembly GCA_947650365.1). Lineage (NCBI taxonomy): Eukaryota > Viridiplantae > Streptophyta > Magnoliopsida > Liliales > Melanthiaceae > Chamaelirium > Chamaelirium japonicum. The sequence continues at coordinate 38,608,472 of OX393554.1, forward strand.
TTATTTAAAGATATTGTTGATAGACACGGAAATATCCCATGCATCATTAGTCAATATATAACCTATATCTTGTCACATGCAGAGGAGCCAGCTGGCGTCGGGAAAAATTTTCAGAATTTCAGCATATCCTGCGTACCATACAACCGTGGGGCCCACTGTGATTCAAGAGACATGGGGCAGCGGGCCCCAGGACATGCGGGTGGTGGGGCCCCCAGCACTCAGAGCGTGCTGATAAGCTTTGGGGGGCAGTGGGTCCCGCGGTTGTATGGTACGCAGGATGGGCTGAAAATTTTCCCTGGGAGTCGAGGGTCGCAGCACACGTTAAGCCCGACGCTGGATTCCAGGAGCAAACACTATTTTGGTCCGAAGTGTCACATCATGGCGTTGGATGGACGTGAGCGGGTTGAGGGTACCAATGGGAATCGAGTGTTTCAACCTATGGTGTCATCAAAAAAATCAGGATATTTTTCTTGATCTTGTGGTAAGTTTCGATCCATGGTCTATATTATGTTGGCCCATTATCGGATGATGTAGTGACCACTTAGTCCTTTAACCATTATCATAACAATAACTATCAAGCTATGTCCCATATACTTGAGGTAGCCATTTATTTCTTTTCATCAAAAAAAAAAAAAGAAATGAATATTAAGTCCCAAACAGATCGATTCGATGAACAAGATACTCGTAAGATCCATTTAAGCTAACATCCCAGATTTATTTCATAAATCCAAAATTATCCCCACCTGCTCACCACTCTCGAGCTGCCATTGCGGTAGCAATAGCGGAGACAGCACGAGCAACAAAAGTGACCACAGCGAGCAGGTGCGACACCCTCCACTATCATCCTCAACACCCACGACGACCTCGGCCTCCATGCCCTCCTTTCTCAACAGCACGAGCACTAACTAAAATGAGCAGCGGCGGCGCGAGCTGCAACTGCTCGACGCTGCCGCCCCGACCACAACGAGCAGCAGAGACAAGAGGTAGGCGACAAGACAAGGTTTGGTTATGTTCGGGTTAGGTTTAGGATTAGATCTAGGATTCATCCAAAGGCCAATAGATCTTAGGAAGATCTATTAGTTCAGAAATGAGTGGCATTGAAGCAAAAATAGGAATCACAGTGAGGGAAATAAGGATATTTCCTCATGTCCTTCCCCCTCCCCCCCAAAAAAACAAATAGGCTCATGGTCAGTGTCACCTGTTAGAGCACAGTATAGACCAGGGAAGGGTTCGAATAACACTTTTTTTTTTTTTGGTTTATAGCAAGGGATCACAATCAGACCTCCGGGAGGCGACACAGACTGACGCAACCAAAGAAACCGCCACTCCGGCAGGATGAGAACACTGCACACCGGCGGGGAACTCCAAAGAAAGGGTTCGAATAACACTACCTGTAATATTGCCACACAAGACCAAAGATAAACCCGCCGCAAAGGCCATTAATAAACCATTTATAATTCACAATTTATCGAGTCATTTAGTACCCCCCCCCCCCCCCCCCCCCCAAAAAAAAAAAAAAAAAAACACAAAAACCAATCACGCGATTATCAAACCCCCTCCACATTCTCGCTGAACTTCGGAAACAGAAATGCCCAGAATTAGTTTCATTCCAATAGGACACTGGCAGGCAGGAAAATCAAGATTCTTGTTAGTACCAATGCAAACAATAAATTAAAAGGAAAAACAAGAATCTCTGCTCCAAAACCCAAAGAACAAAAAGATCATCTTACCCTAGAAAATCAAGATTCTTTCTTTTGGAGCGAATTCTCGATCACAAGAAAAATCTTCTCCGGCTCGTATCCATATCGGGCTGTACAATTAAAAGGAAGATCAAACAAACAAAAGTTGAAGGAAGCAATCAGGAACAGCTGCACATCGCTAATGGGCGGATGTTAGTACTAAGACACAGAAAGATAAAATACCTTATGCACCCATTCATATTCTCCACCTTTTGTATCGAAGGTTCCATGCTGCAGACTAACTAACTTCAGTGTGAAGCGAGGACCGCACTCCTGTAGGTTCAAATGCCAGGACAATTACAGTGGATACAAAATTTCAGAGCCAAATCCCATGAAATATGTGTTAGCTAAGGAGCACGTAGACTGAGACGGCTGAATCAAAGAATTGACCAGAAGTTAATGACCGAACAAGGAGAGAGAGAGAGAGAGAGAGAGAGAGAGAGAGAGAGAGAGAGAGAGAGAGAGAGAGAGAGAGAGCCATCAACAGTGTTCCTAAATCCAAGCTTTGATAGGTCTCCAATAGGCCATCTGAACTCATTTAGCTTTGAGGTCTCCAATATCAACAGGTGCATTTAGCTTTGAGGTCTCCAATACCAACAGGTGGTACTAGCCAAACTGCTGGATCCTCAATTGAGAGGGTACTTGTTAAGTTGTAACTAACAAGAATCATGTACATTGGGTGGTTGGATAGGAAGACTAAGACTGGATCAAAATCTAAACTAGGCATATTTGATTGGAGATGTATGGGGAGAGGATAGATGATATATCAATTTGTCTATAAATCATAACAAAAATTCAAAAACAGAAAAGATTATGGTCAAGTGATAAAATAAAATTAGCAATACAACCAATTACCTGAAGGCGTGTGAATACTTTTTGCTTAGGTGGGTTCTTGCACTTGGCACCTGCAGCTTCTTTATCCTTCGACTTCAAGGCAACTTTTTCCTCTTTACTATCAAAGACATACCTGACTTGCACATTAAATCATAAGCTAGAATCAAATTCTGAAGGTTCGACTTGTATATAAATATATACACACATTTAGCACATGCATATTCATCCACAACAATTCGGGAATGTTGATTCATCTCAGCTCTTTGGCCTATTCTTTATGCCCCAGATGAATGCAATTCCCTATATTAAACCTAACCTTCTACCCACTTTGTCCGGACACCACCATAGGCTAGGGGAACCTTGGAGGATTGCTTCGCTATTGCAGGAGATGAAATTGTGTAATCAACAAGGTAGATCTTCATAGATGTTGATTGACCTTTTAAGTTTCTAAGCATGCCCCTCCCTTGCCAAGCTGCCTTGTCAGGTTTTTGGCACCAACTCAGAGCTTTGATATCAGGTTGACAGTCGATTGGAAAATGCCAGCCAATCTTATGTATAGTGAACCCCATGTTGATGGGATAGACTTGGGTGGTAATGGTGATATGCATCCACAATATGCACACACCGGCATGCATGCAATAATGCCCTGTCGGAGATTAGGTAGATTCTACTGAGTGGGACTCACAATAGTCAATCTGTTGAGACTCCCATTTTGGCCTACTTTATCAACATAGTCTAACTAATCATATGAAAATTTATAAAAAATCAACCTATTTTTCATTCTTCTAACTTGAGTCTATGGGAAATTGTAGCTCATAGTGAGTGTGCAAACTTCACAAGCATTTGTAATGACTTCATGATATACAAACCAAGCATATATGCATAAAAGATTCAAAAAGGAACAAGTCCACTATATCCAACCAAGCCAGTCAAATTTATAGATAGCACAATTTTCAAAGAGTCAGACCTATTATATATTCATCAATCACATTATACATGGATGCAAACTAATATGTCACAATACAATCACACAAATAAGTATGACAAGCATACAGAACAAAAATAATTATGACATGCATTCAACAATAACGCACATGCAATGCAAATGAGAGCCCATAGGATCATGGTATAGATAGAATCCGACTAAAACAAGGCAAGTCCTATAACTTCCAAACAAAAGAGTCTAGGTGAAATCGAGGACCATCCTTAGACTTCCAAAGGGATTGAGGTCCTATGGTTATCCACGGGTGCAATCACGTGCATTCAGATATTCTGAACCCAACAAAAAATTCCTAATCCAAACAGACTTGATATTACGGGGTTTAGTCTGAGTAGGGCTCCGAATAGGAATTTTGGTTAATCTCTCCCCACTTCGAAGCAACTCTTCTCTAGTCCAACCAAAGTAGTTAAGGCATCGCCCAGGCGCCACCTAGGCGACCGCCCAGCCGATTTCGGGTCGGGTCACCTAGGCGGACGGCTGAGTTAAAAAGGGGGCTTGGGGGGTTCCTTTTTTTTTTCGTTTTCTCCCAACACCCGACCTTCAACGGCCACCATCACCCACCACCCCCGACCTCCAACGACCACCCCCAACCTCCGACGACCACCTGCAGCAATTGGTGACCTCCGGCGATTATCTGCGGCCATCGACGACAACGATTAGGGAGTTTTTCCCCTTTTCATCAACCAAGAAGGGCAGCAGCGACAGCCACCCCCTTCCCTACCCGACCCCCAGTATCCACCAGAGGCCACCTCCGACCACCTGTGGCCATCGACAACCATCGGTGACCTTCGGTGATGACGGACGACCACAGATTTGGGGGTTTTTTTGTTTTTTTTTCTTTTCACATCTCGCAGACCACTAGGTATAGGAGCATTGCACAGCGGCAGTCACTTACAAGCACCCGCGAGCACTGGCGATCGCCGGTAAGGGTTCTTTTCTGCATTCTTTTCTTTTTCGCGTCTCTACGACCCGCATGTCCCTGCCAGAGGAGCATTGCACCTCGATGGCTATCAGCGAGCACTCAAGGCCACCTACGATCACCGACAAACTCCAGTAACGCCCGAACATCACCTATAAGGGATTTTTTTCAAATCTTTTTAAAAATTTTCAATTGACGAAGGCTTATCACTAATGAATGATGATGAATAATAATGATAGAATTATAGAAATCGTACAATAAAAAAATCATAGAAATCTATTGAAACATGAATGATGAATCTATGCTTTTTTACTTTATTCATGCTTGTAGCTTGATAGTTGTTGTAGACTATGACTTATTTGATAATAATTGTTGATTAAGAATTATCACTTTATTCATGCTAGAAGCCTAGAAATCTATGCTTCAATGGTTGAATCATAGAATAATTAAATGGTAGATAATAGCCTTCATATCTATAGATATCTTAGACCCGCCAGCAACCTGCTCTCGCATATATATGTTGAGATCTGATACTGCCTCAAATTGTGCAAAATTTGTATTATTTATAAATTTTATATGCAAGATTGTTGACTTTTAACAGTTCTTGTTATGTTCTTACTATTTAGTAGCCTTATTTTGTTATGTTGAGTACTCACTTCTCATTGTGTTTATGTTGAGTACTCACTTCTCATTGTGTTTGCAACATTGTCTTGTACGTTAATTTAAAAGAGTATCATATATGGCAACGGGATTAGGAGGAGCTCGTTCGAAGGATATTGAGTAGAAGTACATATATTTGAAGGATGCAAAAGACAAGAATGAAGTTACATGCACCTTTTGCCATAGAACATTCAACACGGGCATCTACTGCTTGAAAGTTCATTTGGTTCAATACGGTGGAAGTGTAGCCAAATGCGACAACTGTCCGAAAGCAGTAAAAGATGAGATTAGAGCTTATCTAGCCAAAACGAAGGGGAAGAAGAGTGCTAGTGAGGTTGCTTCTTCAGAAACCATGGAGCAAATTAATTTATGTTTGGAAGAAGATAATGAACAACCGGAAATTGTGAGTTTGACTTCATGTGGAGGGCCAAGGCCTTCTAAGAGGAAAGGTCCTCTTGATAGTTTTTTCACACAAAACCTAGAGGATGCTTATAAAAAGAAGAAAGGACAATAAATCACACTTGAGAATGTGACAAAGAAGACCGAGAGGGAGCAGGCGTGCCAATATGTTGTCAGATGGTTTTACTAGGCAGGTATCTCATTTAATGCTTCAAGATTGAAAAGTTTCAAAACAATGATTGAAGCAATTGGACAGTTTGGATCTGGAATGAAGGCGCCTAGTTACCATGAGCTGAGGGTGCCAATGTTGAAGAAGGAAGTTGCCTACATCAATGACTTATTGCAGCCAACGAGAAAGTCATGGACAAAGTATGGTTGCACCCTTATGTCTGATGGTTGGACAAACAGGAGAAGCAGAACTTTGATTAACTTTTTGGTTAATAGTCCTTTGGGCCAGATTTTCTTAGAGTCTATTGATGCCTCATCCTACATGAAAATTGGACAGAAGCACTTTGAGTTGTTAGACTCTTATGTGGAAAAAATAGGAGAGATGAATGTTGTGCAAGTTGTAACCGACAATGCTTTCACATATGTTCTTGATGGAAAGTTATTAATGAAGAAGTGACCTCACTTATTTTGAACACCTTGCGCTGCTTACTGCATTGATCTTATACTGGAGGATATCGATGGGCTTTCAAAGATGAAGAGTTTGTTAGAGAAAGTCATTAGCCTGAGTAGCTTTATTTACAATTATGGCTTTGTTTTGAACTTGTTCAGGACACACACGAAAAATGGTGATTTCATTCGGCCCGCTGTAACAAGGTTTGCTACCACCTTCCTTACTTTGCAAAGCATTTATATGAAGAAATATTCTTTGCGAAGGGTGTTCACATGTAACGAGTGGAACAAGTCTAAATGGCCACATGACATGAAAGGGGAAAGGGTAATGGAGACTGTGTTATCCACTTCATTTTGAAAAGCCATCATATATGCATTGAAGGTTACGGGTCCACTTGTTTGTGTCCTTAGCTATGCTATCAAAGTCGGGACTAGTCGGCGACTAGTCCCCAACTAGTCCCTGGCATAGTAACAAAGTTCGCCGATTTTTTCAAAAAAACGCGTTTTAAACGCGATTTTATGGGCTGCCGACTTGTTGCCGATTTTTTCCCGATTTTTATAAGTTACAAAAATCGCCGATTTTTTGCCGTTTTTTTGAAAAAAAATGTTTAAAAAATGCGTTTTTTTACCGATTTTTGTGACACAATCCAGGACACATGTGTGTCCTGATCACAGCCATTGGTGTCAATTCCTGTGAGCTATGATCGGATGCCACGTCATGTAGAAATGTCTTAGGTGCTTAACTGTAGGCTAAAAACTGGAATTTTGAAGGCCCCGAACTTTCCGATTTTTTCCATATTTCACCCTCGCCGATTAAAACCCGAACCCGTTTTTTTTCCCGACTTTTACCCGTTTTTTTCCCGAACTTTCCGATTTTCGCCGAACTTTTCCGAGTTTTTCCCTCGCCGACTTATTGCCGAACCAGAACTTTGTCACTATGGTCCCTGGGCGGCATTTTGCCGACCGATTAATTTCGATTCCGTCATTGCTGGGCGGAATCTCGACTAGTCCCCGACTAGACCCGACTAATCCGACTAGTCCCCGATTAACGACGGTCGACTAGTCCCCATGCAGCATTCTGCAAGCAAATTTTTTTTTTAAAGGAGTCTTTGCAAGCAATTTTGTTTGGATTTTTTTACATTGGCTCAAAGTCTTGAGTCGCAAGACTCACAACTATGACTCTTCCCTGTAATCATCTATTGAGCACCTGAGAATCTCAGATAAAAACATAGACAAATAATTAGTTTATTTGTTGATATCCATATAACCCTATAATCAAAATTAGGGTTGTTCACTGATTAAACATCATCAAACAAATATTGTGATGAATTCTTAGTTCTACTTTTGAGTCTTTTGATATGGGCATGAAGCTAATACAACTGTGTTCTGTTAGACTGTTACTTATGTATTTATACCCATGCTGTGAAGTGTGAAGGTATGTATTGTTATTAACAGACTAATATCATATACTTATTGACATTTATGCTAGTTCATATATCATATATGTTTAGGAAAAGGGGGAGGGGTTAGAATAAGTTTTGGCCGACTAGTCCTGAATTAGTCCCGACTAGTCCTAGTCAGCACTTGGCCGACTAGGGCCGACTACCGACTTTAACTGCATAGGTCCTTAGATTGGTTGATGGTGAGAAGAAGCCTCCAATGGGTTACATTTATTGAACAATGAATCGAGCAAAGGCAGCCATCAAAAATGCATTCAATGGCCAAATTGAGAGAATGTAAGTTCTTTAGTTATCTTTTATATAATTAGTTGAGTTTTTTCAAATCTTTAATTATTACCTTTTATTTTATCATTGAATAGGTACAAACCTATTTGGAACATCATTGACAAAAGATGGGATGTACAACTTCATCAACCTCTTCATGCAGCTGGATATTATCTGAATCCAGAGTTCTATAATTCTATTACAAACATTCAAATATTGATTCGTGTGAATAAGTGGTGAAGGGATTATATGATATGATCGAGAGACTTGTCCCGGAAGTAGATATGCAAGATACAATCATAAGGGAATTGATCAGTTACAAGAAGGCAGAAGGCCTTTTTGGGAGACCCTTAGCCATCCGACAGAGGAGTATATTACCGCCAAGTTATAAGTTATTACCATCATTTAATTCATAACTTATTAGTTAAGGCCCTAAGATATATCATGATTTTGATTTTGATCGTTTGATTCTTCTCTTTATTATATACTATATAGCTGAGTGGTGGGATAGCTTTGGGAGCTCGACCCCTAATCTACAAAAATTATCATGTTGGATCCTTGGGCTTTTTAGTGTTGGTGGATGTGAGCGGAATTGGAGTGCATTTGAGAATGTAAGTGTCTAAAAAATATGTGTCTAAGTCTAAAAGATACTCACATACCTATGTTTATTCTTATGTTTGTTTATTTTTTCAGATCCATACAAAAAAGAGGAATAGGTTGGAACAACAAAAGCTCAATGACCTAGTCTATGTTCGGTACAACCAAAAGCTAGTAGAGCGATATAACAAGGACACTCTAGATCCCATTACATTGCATGACATCGATGATTGCAACGAATGGTTGACCAGCAACTCGCAACAAGAACAGTTGGTTCATCATCATGATGACTTGACATGGGACCTAGTTATTGAGGCTTCTGGCACAAATGAACCACATTTCGACATACTAGAAGCTCTTCTTCACATAGAGTGGTTGAGGACGATGAACCACTATTTGGCTCGAATGAAAGCGAGACGGATGGTGAAGAAGAGCACTATATCGAGAAGGCCGACGATGATTCAGATGAGGGTGGTGACAATGACATCGATGATGCTCTACTTCTTTCAATGATTGATGATGATGTCATAAGTTATTGATAGATTGTTCACATGGTTGATACTTGATGATTAAGGCTTGGAGTTTGAAATGGATTTTTCTAGTTTCTACATGTTAGACATGATAATGAGAGATCTTTTTTGGGTTAGAATGTTTTATAAATCCTATTTTACTTGTTTTATTAATTCTACTTAAGTTTTTTGTGGATATTATTGTTAATATGTTATCAAATATAAAAAATGAGCTATTGAAAAAAAATTGTCGCATAGGCCTCGTCTAGGCGTCACCTAGGCCACGCCTCGCTAGGCAGGCATGATCACCTAGGCATCGCCTGGACGCCTTGACAACACTGGGTCCAACTTTTATACCATGCATGACCTCTGACTCCACAATGATACAAGTCGGTACAGAACAAGGCAATAGTGCATGATAATTCGAAGTCCTAGCATGAGAAGGAATAACACTAGAAACATGAGGATGAGAAGATTTAGAAGCATCCTTAGCATGGACAAACTTTGTCTTGGAGGAAGTAGGAGTTATCTCATAAGAGAACCAATTCCTCGCTTATCCTTCAATGATCTTCCCATCTTAACCATGGAATTTATTTTTGCTAATCCAGCTGAAGGTGGTACACCTTTATTCTTTTTTCAACTTTTTTAACTTCTTCCTCAAGCTTCTTTTTGTCCTCACACATTCAAATTTCTGCTTGTTAAGTTTTGAGCTTCTTCCTCAAGTTTCTTCTCCTCATCAAAAGTCAATTTTTCTTTATGAAATTTTTTCTAAAATTCATCCAAAGAGAGATTAAGTTGAGTTTTTCTCATTTTTCAAAATAATTAATTTTTCCTTCATCAAAGTATATTTCTTCTTAATTATTTGGAAATTTAAAAACAACTCATTATAAGATACATCATCCTCTCCTTCGGATTGATGTAGAACAACACTCGCAACAAAAGATATCGCATTGCCATCTTCATCACCAGATGCATTCAACGACTCTTCTAAAACTTGATCAACCCACGAAGCATTCATAGCGTTACCATTTCCTTCTTTTTGTTTGGACATTCCAAAGTAATGTGTCCATAACCTCGACATTCAAAACATCTTACTTGCCATATTTGTGTAAGAGACTTCTTCTTTTGCTCTTTCGTCTCTTTAGAGTAAGACTCATCAAGTTCTTCAACTCTCATCTTTGTTCTCTCAAAGGTACGTCTCTGAGGTCTGAAATCTCTATTTAATTGATTTTTCTTTCGAAATCTATCAATCTTCTTAGATAATAGACATAGATTTTCTTCCTTGAGATGAAAAAAATCAACATCGTCAAGAATTGATTACAAAGTTATTCCCATGCCTTTCTTCGTTTGAGGCATATTCAACTCGTAGGTTTGCAAAGATCTTACTTTTTTACTTTCCTCAATAGCTGTGACTTTTGCTTGAAATTTTTCTGAGAGAGATAAAGGACTTTTCTAACAATTTTATGCTCAGAAATTCTCGCACCAATATTAAAAGAGGTCACAAAATCTAATAGTTTCAAAAAGAATTCTAGGAAAGATTCATTCTCCTCCATACAAATGGGTTTGAACTTGAAAGTAAGAAGTTGTAGCTTTGAGACTTCAACGATCGAAGTACCTTATGTGTCACCTCAAGCATATCTCATGCTTTCTTAGAGGTTTCAGAGGTGATCCTACGAAACTCATCTAGGGTAATAACACTAAATATGGCATTGAGTCCTTTCCAATTAAGATTGGATTCCTCAGTACCCCATTGGACCAAGCCGCTTTAGGAGTTTTTGTAGTGACACCATCAACAGTCATCACAAGATGTTTCCATCCATCTTCAATCATCGTCCAAACCTTCTCGTCCAAGGAACGAAGAAAGGCCCTCATGCGAGCTTTCTAATAGGCGTAGTTATCACCATTGAAGAGTGGTGGTCGAGGAATAGAATTACCCTCTTTGTGTGTTTCCATACTTGACTAATCAAGATAGAATTAAGACAGTTATTCACAAAGAAACATGATCTAAGAAAGAAACCGCTCTGATACCAATTCGTTCAAGCACAGAAACAAGGGGGGTTGAATAGATTGCTACCCAATTTAAAATTTTATCGAATCTATTCAATCCTAATCAGAGAATATAACCAAGAAAATAAAATACCAATCACAAAGATGAGACGCGATAGTTTTAACGTGATTCAAATCCACACAGGTTCCTACATCAACGGAACCATATCCGAGTCTGTGCACTAAATCAAGATACTAAGGTACAAGTTAGACACTATGCCATCACACGGCTCGGTCTTATTGGGTATGCCTCTGTTGATGCACTTTGTCTCTTCAACTTGTAATCCACACGGGAAACACCTTCACTCCGATCCTTGATCCTTGCACATACGATGTCGACACACGACTCTCGTTTCTCTGAAAAAAAAGGTCTTCGGTAACCACCTAAAAGTAGTACCTCAAAGTCGACAAATGACCTCGGAATTAATTCGTCAGGAGGAAGAAATACAATCTCAAATGGAAATGGATAAAGACATCTAGTCTTCCTATGTGAATGTGAATACAAGGATGAATCATTCTCTTATAATAGATCAAACTAAAAGCATAATAGAGAAATTCTCTATAAACCTCAACTAGATAAAATCTTAAAGCTCAACAAGTTGCATCTCTAAATCGAACTAATATACAAGGCTATATATATGCTCAGCAATTTAAAGAATCACAAACAAACACACTTAATGACTCCTACACTAATCAAACCATAATTCAGGAAATCACAAATTTGATCGGTCGATTGAACATATCTGATAGATCGGAATATGCAAAAACCCGTCAGTCTGCAAATCAATAATTCTGATCTTCGGACTCTAAGCATCAATCAGTCGTGTTGAGTGATTACCTAATTCGAATTGGTTTCAAAAAGTCATACGTTTGAGGAGAGATAAAACTGGACTAAAATAAAATAAAATAATCTCCATCTGATTGGTCAATCAGAAGCCAGACCGATCTTTCGGAACGTTGTTTTGTGAACACAGAAACACCCTGTACCGATCGGTTCATCAAGACAATCCGACCGATCGGATGACCAGTTTCTCGGCTCCTAGCAGGAATCGTACGACCTGTTAGGGTCACAACCAGACTACTAAATTGACAATATTAGGGTTTTCGATCGGTCGGCCAAAGGTAATCCGATCGATCAGTTTACCCGATCTTTGTATATATTCAAAAATCTAATTCAAAAATACTTTTTATAATTGAAAACTATGATCAAAACGAATTTTCAAAAAAAACAAAGTGATCACAGAAATCCGTATGCAATGTATACAATGTGTGTGTGCTCTATAGGTTAACTAGGTAACTAACGCAATTTTACCTGAGCCTAAGAAGATTTGTCTGCATAAACAAGCCAAGCCATGTGATAGTACACGCGCACACAAAAAAAACTGTACAACGTATTTTGTCAATACAAGTTCTCCACACTTAAAAACATATCATGAAACCTGATGAAGGAGAAAGTACATGTTTTTCCACTAATGATATGCAAAGTGGGACATTCAACTTGGAGTTGATGTTTGGAGAAGATCCCTATCATTTCATTTTCATCGAAAACTATGTGAGAAGAAGGTTATATTAAGTCTTTGCAATTTTTCCATTTAATGGAGAGGCCACCAAGAAAATATATCAAAAGGGTAAGACATGAACCTATTGGTAATAAAACTAAATGGACCAAATATCTTTCTATATCTAAATATGGTAGAGCTCATAATAATAATATAATAATAACAAAGAAATGTACAAAGAAATACCTATGGTGGCGAAAGAATATGAAGTCGCGTTGATTATGGAAGGTTACAACTCTACGACCACGGAAGTCAGGATCTTGAGGGAAGAGTGATTGTATCATCCTAATGAACATATATACATCCAATAATAAAATGTAAGTATAAACAGTACAAAATATTAAATAAATAAAAATAAAAAAAGAGGCGTCAATAACATCTTTAAAGTTTAATGGAAAATGTGTAAGTCACCTTCCAATTCGATGACCGAGGCGTGTAGTGAAGTTGTTCAATATTAACTCAGGCTTATGACTGGAAGGATTTCCATGGTTCTGTTTATTTTGGAGAAAGACAGCATAAATTCAAGAGTCCATTTTCTAGGAAATAAATTCAAGAGTCCATTTCTAGGAAATAAATTCAAGAGTCCATTTTCAAGGAAATTTACAATAACTACAAATAGTACACCTTAATATTCGAACTTTGCAGCCTAAATAAGATAAGTAGCCATTCTTTCAGATGATCATGAAAAATAAATTAAGTGAAGCAAGTCAACTTCTGGTCTTAGAATGCTCATTTTTAAGCAATAAAATGATTGAAAAGATAGTTTTTGCTCATTCAATTAAATTTAGTAACTGGTTAGCCAAAATTGTCCATACACTGTAGCAGAAGCTCGAAAGTCCGAACGAAATAGCATGCATAATTTTCACAAGAGCCACCGAGGAACTCACACAGCCCAATAAGGAAGGTTGATATAGTAAAGCAATAAAATAAATATAACATATCCTGCGATTTAGTAAAACAAAGTATGATACTTGGGGCTCATTGTTTGGATTTGGCTAAGACACATAAGGAATGTTTTGACTGTTTGGGGCACAAGTTTAGCAATGTCAGATTAACCATTAAAATATGATACAAAATTTAAAAACTAAATTAAACGTACAGAGATAAAAATGACATGACTGCTAGAAGAAAAAACTTAAATAGCTTAATAAGAAAATAGCATTAGCTCAAGGTAAGTACAAAAACAAGATCATAACAGGAAAAATCAATAGAATGATCAACTACCAAGTACAAAGTCTAGGACTCTTGGCAATATACCATAGCAAAATGGTTAAAACCTACTACATAAAAACCACAAAGTCATAAGTAACATGGCATACCTAATGCCACATTGTATTATGAGGTGCGTTAAATTATGCATGGTCATGATAAATGTAAATGTTACTACATGAATGCTGTGATGTGCCAGCCACGGTGTGCAGCATGGTTTTCAATTTCGGTTTCGTGTCTAGTTTCGGTCATGACTTATACAGAAATTTCGGTCGTAATTTCAAATTTTCAACCGAAATTATAATTTTTTGGAGGTGAAATAGTCCTTGCACCCTTGTGAAACTTATTTCATTTAACCGAGAGGAAGACAATGACTTGTTTATCAAATGACAAAAGTTCATATGAGTGGTGGACCGTCTTCCCTCAATCTAAGGTGGGCAGAGTTCATTTGTGAGATGCATTATAAATACCTTTATATCCTTGCGCAGGACAAGCCTAGAGAGCTTAAGGTGTGCAGTGGGTCCATCAGGTAAGTTGATGATTACAAGTGCATCTACAAAAACAATAAGCAGATGGAAAATTACATAAATTAGCAACCGAGTAATAATTGTTAGATTGACAACACAAAAAACACAACTAAACATCATACAAGAAAAAAAGAAGAGGTTCTTTCAAGAACTTATCGAGATCATAATTAGCTACATGATAGTAAACTCTTCAGTTAAGAACATTTCGTAGCTGATATATCTAGGACTAGTTTACATTGCAGTAAATGATGCAAGGTTGCTTTTGTCTGTTGAATTGGAGCACTAACCAGGTTCCCTCCGATTAGTATGGACAACTATAATCGAAGTGAAGTCTTTGTTATTTGCATATTCTATAATCTGCAAAAGGAGCATTATCACCTCCGAACAAACCATTAAGATATGATATTAAATAACAAAACCCCAAGTGATTTTCAATCTGATACCTTTTTCAGATTGTGGGTTCCTCTTTTAAAGTAATGGGCATTCGGGATGACTGACAACAGTTCTTCAATAAAAGCAGGCCCCCTCTGTGGACATAGAATATGTGAAACAAAGATTAAAAAGTTTCTTGCAAATTAGGATCAGATATCAAAGTTCACAAGCTTTCAGAAAGATAGCAGAAAATCATACCATTGAATTGAATGATGAAAAATATGAAATGCAAACATACCGTTGAATTGAAACGACAAGTAGTAATCAATATCTTTGGCGTCGATCCCTGTTTCAGAATCGCACTAAATTCATCCGCATCATTTCCAGCAAACAACTACAATTCCACAAACAAAAGGTTGATTCAGAGCAATGAAAATCAGAAGATAATCACAAAAAATTACCTTTCATTGAACATGACCAAGGTTCGAAATCTCCATTTCGGCCGAAATTTCGACCCTCTAGATATGGAAATATTTTGTGGAAATATTTCGAGTCTTCAACAGTGGGGAACTATTGCAATTTTCAAATGGTGGAAATTTTAATAGAATTTTTCAATGAGAATAAATTTTCACTCGATTGTCGCAGAGAACTTGAGAAAGAGAGAGAGAGAGGGGGGGGGGGGGGGAAGAACCCTAGGTATCACCACCTAGAGGTTTCACGAGGCATCACCACCAGGTGAGATTGGATCCTTCAACATGAATACCAAGTTGCAAACGCAATTTTCATTAATTCAAGCATGCTTACAATGAGAGCCAAGGGCCTCTTTAAATAGAGAAATAAATATAACCTTCCTGAAAAAATAACTAAATGAGATAACCTTCCTGAACAATAAACCAAAAAGAATATCCTTCCTAAATTTAAAAGATTTGGATCTATCCAAATCTTACCTAAAATGCCTAATTTAAAATAGCCATAATTCTTAAATCCAAAAATAACCTATTTTTGGATTAAAATAATATATTCAGAATAATATAATTATTTTATTAATATTTTATTCTGAAAAGACGATTGAAATAATTATTATTATTTTAAATCAAGCCTCGAGATGTGTGCAAGGTGGTTCTGGCCTTGAGGCATGTGCATGCTCCCGCATCACTTCCCAAGTTGCTACCAATCCTACACCTAAACCAGGGCTTTCTCTTATGCGTCAACTTTCGTATCACAGCAACGTATCTTTGATTGTCCTACATCCCACATATAAATGTGCCAACACATATTCATGTATATGTGTAAGCATATGCAATTGATGATATTCACTAATATAGTAATATGTAACCATGCATATAGATATACACGTAATGCATTATTATGAGTGAATGCATGCAAGCAGACCTTTGTGTGTGTGTGTGTAAACGAGTATTGTTCTATCTATTTAGTTTGGCTTAATAAATTGTACTTCAAGAACGGCTTCAAACTCGGGCCATGATAAGTGTCACCAAACCCCTATTTAGTATCAACAATCCTTCTTTGGTCTCTCAGATTACGTTAACTCTAGAACTAGAACACTAGGGCTGCTACACATAAAAAAAAAAGTCACATAACATCTCAAACATTTTTTACTCCTTTGTTCAAACTAGTGTTCAAAAACCCGGAACTTAACTCGAAAGTCCATCGAGTCGAGTAACTTGAAGACGCGACTCGAAATTCGACTCAGGCGACTCGGTAATTTTATATATATATATATATATATATATATATATATATATATATATATATATATATATATATATATATATATATATATATATATATATGTGTGTGTGTGTGTGTGTGTGTGTGTGTGTGTGTGTTTCAAAACTCAAAATAGTAAATAATCTGAGTAGTTTCCGAGTCAGACCAAGTCAGCCCGAGTCGACCCGAGTCACAACTCGAGTAGTGGCTGGTCCGAGTTTCCATCCAAGTCGGCTCGATTTTCGGGCGAGTCGAGTCGAGTCAGACCGAGATTTGGTACTATGGTTCAAACCTTCTGCTTCGCCTAACATACTACTTTATAGAAATGACATATCATTAAACAAGTGACCCCATCTCTTTCTCAACCTTATATTCAATTTGCCTTCCATTCTCATTCATAGAAGGAAGTTGGAGTTGCAATCGTTGATTTAAACATCCATAAAAAAATTTAAAATTAATATGATGATTGACAATTGTTTAAAACTAAGGAGGATTTGTCCACTATACTAACATCGCATTAATCCTACTTAACACATTCTATCTATTTATGGATTGGTTTAATTTGACAAGATATAGAAACCACTAATTTTTTATTCTCAAGGTGTTGTACAATTGGAAAGCCTTACCATGAAGCGCAATTGGGAAATTGGATGTAATCACCCTGGAGAGTGGAGGACATGATATCACACTGGAAGGGTCACCTTGGGTCTTAAATGGTATTGAAAGCGAGTTGGCTGAAGGAGTTTGGAGCCCTTGCGAGGGATATTGGTTCTGCGAATTTGTGGCCTTAAGACACAATGTGAGACAACACAACTAGTGAACACAGCATCAATGTGTCTTAGCACTAGGTTGGAAGATTGTCAAATCCTGCACATCAATAAGACACAAAGCACACAACACCAAGACTTTGGTTCCGTCGATGTAGGTCATTGGCCAAACCATTGCTTTTTAGTGGTAACTAATCAATCCATGTGTAGCATATCTCTTCTATATAAAGCTTGTGTTGGCTAAGCTAATACGACCCAAAAAGTGGATCATAGGGTATTTGTGGTTGGAATATGTGGGTGGTAAAATACGCACCTACTCAAGTCGAACATGTGGACGGACAACAAAACATATGGCACTGACGAATTTTTAAGATTTGATCATGGACTACGTGCAGTTGGCAAATGTGGGTGGTAAAACATGCACCTACCTAAGTCGGATACGTGGACGGACGATAATATGACATGTGGAACTGTTCAATACACCAGACATCGGTTTGTGGTTAGCCACTTCCAGAGGGAGAATTAGGTTGGCCAACTTCAAATCAGAGACTGACTTTGCAAAGACTAGATACCGACTCAAGGGTCAACTGATTCCCAAGAGAAGTCTGGGAGCCTTTAAATTGGCATCACCGACGGACTCTATAGTCTCCACGATAAGCGACCACGTCTTTAATGGTCCCCGTGATCCAAGACAAGTACGCACCGACGGACTTTCTATGATGGGCAACCTGTGCAAACACACAACCGAACGACAAGACAAGTGTCATGCACTCCCCACATCAGCATGCCCATCTTGCCGCCTGACAGATTGACACACCACAGTATGACAAAAAGGAGAAATAATTTGATGTGTCTGTTACATTGTGAGAGGATGCAGCATACGCCTATGAAGCCTTTGTGGGCCATGGGTTAACTATCAGGCACAGCATGGTCATCACATCAAAAAGAAAGCACCGAGTATGGTCACCTATTCATAGCCATCCAATGAGCACCATATGGACGTATAACTAGTGTCGTCACCAACCCCACTCCTCTGAGTATCCTCTATAAAACGAATGAGAAGGGCACTTAGGAAGGGGTTGCTAAACGAATCCTAAGCTCAACTTGCTAAGTCTCCACATGTTCCCTGTCATCCCTGAGCGATTTTATTTTAGAGACCGAGATCTTAACACCCTTTGATTCTAGTGGATTATTTGTCGAACTCGGACATGTGGTTTTTCCCCCTATACATGAGAGAGTTTTCCACGTTAGAACCCTTGTCTCCCTCTGATTGTGCCCTCTCTATCGCTATTCTACTATAAGCACCTCGTCCGTATGTTGTGAAGGGGGCAATAAAAACCCCACAATATCAACTAGCACAATCAAGAAATTATTGAAATCACTTTTATCTAAACAAATTTCTTGCAACTTCTATTTTTTCTACAGTTGAATTTAGATGACAATAAGGTTGCTAAAGGACACTGTTCAATTTGTTTTTAGTATGAGTTGTCAGAAACTCTCATTTTTTCAAATATATATGTAATAGACTCTTTTTCCACAACTTACCCTTCTAGAGTGACTTCTCGTGCATATCTATTACAGATAAGGTCTAAGATTCCGATTTTGAATCAAGGTTTATCAAGTACATAAAAATTACCACAAAATTTTCACCAATATGCTAAAACACTTGAGTCATTTGTTAAAATAATTCGAAGTATCTAGACAAGTGTTTGGGCATCAACTATAAAATCATGTTTATTTATCATGTCAAATGATTATACATTATTTGTAATATTTGAAGAAACATTTTCAAATAAATATGAACAAGTATCATTAAAGTACAAAAGTAGAATTGATGTAAGCTACAAAATGATTTGTAAATCATCGTCATGGACAATAAACCTATACCTTGATCACTCTACATCACAATACTGAGGTAATCGTGCACTAGCATTATTATCAGCCCAATCATCACTTTGCTCAACATCAATGCCTCAATGTACTAAAAGGTATTATGGATAAACTTATTCCCAATGATCATAAATAAAAAGGAGGATGAAAATGGATTCATCTATTGTTGAGATTATGGAGTCATATAGCTGACTCAATATAAAGGTAATCATATGCTTCCCTTACATTTCACCTATTTCCTTATTATGTGGTAAACTAATAATCCTAAGATAAAAGGGTTATTTTGACCTTGCCCCCCAAATTTTGCCTTGAATTAGACTTTACCCCCCATATTTTCATTAATTAGACTTTACCCCCCAAAACTAATTGTTTTGTCAGCTCACCATCTAGGAGAAAGGGTGAGCTAAAAGAAAAGAAATAAAGTTTTGGGGGGTTAGCTAACGGAATAGTTAGTTTTGGGGGGTAAAGTCTAATTCAAGGCAAAATTTGGGGGGCAAAGTCAAAATAACCCAAGATAAAATGATACATCACCATGATCTCTATAACATCACCATCATTTCCAGCACCATCATGACCAGTGTTTAAAAAGGCGTTTGAGGCTTACGCCTCGAGGCCCGCCTGGAAGTGAGGCGGTCCTGTGTTGCCTCGAGGCGCACGCCTCAGCAGCCACATATAAAAAACCTACACCTCTGCATCAAGTGGTGTATGCCTTTGTTCGAGGAGCGCCTCAAGGCATTCGAGACGTAAGTCTCGTGCTCCAGGCGTGAAACATAGGGTGGGGAGGGGTTAAAACCAATGTTTGGTGTGGAAGGGGCACAAAGGGTTTGATATGTAAATCCCCCCATGGGCCCTTTTTCACCCATTGAAACCTCCTAAACCATTTTAGATCTTTTTAGGTTTTGAAACCCCTTTACCTTCAAAAACCCAAAATCAAGATTTAGTGCTCATTTCTTTTCCGATTTTAATTCCTAAGTTGTCGTCTTCTTTGTGGATTGTCTACCAACTACAAGTGAGAGATCAAGATTTGTTTCAAGTTTAAAGGTATAAATCATGATCTTGCTTCTTCTACTAGTTTTTTCTATGATTTTTTCTTTGTATTTTACCATTTTATGTATTTGTATCATTGTTTTTTTTTTGAATCTTGACAATGTTAGTCCTATATTCGTATTTTATTGTTTGTTATTACTTGTTAGTTGCTACTTTAATTATTATCTTGAATATTAAAGAATAAGCGTGTTTGAGCAATTTGACTTTTTATTTTGTTGTTAGATTGCTCGAGGGGTGCTCAATCGTGTCATATAAGATATTTTCTAATACATTGTGATTTATTATGCATATCTAGTTCAATTATTATTACACATTCAATAATAGTATTTTTTATGAAGTTTTTCTTCTTTAATTTTTTTTTTACCAAAACGCCTCAAAAAAATTTGAGGCTTACGTCTCGCCTCTCTAAAGAAAAAACGCTTCGGTACACCTTTCGCCTTTTTAAACATTGATCATGGCCACCATTAACAAAACTATAACCCCTACCATCCTTGACATTGCCATCCTTCCCATACCCATTGATAGAAAGAAGATGGAACACCTAATATTGGTTAGATATGATACAAGAATCTAAAAAGCGGCCTCCCACCGCCTAATCTAGTCCTAGGCGGTGCAAAAAAACGGCCCAAGCCTCTAGGCAGGGCTAGACGGCCGCCTAGGCGGGTCTATGCGGCCGCCTAGGCGGACCTAGGCACTATAACATGTATAGATGCTATTCTATTATTGATAATCATAAATTTATGATTTGGAATGTACTAAAATTATGGATATTATGATATTATCTGAGATAATATCATGCTTGCTTTTGTTCTTGTTAATCTGAAATTTATGGTTATGTAAATGATACATGCTCTTTAAAATAATATTTGGGATAATATTGAATTTATAATAAGTTAAAAAACATATATTATATATATTATCAAAATAATTAAAAAAAACAAAAACGCCTAAGCACCGCCTAGGCGGTCTAGGCGCTAGAAAATCTCCCACCGCCTGACTAGCACTTTTTAGAACATTGTATGATACAATATTGAGCAATGATTATGTTTAAATCACAGATGTTAGGCTCGAATTCGCCTATATCATAGATTTTCACCCTTTTGCTCTCACTTATACATTGAGGGCACAACACTAAACAATAAAAAACTTTAAAACTAACGTATTTTAGGCAAGTGTTCCTTACTAAAAAAAGGTTACGATCACTTGAAAGTAATTTTTCTTCTGCCATATGATTTCAGTATCTCTGTTTAAATAATGCATTACAAACAAAATAAAATTTATGTATGTCAAATTTCGAACCATGCAAACAAACTAGGCATGTCTAAACAAATGAACAAGCATATTCATAACTTCAAAGGACTGTCTTTATGATCTCTAAATCCAAATAATCAACTCAATAACTGTGGGTACCATATGTTATGCATTTCGAATACATTCCAAACTCCAAAACTACAGACTTCATGGTAACAGATTTAAATCACCCCAACCCCACAGTGTTAATGCACCTAGCCAGAAGTTCCATACCACTACCTTCCCAGAGTCTTTCTTCTTCTTTTTTCCATTCATGCAGTCAATACCTTGCATGCAATATGAATGTTGTAGCAGAATTTCCCTCCGAGTCTAAAAATAAAACCAAATCCACTTTAAGAGTTCCACATCAAGTCCTATCTAAAAAAAAACAATCTTCCCATAAGCCATAACAATGACTTCCTTTGACAGTTCTCAATTTGCATAGTTGGTGCACCATACCAACGCTAATGGAGGCGAGGGCATGAGCGCCACTATTGGACATAATTTAGACTAAATAATTGGGATGAACACCTAGCTGTTCCTAATCAATTTAGACCATATGATTAAATAAAATATCTAGTTGGTGCATCATTTTAAAGTTGTTGGGAAGAAATACAAGGCCCCCTATTGGGCATAATTTGGACCAGATGAACGAATAGAGTACCTATCCTTTTAAGAGAAACTAAAGAATTTTGCTTTTCCATTTAAGGTGAACAAGAAAACAATGAAATCCATACAAGGACTTCAACATGGCTATAATTGTATTTAGTCCTTCTAAACAGAAGAAACCGGTACATACCGGTACGGACCGATACCGATTGAGAAAAATATCCATAAACCTGTCTGTACCAGCCGGTTCGTACCGAGGGCCATACCGGTCTCGCTCAAACCGGAAAAAACCGGTACGTACCGGTATCGGCCGATATTTCAAACCTTGGGCGGGACTAGGTGGCCGTCTAGGCGCTAGCATAGTTACCAAGTCGAAAGTCGAGGAAAAATCGACTAGGAGAGAAGTCAAAAAAATTGGAAAAAAGTCAGAAAGGTTGAGATAGTCGAGAAACAAACAGTAAAATTTTAGAACATATTTATACATAGATGCTCCAACAGGTTTTTGAGCAGTACATGATGGGATTAAAACACATAAATCGAGATTAAAACGTGAAAATCGCAACTTTTTTATAAAATCGTGATTTTTTAAAAAAATCAAGAAAGAGTCGCGTACTGAACGTTTACTGAATAAGTCATGTTTTAATCGCGATAAATTCCAAAAATCGGAGTTTTTGATAACAGAGAGCGCTAGTAGTGGCGGAGCTAGAAATTTCTTGTAAAGAGGGCAAAATATGAAATAACACGATTTCTTAAACGATGATCAATCAACTGATAATATCAACAAATTTTTTCATTTTTTTACAATACATAACTAAAATATATTTTGCATTAAAAAAATGGAGACAGAGAACGATACATGGTTCTTTTTAATCTCTATTGACCTTAACCCACCATCAGTCGTTGGATGGATTCATCAACCGACAGCCACGAAATCAAGATCAACTACATGTTCAACTTCCCTTGACAAATAACCCCCCCCCCCCCTCTCCAATTGGCTCCACCCTTTAATCCCCACAGTCCAACAAACCATAACCATATCCCATCACAAAAGAGAGAGAGAGGTCACCTTTTCTCGAGAGAGAAGAAATTGGAGGAGTCAGACCAGACTCAGAGAGAGGGAGAGAGACACGAAATTGGAGTCGGACCGGACCCCTTCTCTCAAATTTTTCTGGTTTGATGAGTGAACGGCATCACAATCTTACAGCGACCCGATGAAAGTTCCATGAATTTTATATTGCGATATCCCCAATGGTTCTGATGTAATCAGACAAGGAGACAAACACAAGATAGACACTCCCACTGAACCTCGTGAATTTGAGTTCGTATCTCCTCCAGTTGGTCGGCCCCGGTCGATGGGCTCAATGCGCACCACAGCCGAATGTGGTCAGCTGGAGTATGATTCACTTTCGGGTTGCTTGCCATCGTGCGGCTGTGATGCGCACGGGTCTACCGACCGAGGACGACCAATTGGAGAAGATCTGAACTCCGTGACCATGGGTTAGTGTGTCCTGTTCGCCAAAAGGGTTTCATTTAATTTTTTGAATTCTCTATTTTGTGGGTCCCGTCCACCGAACGGATTCAATATTTTTACTTTCAAATTAGCTGTTTTGGTTTTCTGTATAAGGAAGTTTATTGTTTTTTTCATGTTCTTTATCATTCCGTGCTATGCAGTCAAAGTCGGTAATCGGCTCTAGTCGGCCAAGGGCCGACTAGGACTAGTCGGGACTAATTCGGGACTAGTCGGTCAAAACTTATTCTAATCCCTCCCCCCTCCCTAAACATATATGATATATGAACTAGCATAAATGTCAATAAGTATATGATATTAGTCGGTCAATAATAATACATACCTTTATACTTCACAGCATTGGTATAAATACATAAGTAACATAACACAGTTGTATTGGCTTCATACCCATATCAAAAGACTCAGAACTAAGAATTCATCACAATATTTGTTTGATGATGTTTAATCTGTGAACAACTCTAATTCTGATTATAGGGTTATATGGATATCAACAAATAAACAATAATTATTTGTCTATGTTTTTATCTGAGATTCTCAGGTGCTCAACAGATGATTATAGGGAAGAGCCATAGTTGTGAGTCTTGCGACTCAAGACTTTGAGCTAACGTAAAAAAATCCACACAAAATTGCTTGCAAAGACTCTTTGCAAAAAAAAAAAATTTTGCTTGCAGAATGCTGCCTGGGAACTAGTCACAGTCACTAGTCAAGGACTAGTCGGGATTTCGCCCAGCTATGACAAAATCGGAATTAATTGATCAGCAAAATACCGCCTGGGGACTAGTCGCCGACTAGTCCCGATTTTGATAGCATAGATTCTGTGTGCGATTTGGGATGTCCACGCAAGCTGTTATGACTTATGAGTTACCCCGTGTCGCAAGGAGGGTCAAGACGGATATCGTGCAGTGTCATGAGAGGACCCGATACATGTGGTGCACATAGGAAACCCAAAATCCAGGGGGGGCAACTGCCCTCCATGGGCCTTACATGGCTCCGCCACTGGGCGCTAGAACGTGTATAGATGATATTCTATTGTTGATAATCTTGAATTTATGGTTTAGATTATACTAAAATTATGGATATTATGATATTATGTCATAATATCATGATTGCTTTTGTTTTTGTTAATTTTGGGTTTGTGGTTATATAAATGATACCTCCTCTTTAAAATAATTGTCAAGATAATCTTGAATTTATAGTAATTTTAAAACATATATATTATATATAATATCAAAATAATAAATAAAATTATTTAAAATTTTTAAAACGCCTAGGCGCCGCCTAAGCCCTCCTAGGCGGCCTTAGCGATAGAAAGTTCTCCACCGCTCGACTAGCACCTAACGCTTTTTAGAACATTGATTTTACAATTTTTACTTCTTTGTGATCGGATGACGATACGCAATAAGCAATCTTCTCACCTAAAACTATCTATTTTTCCTAGTATACCAAAGTACAATTCACTACACGCAATTACCAAATTGCTTCTTTATGGGTTATTGCATCGCGCTTTATGACATGCATAAGTTTTGAGACTTCAAAAAACAAACTTTTGAACTTATACAGATTTACTTGAAGGTTTGAAAATTCGAATCTTACTGATCACGGATCCCTGAAAAAACGAGATCTTTTGCACGACATTTGACAAAATATCCCCTTTTTTAGTGGGGGGGCAGTGCTAGGCGGAAAACCCGTTCATTTAGGCATTCAAATTCCGTATCGATAGCCTCAAAATACGAGATGCTTCGCGATATGTTGATGCACGTCTCGAAATTTAGCTCCTTAGTTTCAATTGCAAAATTTTTAGTTAGCCTTCTAAGGGCACCCTAATTGCTACATTTAATTAGAACCTTTTGATTTCTCTACTACAGTAAACCACATTTTGATCATTTAGACATAAAACAAACCTCGATACTGATTTGTGAGTTTTCCACGGATTAGACTAATAAATAAAAACTAAATAAACAAACAAATGGAATAGAAGGAAAATATCCACGAACCTCTTCATCGTCGGGTCTGCAGACAGTCTCATCGAGCTCCCTCGTGTTCTCGATCGTGCGCGGGATCTTCTTCGGGGGAGGCTATATTTCAAAATAAATAACAAAAAAAATAGACTTATTAAGATCCAGCAAAGAAAATGTGAGAATGTGGAGGGAGGGAGGGAGGGAGGGAGGGGAGGGAAGGGACAGATCCTTGCCTCTTCGCCGAGCTCGAGGACTCGCTTGTGTTCGGCGTCTCGGGCCTTGGACTGCTTCCGCTTCTCCAGCTTCTTCTCGCGCTTGATCTCGGCATGGACGGCGCTCCGCTTCTCCTTGTTCTTTATCGTCGACGGCAGCGGCCTCTGCTTCTTCTCCACCCTCTGCCCTCCACCTCCGACGCCTCTGCCGCGTCCACCTCCGTCGGCCGCCGCCTCTTCATCCTCTTTCGTCTTCTTCCGCTTGCCGCTGCCCATGCTGTATCGTGCTCCCACCCCGGGTCCGGAACTCTGCAGAGCAAAGGAGCATACTTAGGGGTCCGAAACTAGGGCTTGTAACGGGTCGGGTCGGGTCGGGTCGGGTCGGGTCGGGTAAGGGTAGAGAACTGCTGACCCGCTAGCGGGTCAGGTTGGGTATTAGTCTAATAGGATTTTTTTCAGAAGGTTTTTCCCCAAATGGCTCCCAATTCTCACTATATGTTATGGATATATGTGGCTGCCCATTTTGGTGGGATACATCTAACCGACACATCTATCCCTAATCCTTAACACTCTATATATATGTGATGAATAAACAAGAGGCCCTCACGTATTCGTGAGAGCGTAGCCGTCATCCCGAGTGCAACCATCCATCCATTCTCCCTCTCTCTCTTTCTCGTAACACGTTATCAGCATGAGCTCTCCGACCCGGCCTCGGTTCGGCTCCGGATCTCGTTCGCGGCCCTGACCCGGCAGACCCCATCGCACAGAGAGAGATCGGAAAGAGAGAAGAGATCGTAGAGAGAGACCATCAGTTGCAACAGCAGCAACCACGGCGATGAACGGTACGCCTGAGAACTCCCTCTTCCCTTTTTATGTAGCAACACCCGATCGGGTACAGTCGTAGAGATCACCCGCACAACCGCCGGCAAACCTGCGCGCGACTGGCGTCGACGGCGGACGGTGCCCGTGTGCAGCGGCAGTAGGGCTGCCCCCGCAGCGGCGCTCCCTGCGCCCGCGGCAGCAGCACGACCTGCGCCCGAGGAGGCGACCTGCGCCGGTGGCTGCTACCTGCGCCCGCGGAGGCGACCTACGCCGGTGGCTGCTACCTGCACCCGCGGAGGCAACCTGCGCCAGTGGCTGCGACCTACGCCCGCGAAGACGACTTGCGCCCGCGGCAACGGTGTGTGCACGTGGGACGGATGGGTCGATAGGTTAGGGTTTTCTTTGATTTCAACGGGAAGAAAATGATGAACAGTATTCATCTGTTTGGGTTTTTAAAACCAGATTACAACTGTACCTGTCAGCCATTTGTAATGGCTAAACCCGACCCGACTGCATTATGCAGATCCGACCCGACTGTGGTTAGTACGGAATCCGACCCGACTGTGGTTAGTACGGAATCTGACCCGACTGTGGTTAGTACTGAACCCGACCCGACTGTGGTTAGTACGGACCCAACCCGAATATGGTTAATACAAACCCGACCCATTAAAGTCTGTATGCATTCGCATATACGTTACTGTCTGATTTAATCTAGACCATCAGTTCCATTCTGTGGTAGTGAGCCTAATCTTGGCCCGATTTGATCGATCCAAGTAAGGATCTTGACTAATTGAACCATTTCGGACGCATCAGTACGGTTTGATTTTACAAATTCAGACTATTTAATATATGTTTTAATCTGAACCGTTTAATTTGATATTATGATCTCGAGTCCAATATAGATCCGTTTTCAGCGATCTATATATGGTTATTGAGTATTTGGGCCATTCCAGACTCATCGATATGGTCCGATCTTATCAATTTAAATAAGTTAATGCATGTTTAATATGGACCATTGATTTTAGTTATGTGATCGTGGACTCGATCTAGATCGAATCTAGACGAATCAAATATAGATCTTGGCTATTTGGACTATTCAGGACACATTGGTATAATCCAATTATATAAACTCAAACTGTTTTGCATCTTATTACTGTTTATGACAATGCAATCGATAGATATCTTATTTAATTAAATTGTTAATGCAAGTTTATCTATTGAACATATCTCTACTTTATACTCCAAAATATATATGTTATATTTACCTCGTATTTCATCTGATAGTGTGGATTAACCTTATCCTGGTTAAATAATAATAGTCAGTATGAACATAATCATGTGCCTTCATTCATAGCCTTGTGTGAGCTTGGTCCTCGTCAGCCAAGGCAGTACAATATGGTTACGGATACATCTTAACTAGTTTTTCCACTATGTATAGGACACGTAGTTCCATAATGGTTAGGATTTCGATGTTCCTAAAATCCAATAGCCTTTAATATATCAATTGACTAGGCTCATATCCCGTCCCCAGATGTCTAACCTTGCAAAGTTGGAGTTCGTTGCACTTGATGTCAACGGTAATAATTACTTAGCATGGAGGCTAGATGCTAATCAATCAAATTGGGTAAGGCGATTATAAAGCCTACAGGCACAGAAAGCCTTAGTCCTGAAGATAGGGCTAAAGCGATAATCTTTCTGCGTCGTCACCTATATGTAGACCTGAATAACGAATATTTAACCGTTGAAGATCCCTTAGTTCTATGAGAAACCCTACGGGATAGATATGATCATCAAAGGGCTGTCATCCTCCCAACAGCGAGGAATGAATGGATAAACCTGTGCTACCAAGATTTTAAATCGGTCGCAGAATATAATTCTGCAATGTTTAACATCGTGTCCCGACTTGAGCTATGTGGAGAGCCAGTTACCCAAGGACAGATGATCGATAAGACTCTATCCACCTTCCATGCAAACGAACATTTTACTACAACAACAATATCGGGAGTGAAACTTCCAGAAGATATCAGATCTAATTTCGGTACTCCTAGTTGCAGAGGAGAACAATAAAGTTCTTATGAAGAATCACAACTCCAGACCAACTAGAGCATTGACGTTCCCTGAAGCACATGCCAATGAAGGATACCACAGAGGTAGAGGCAGAGGAAGGTTTGGAAGAGGTGGTCACCATAACCACTCCGGCAGAAGTGGTAGGGGGGAAAAAGATGGCAACCCCAACAGAAGAGGCTATCGAGGTAGAGGCGGGCGTGGCCACCCCAGCAAAGGTGGACTCAATCCGTATCAAAATACAAATTTTAAGAAACAGAATAACAAGCCCTGGCACACAGAACAAGTGACGGAAGACCCTCCTTTTAATAAATGGTCTACAGACACTTGTTTCAAGTGTGGGCGTGAAGGCCATTGGTCTCACAACTATCGTACATCTAAGGAAGAGGTGGAAAACTTTCAAACATCTCAAAAAGCTGAGGGTAATACAATGTTTGACCTCGACAATAATGACCTCCTTGAAGATAAACTTAATAAGATGCAAGGAAAAATCAAGCTCACAACTTCTGATTTCTTCAACGACAACTAGAGGGGACATGACATTTTTAGTAATAAACTACTATTATTTATTAGAACAGCTATTTGATTTTTAGTAATTAATATTTCGTTTGTTTGGTAGACTATCATATCATTTATTTTTATCAGAACAGTTGTTTGCTTTATTATAATTGATATTTCGTTTTTTTGATATAATATCTTTTAGATCTCCCTTATTAATATAAATGTTTCTCATTTTCTATATATCTGAGTTGTCAGAACCTTATATCAAATAATACTTTATTTCTTTGTTAGGAAATAGAATCCAAGGGAGACATTTTCAATTATTAACTTTGGTTCAAATAAAATATCGACCATAGCTGGCTCCGCTCAGATAATAAAAGGCTCCGATAGAGCACACCTAGTGTAACCTATGAAACTCATATCTTTATACAATTTGTCTTATACTCTAGTAACTCTAAAAGAAACTTACTTAGTTTAGTAAGTTTCAGAGATATAAGAGCAAATGAGTATCACATAAAAACCCTGAGCGAGGGAAACAATGAATTCTTATGTATAACCTCTAGTGTTGAAAATCAGAAGTTTACTCTAGATAAATTCTTCAATCTATCCTTAGGGATATACTTCACTCACATTGGGATTGTTGAGTCACATGCAAACATGAGTCAGTAGTTCAGTACTAATCCAAGATAAATAGTGAGCTAGAAGCTTCATAATCCTATGATTTTTAATATCTGGCATGATCGTCTAGGTTATCCTAAGACAATAATGATGAAAACGATCATAGAAAATTTTTGTGGTCATCCCTTAGCACATTATCAAATATTTAGAACCATTAACATGTGATATTTTTATCGCAAGATTTTGCGAATTGTCACTTTGATGATACAGTCTTTCCGTCGTTAGGGGGAGATAAAAAAGATAATGAATGTCACATCCAAGAGAAACGATGTAAATTATCGTGGAATACTTCCACTCTGTCTCATCTAGACCCTAGGACTCCCCAATGTGAGCATGAAGTTAGGAGAATAATACACTTACAATCTATTGCAAATAAGTTACCAGATGTATTCAATGATGCTGCAAAAGTAACTAAATCACACATACCAGCTATGAATGTACCTGTCATGATTGATATCCCAAGTAAGAATAAGGCAGCAAATGAGTTTGACACATACTAGAAGCGTGACAGATCTATAGGTTCCAAAGATTTAGCTCCCCGGAAGACGAGATTAAATAGCATATCACACCCTACAGCTCCTGAAGAAGCTGTTCATAATATAAAATCTCCTGAAGATAAAATTCATGACGGTTCGGAAGATGTTATGAATCAAAGATCCAATTTCTCCAAATTAAAGCATATCGTTCCGACCGAGGTTATTTCCCAGATCCTAGAAGAGACTAGGAAAGAGGTACGTGTACCCAACAATGATGAGATATCTATGTTCTACACATACTCATGAGAAATATATAATAGAAAAGAAATAGTCATTGATGATATATTCTTATATACTATGACAAATGAGAAAATAAAGGGTGATGATAATAACACTGAACCATGCACAATCCCTGAAGGATTTGATTTACCTATACGGTAACCTAGACAGTGAAATATACATAAAAATCCCTAAAGGATTTGATTTACCAAACTCCAAATCTAGAAATATGTATTCAATTAGATTAAAACGAGTATTGTAAGGTCTGAAACAATCCGAAAAATTGTGGTATAATCGGCTCAGTGAATATCTATCTAGGAAAGGCTATAAAAATGATAATATATGCCCATGCGTATTTATTAAGAAATCTCAGAATGGATTTACAATAGCAGTAGTATATGTAGATATATAAATCTAATAGAATCTCTCGAAGAAATTGAGAAGACTGCTAGCTATCTTAAAAAGGAGTTTGAAATGAAAGACCTGGGTGAGAAAAATTTTTTACCTCGGCCTGCAGATCGAACGCAACAAGGATGAGATCTTAGTCTATCAAGCAAGATAAACTGAAAATCTCCAAACGAAGTTTAATATGGACAAGTGTTATTCACTTAGTACACCCATGGTTGTAAGGTCTTTAGATGTTAACAAAGACCCATATAGGCCTAGAAAAGAAAATGAAGACGTCTTGGGTCCTGAAGTACCATATTTCAGTGTAATAGGTGTAATTTTTTATTTATCTCAATGCACTAGACTTGATATTTCATTTTCTATTAATCTACTTGTTAGATATAGCTCTGCACCTATACATAGACATTGGAATGATATAAAGCACATATTTAGATACCTAAAAGGGACATTTGACCTTGGCTTATTCTATTCATGTAAAAGGACTAACCTAGTTGGATATACAGACTCTGGTTATTTATCTGATCCCCATAAGGGGAGATCACAAACATGTTATGTGTTTCTTAATAGTAACACAGCTCAAATTCAAAGTAGCTTCATCAAAGACGACAAGACCAAGCCCATCTCCCCGAAATTCTTCTACACCCATGAACTCCAAGAGAAAGAAGATATTATTATAATACAGTTAAAGTCAGCTGAGAACGTGACAGATCTCTTCACCAAGTCGCTTCCAAAGTCTACATTCCAGAAATTGGTGCATTAGATTGGCATGAGGAGACTTTACCAACAGAGCATATGAATGTTATTCGAAATTGATATATTAACAGGGTGGGAAGTAGCATCTTAATGTATTAGGGGGAGGGAGTATTTTCATTTGAAGATTGATGTGAGCAAGGTATGCAATAGAATGTAGGATAAAGATGAAGGGGAGCATCCTGCAGATGCAGATGGAGACATCTAGAAGAATGTCTTTTGCGCATTGTACTTTTTTTCCTGCGATGAGGTTTTTTCCATAGGGTTTTCCCATCGAAAGGTTTTAATGAGGCAATGTAAGTCACACCCACTAAGATTCTAGAAGAATCTGAGATTCTAGACGAATATGTTCCTGAAGAATTATGTTCCTGAAGAACGCATTTTACTCTTTTTCCTTCACTAAAGGTTTTTGTCCCATTGGGTTTTCCTTAGTAAAGTTTTAATGAGGCAATGTTTTGAAAAGTGGACATCCAAGGGGAAGTGTTATGGATATATGTGGCTGCCCACTTTGGTAGGATACATCTAACCGACACGTCTATCCCTAATCCCTAACTCTCTATATATATGTGATGAATAAACAAGAGGCTCTCATGTATTCGTGAGAGCGTAGCCGTCATCCCGAGTGCAACCATCCATCCATTCTCCCCCTCTCTCTCTCTCATAACACTATAGCAATTGTTGCTCTTTATTACCGAATTGTTGCACTTCAAACAAGGAGTGACAATTCGGTAATAAAGGGCAACAATTTCTACAATGATTTAACTACAGCAATTTTTTAAAACGAGATTTCTCAAAAAAAATATTCTACAACGGCTTCATTGTACCAAAGATCAATAATTTTGTAATAAACAATAATTGCTATAGTGATTTTACTGTAGCAAAATTGATTTTTTTTTTAAAAAAAAATATCGCTTTAAAAAATTGCTACGATGGAATCACTATAGCAAAGAGCAAAATTTTGCAAAGTATTGTAGCTACTCTTTGGTGCAATGAAAGGTAACGTGTGATTTCAATATTAGGGATAGTTTTGTCATTTGAACGGGAGAAAAGTCAACAAAAGGATATGTTGTAAATGCATCTTTTTCAAGAGGGACCTGGTGCTTGTAGGGATATTTCAACGTCCTTAATGCTAAGTGAATCCTTCGTCAAAGACATATCACTAACTCCCCCATTTTATTCTTGGGCTAATGGGGCTCAGTCCTTGGGGAGATGCTTTTTAGCTAAAGAACAGATAAGAATGTAAAGTCTCTCTTGAAATACATATTTTACAACAGTCCTCTAATCATCATTGTTGACTTTTCAACCCATACAAATGACCAAAATGCCCCTCCATTATCTATCCAGCCGAACCAATCAAGTATGAGTAACAATTCGTCTAACAAGAGTAGCAATTTGTTAGTAAGAGTAAAATTTCATTTGTAGCAGTTGCTACAGTGATTTCATTGTAGCAAAAGTAACAGATCGGTTTGATAAAAGTAACAATTGATTGAATTGATACCCTTGCTATAGTGATTTCATTGTAGCAGTAACAATGAAATCACCTTAACAAAAGTATCAATTTAGTTTGATTAGAGTAACAATTGATCCAATTGATACTCTTGCTACAGTGAAATCAATGTAATAGCAGCTACAATGAAATCACTATAGCAGATGCTATAGTGCATTGTGCCAACCAACCGAACTGTTACTCTTTTACCGACAAATCGTTCCTATTTTCTTGATGAGCTGTTACTCTTAGTGGATGGGTAATGGAAGGGCATTTTGATTATTATTATTATTTTATTTTATTTTGGGAGGGGGGAGGGGGTGCACAACCAAACCCTCGGGAGGCGCTACAGCTCGACGCTAGCACCGACCCCGCCACTCCGGCAGGAGACAACCGCCACCCACCGGAGAACCAGTACAGACGCCACATCCACCATCCAACGAACCAAACCTAAACACAGTCCGCCACCGACGGGAACACTAAACAACACCAGCACCCTATCATAAATAGTATATTTATTACATATACATTGTTATAGAGAATATCCTGAAAAAAAGGGGACTTAGTGAGAGGTCCTTGAGAAGAGATCGATTTAACAGGAAGGACAACCAACAAGATGATGTTGCACTAGGTCCCTTCCGAAAAGGATGCGAGCTGGAGCAAATCCCACAAGTGACTATTATCCCTTTTTAATAACTAAACTGCCCCTAAGTGCATGTCCCTCCATCCTTGTCGCTACAAGACTCCACCTACATATTTGCTACAGTGATTTCACTGTGGCAAAAAAAAAATTGGAAACACAATTTCACAAAACGATAAATTGCTACAGTAATTTCACTATAGCAAAAAAGTAACAATCTGCACAGATTGTTACTCTACAAAGATTGTGACTCAATCTGCAATGATTGTTACTCTTATGCTATAATGATTTCACACAAAAGAGTAACAATCTGGGCAGAGTGTACTCTTATGCGCAGATCGTTACTCTACAAAGATTGTGACTCAATCTGCAATGATTGTTACTCAATTTGCAATGATTGTTACTCTTATGCTATAGTTTGGATTGGATTGGATGGTCGGTTTGGGCTTTGGACTATATTTTTATTGAGTTTTTTTTCACTCCTTCTATTGTGACCTAGTTTCAACTTAAAAAATAATAAATGTTAGCAAATCATTAGGGCTAAATAAGATTTTTAACTGATTTTGAGTCATCCTACAATATTGTAAAGGTTGTTGGTAGCAAGGGTATACGAGGACATATGATATATCAAATATTATATGTATTTACATATGTTGGTTCGGTTCGGTTTAGGTCAGTTTTAAATTTACAAATCCGTCAACCGATCCAATCAAGTCGGTTTTTAAACTACCCAATCCAATCCGATCCATTGAGTTTGTCGATTGCGATTCCTGCAGAGCCTTGCATCGTGTGATTCCTCTTCACATCCACCCTCCCGGTGGCGATTCCTCTTCACACCTTCTGCTCGAACAGAACCTGAAAGAGTTACTTTCTGGTTTTTGAAGAGTCTTTGCTATTTCAAACAGAACCTCTTTGAAGAATCTTTGCTTCTTCAATCAGAACTTGAAGAGTTACTTTAGTCTTTGAGGAGTCTTTGCTATTTCAAACAAAACCACTTAAGAGTCTTTGATTTCTGTCCGATACCTTACTTGAATTCCGTCCTCACATGCTCTATTTTGAAATCCGGGCTTTAATCACATCCGTCTGCAGGCTTCGATGGCTCACCCGATAGCTCGCCGAGTGCCTCCACCCTCCAGTTTCGAGGGGGTTATACTCGCTTCAGTCCCTCCTCGAGGTGTTCCTATCGCAGCCCCTCCTCAGGGTGATCTCGCCGTAGCTTCTATTGTCCGTTGATTCGCCTTCAGCAACTCGAGCAGCGAGTTCTGCAGCAGTCCACCTTCAGATCTTTCGGCTCTCTACCCTCTCTGCCACTTCGGGCATTGTTGCCCCTTAGATCATGGATTCTAGAGCCTCTCACCACATGACACTCAATTCATCTGTACTCTCTGCTTGCCAGCTTGCACCGTATGTCCCACCGATCCAAAGTGCTGATGGTTCTCTCCTGGTCATCAAGCAATTTGAGCCAATCACTACTGCCTCGGATTTTAGAGGACATCTCTCTCATCCCTTTGTGCTTCATGCTCCTCGATTTTAACCTTATTTTTATTAGTAGCCGGTGCGATTATGGATACAGAGTTACCTTTGACTCCTCTTCCTATTTTGTGTAGAATCCTCGTACTGGTCGGAAGGTCAGTTTGGGTTGCAAAGCAGACAGGTTATACTACCTTGAGCACCATCACCTTCCCACTCCTACTCCTCCTGAGTTCTATGATATTGTCACTTCTGATGCCGATCTGTGGCATCAAGGATTGGACCACATTTCTGAGCCAGGCTTCGGCATCTCTTTCAGTCTGGAGCTCTCGATCGAGATTCTTTCACTACTTTCTGTTTGTTCAGGCTCTAAGCCCGTCAAACATGCAACTCTTTCCTTCTTATCTAGCCCTACTCGTAGTAATAACCCATTTGACCAGGTGCACTCCAATATTTGGGGTCTAGTTCATTTTCCTCCAGCACCGCTCCGAGATTCCCCAGAACATGCCATAAAACCTCTCCAAATCCTCACTTTTATAAGTTTTGAACATTTAACCCTATATTGAAGGTCCCAAATTCGAAACTTGGACTTTCTTTCTTGCAGAATCGAAGGTTTCTACTTTGAAGGTTCTGTTGATTAGGCCAGGTGAAAAAGAAAATCCGTCTCAGTGTATAGCTGCTATAGGGGCAAAATGACCATTTTAAAAGAAGAGAGTGCGGGAGGGACTTAATGCTCTACGCAAAAGGTAGAGGGGTTTATCAAACTAAAGGGATAGTTGGAGGGGCCTAAGACTAATAACCCCAAAGAAATTCATTCCAACCCTGCATAAATGGCAAAAAATAAAATCTATACTTTCATCTTCACATAATAATAAAAGGGTCGGAGTCGAGGCTGAACCCTTCCTCGAACCGTCAAGAGGGATCTCATACAAAGAAGTAGAATACCATTCTATATGTATCAAGGTGACAGCACAAAACAACTAACTAATCCCAAGAATCTGACACTTGGAATACAAAATTTAACCAGCCTGAGAACCCTAATTCCACCATCGGTGCAATCATTGGCACAGTTCCACCAGCTAAATAAACCATGTGATGGACAGAAAACATCGGGAATCCGTTGATCTAGAAGGAAGCGCCTTCTGGGGGTTGGGCGAGTTTCCGGTTATGGGCAGCCGCCATTTCCTTCT
The DNA here is from genome assembly GCA_947650365.1 of Chamaelirium japonicum. Taxonomy (NCBI): domain Eukaryota; kingdom Viridiplantae; phylum Streptophyta; class Magnoliopsida; order Liliales; family Melanthiaceae; genus Chamaelirium; species Chamaelirium japonicum. The sequence continues at coordinate 38,644,980 of OX393554.1, forward strand.
TCAGCTGGGTTAATATGTGCTCCATCGTGTACTCCCGTTGCCAATTTGCCAAGATGCTAAATTTCTTTGGATCTACCTGCAGTTCAACCAAATATCAGATCAAACCAAAGATTTTTTGTAATTCGCAACAAAGATTCGACCAATTAAGCTATTTTTTAAAAAAACATTCCGTTCGTGGAGATGCAAAGTTAACTAATGGCCTGTATGTAAAGTTTGTTAAAAATGTTGACGAAACCATAGGAGCGGATGGATTATAGTGTACTTGACGTTGCCAAATATTTAAAAAAAATCAAGGAGAGAGAGAGAGAGAGAGAGAGAGAGAGAGAGAGAGAGAGAGAGAGAGAGAGAGAGAGAGAGAGAGAGAGAGAGTTACCACTCCTGTCTCGGGATTAACACACGTCATGTTAATTCGTGAGTGGAATCGGACGCCTGGTGGTTTTTCGGGATAGTCCTTGTCACAGAACAACTTCAACTGATAGATGCGCCCCTCATGAACTGACTGCAGATGAATGCAGCTGTAAGAGATCGTAATTTGTGGATCACAAAATATTGAGCCGCGAAAAAATCTAAGGTTACATTGTGGGGGCCAATTATCGTGCCAGTCCAGGAGCGCATGTAGATGTCATCTCCATCATCCATCCCGTAGCTAACAGTCCCATCTCCAATGCCCTTCTCACCTCGCTCAAGTTCATCTAGCAATCTAAAGTTCCGAGGAACTGCATATAACGTGAAAGAAAATGTTGCCATGGTGAGCCGAAATGTTTAAGTGTCGTGGTATACTACGCTTTCCTCCTTTAAAGAAGAGCCGAAATAATTCATAAAGATCTAAAATCAAAGATGAATACCAAAATAATATATGCTTAAAAAGTTGGTACAATTCACATTTTCAAATATTTGATGGGTAACAGACTTTGCCGAACAGAGATAAAGAATATGACAATTTATTTCTACCTGTCCATCCTAACGAAGCAATCACCAAATTAATTTCTTAAATGAGCTATAATGTTTTGTGTACTTTATTAAAGTCATCCAAAATGATGGGATAAGGCTTGTAGCCCGAACCAACCCAAATTGAGCATAGACGCGAACCAACCCGACCCAGACTAAGGTTGGGTCGGGTGGGTAGTTGGTCTCAAAGATTAATAGCTATTTGCTATTTATTAGCAAGCCATAGGCCCACATCAGGCTTTAGCTAAATGTTGGGTTCTCTTGATAGTTGGCTCAACATTAGGAAACAACAAACGGTTACTCGTGTACTAGTGTGATATAGCCCCCAAGTCCAAACCCGTGACATATATGTGGACTTCCATATATGTTGACTAATATATATGAGTTCGGTTCTCAGGTTGGGTCGGGACTATCCAAGCTCCAACCCAGAACCGATCCGTATGTAATCGGGTCCACAAAACTTAGAACCGAACTAATCCATTTAATCAAAATACCCGAACCAACCTGACCCATTTAGGTTGGGTTGGGTCGGTTCTTGATTTTACCCGAACCAATTTGCACCCTTAGCTGTAGGGTACCCCATAGGCGCCCAGGTTCCGCAGGGCACCCCAGTGTCAACACCATGCAAGGCACGCCATCGGTTGCCCATATTACTGAGGACACCCCCAAATCTGCTGAGGGCACCCATACGCCATTGATGGAAATCATGTTGTGCTACATAGATTCCAAGGCCCAGGCGCAGCGCAGTTTTGATGGCCCACTTGTTTGAGGCCCATTAGTATTCCATTTTGCTGTTTTTAGTTAATTTATTTGCTATTTTCGGAGTTCCATTTATGGTAATTTTTGCATATGTCAAAACCTAACTTACAAGGGTTGTATGAGTGTTTTTAGGTATCCTACTCCTTTACTTTTGGGAACAACAAGTCCTACGCATTTTGTATTCGCTTAGGAGTCTAAAAAAGACCCCAAAGCCTCTCTTTTTTATGGTCAAATAATTATGAAAGAAATTGTGTGCATCTTGTCACGAGTGAGGCTCATGCTAGTGTGAGATCGGATTTCGCATGAGTCCAAAGGTGCGAGGCCTCCCATCCCTTTATCTTCTTCCTCTCTCGCAACGATGATTGAAGTCGTCCCGCATAAATTTTGGTATCAAAGCTTCGCTTGACGAGTCCCGATCCCGTCAAATGATCCTCGTCATCGCCGACGTCACCCCATCAAGCGATCATTGCTGCGTTCGCCCATAGTTGTCAAGGCGCAGTGAGGCCCGCGCCTCAAGGCGATTCAGCCATATGCGCCTCAGGCGATTCCTGGTGAAGCGAGCACAGCAAGGTGTGGCTCAGGCGCACCTTTCAGCGCCTCATGAACCAGACGCAGGGTGGACAGAGCGCGCGCCTTACTGTGTTTGGTTTTTTTTTCGGTTTTTTTTTCAGTTTTTTTTTACCGGTTTGTTGAATAAGAAGCGCATTTTGGAGATGCGGATGGCCATGCCAATCAAGATGATGTGTAGGGTGTATTTGATGATGATGATGAGTGATTTGGTGGTTTTATGATTTATGTCCTTGGTTTTTTTTTACGAGTGTGTCCTCTGTTTTTTAATACTTGTACTTCTTGATCTATTTAAATGGCTTAACTGTTTAAGAATTAAGACAATGTTAACTTATCATGGTTCATGGATGATTTTGTTACTCATTGGTTATGAGTTTTCACTTATCAATTATCACTTATGAGTAATGTATCCCTTCATTGTATGAATATGATGTTGACATGTTGCCTATGATAAATTGTTCATTTGATGACTACACTAGTTATGATTTATGAGTTAGTGTATACCTAGTGGCTTGCATTGATTTAATTGAATAATAGCCATATTTCTTTTTTTTTTTCATAAAATATATCTTTTTTATGAATTTTAGAAACTTTTGACAATTATTATTAATTTTTAAAGTAAATTATATATTTTTGCGCCTTACACACTAAGGCGTGCGCCTTATTTGCGCCTTGCGCCTCAGGCTCTAGCGGCCCCTTGCGCCTCAGGCGCGCCTCGTCGCCTTGACAACAATGCGTTCGCCGTTCATCACCGTCACCGACTCACCTCAACCTTTTGTTGAATCTGAAAAAAAAAGGAAACAAAAAGCACATCACAGCAACCCACAAGCACCCCTATTTTAACGGTGATCATCAGAAAGAAGCCTCACGACTTCTATTCCTCCTTCCCGATATTGTGTGTCCATCAAAAAGGAGCCTCACGGCTCCTGCGAAGGCAGGCTAGGCAGCCCCCTCCTCCAGCAACCCCATCCTCCTATCTACTCGAGATCCCAAACGTCACTGACCCTTGTTGCTATATTGTCGGTAAGCTCTATTACCAAAAACTCGGATTTTTTGAATAAGTCGCGATTAAAACACGACTTATTCAATAAATGTTCTTTACACGACTTATTCAAAAAACGTTCTTTAAATATTGGAAAAGAGTCGTGTAAAGAGTCGTGTAATAAGTCGCGATTAAATCTTTTAGTGTGGGACAGTGGGTTTGGGTTTGGATTTGGGTTTGAAGTCTCAGACTAATTATCAGTTTATCACCAACACTAACAATATCAATATAAATATTGAGGTCCATATCTAATCCTTTGTTCAAAAAGAGGTGGTATATGGCAGCATTTATATAGAAGCTACTAGAAACACATTACGATGACAACTAATGCTTTGTTCAGTATTGCAATAGCATCACATTTTTTAAGGGAAAGCAGCATCACAATTTCCATGACCTTGTAGTTGCTATTTATGCCCATCAATCATATTAGTAAGTTATGTTGGTATGGTTTTGCAGTTGATTGGTATATTTGATCATTTCTATCAATTTAACATTCATGAAAACCAGAAAAGTGCATTACTCCCTCTATGTAGCACAAAACTGCATAATTAATTTTTACTTTCGACGACTACTTTAAAATGTCGGTTTTCTTTCTACTAACCAATATTGAATTCTTTCAATCTTTAAATGCTTTTGATTAATTTCTTCAAGGTTCTGCTTGTAATAATCAAAACCAAACTAAAATGAATAAAACGATTGGCTTTGGGCTCAAGTCGAACCCGAATTTTGCAAACCTTGGCTCAATGTTATATTTATGGTTGATCTACAATATTCGCTAAACCATGCCAATTCTCAACAAAATCATCTTATTTTGTTCATTAAATAAAATTTATTTGACGATACTGAATATTTATCTTTGCTAAAACTGAGATCTCTGACAAGGACCTAGCTTTTTTATTGACCATGGATTAATTCATAAATCCATAAAGCCATATAAAATTGTAAAATCATATATGTTTTTCATAAAATATAAGGGTAAGCTTCAATTGTTGTAGCAACATGAAATAACATCAACTTACTATTTTTAATAATTAATAAGAATTTACTTAATAGACAATTGAAAAGTTGTTTAACGTAGTGCAATATGCATTTCAACAATGATTACTACTACTTGTACTCATATCGAAGTTAATATGTATGGTATAAAGCGTCATACACCGAAAAATGATGATTCTATTAACTAATTTCAATGAAACAACTTGGATTTTAAATAGGTAGGTCAATTTAAGTACGAGGGTGACACACCCATGTATTAATTACAAATCCATAACATCATAAAAATTTAAAAATAATCTTTAATTATGACACATAAAAAATAAGAAATCTTAAATGGTATCAACATCAAATAACATTCACTAGATATGTTATGGTAACAACTATGAATTTGCATAATATAATTATTAAAGTTGTTAGGATAACTATATATAACATCGCATATGCGGTCCAAGCTCATCTGGTCGCATATGCAGAGTCACATAGGGGACCAGGACATTGTACAACAATGTACTGTGTGGTCGCATATGTGACCACACAATGTTGTGCAACCGCCCAATACTCAAATAGTCAGACATACGATCGTTGAAACTATTTTTTTCCCTTGACCCCTTGTTCTCATTCCTACCCTATATATGCCTCTATCCCCATCCCCCCTTTAATCCAACTTTTCTAATCCATTTGTAACTATCCCAAGCTATCTCCAAGCCCCCAAACTCTTTCCAACATATCCCCAAGTACTAAAGCACTCTCCAACCTATCTCCAAGCTCCCCCAAAGCTCCCTCCAAGATTTCAATATGTTCATAGTCTCTCCCCCGAGCTCGCAAATGATTAAACCAAAATTTCAGTATCTTATGCAATCCCTTTTGTCTTCCACTTAATTCTTAAACCAGACCGGTTGGAGGATCTGGAGGAAGCAATTAGAGGAATCCAACATAAAAGAATGTTATAGGGTGTAATTTTTGTGGCTTTTTCACCACTTGTGGCATTGCATGATCAAGCAACACTTAGTGTACGCTCTCGGGGCTAATGTAAGAGAATGGCCTAGTGTTACAACTTAAATCTGATGGAAAATAATGGATGGCATGGAGGATACTTCCAAAATGTAGCACCACAGACCCAAATTGTGTATTGATATCGAAGATGAGTAGACCCCTTGGTCCACTGGATGCTCAAGACCACCACCTACAGGCTACAGTAGTGATGCTCCAAAGGGATCAAGGACTAATTGGTGATTCCGCTTCTATAAAGCAGCATGCTAGTCTTGTATACATTAAGCATGTGCTAAGTTCGGTAAAGTGCACGTTATGAGACCTTTGATTCTTCACATCTTTGAAACTACCAATTCTCTTCTCCATTGGATTGACATCATTTCGGATGAGGCTTCGATCTTTTTTACTTTGTTCTAACTAAGAGTCGATATCATACCTAGCAACATTGTGAGACTCTTTGATTCTTGACATTTTGGACACAAACTAGTGCTTCTTGTTCTTTAATACCTACTACCCTCACTTATCCAAATAGACTAGAACAAATGAGAATAATAGATATCAAAGAACAATAAACATTGGGTGGTATCCTAGATGCCAAGAGTTAAGGGTCTCACAATGCTATTGGACATAATAACTCGTAATCAGACCAAGGCACTTGAAGTGCCTTGTTTTGAACCTAAAAAGTCACTTAGAGCCCTATTAGGGCTTGAAATTGCCCAGTTTTGAACCAACCTGACTAGTATGAACCCCATCAGAAGTCATGGTTGTCGGATTATTGGTTTAAAGGGTTAGAAACACTTTTCCTATTTTTCCATAGTTTTTAAGATTTTTTTTTATTGTTTACAAGTAGTTAGTGTATGGGTCACAAAGTTTTGGAGGAATCCTTTTTAGGAAAGAATAAATCATGGGTTGCAATATTTTGGCTTAGCGGTTGCACTCTGTTACCGCCGTTTTTACCTTAAGCGGCCGCAAATCTTTTATGTTCCATGTTTGGTGGAGCGGAATGGGGTATGCTATTAGCTCGTCCGCAGAGCATTGTCCGCATAATATATTTAAACTCCGCTTTTTTGCGAAGCGGATGATGCTACATGGTTTCTCTCTCCTTGGTTCCCCACTGTGCGAGGGCTAAAGGCCCTGTGAGCCACTCCAGACGGGAATTGAAAAAGATTTTCCAAACATAGCCTTGTTATGGTTTAAATAAGCATTTATTGATGGATTAGTTGGCTAAGAGGTAAAAGTAAGAAGAGGGGTTACGGGGGTGGCGAGAAAATTAATAGGAGTTGTGGACCTCTCTCTTTGTGACGACCCCACCATGGGAGACGACGCCACGAAAATATCCCTCTCATGGTCGAGTATTGTGCGCTTCTCTATTTCCTTCTCACATCTCTCTCCTCAAATGTGATGCTTCTCTCTTTCATGTGGCATTTTTGTTATATCTTATACTTTTCCTTCTCTTCTATACCTTTGTTGAAAATTACAATGGAGGGACTTGTATTGAGTGGGAGTATGAGGGTTGTAGTAGTCTTTTCTTTCCAAGCCTAAAAATAGGGGGGAGGTCCTCCATTAAATAGTCAAGCTGCTAGAATAAAATTTCAGCTTACCAAGTTTTCTGCAAAGAATAGCTATTTACCTTCCTTTTCTACATGTTCTCTCTTTTTTTTGTATCCTAATGTCAACCTAGTAAAGAGAAAATGGGTGGTATCTATAAAGTTCAGAAGGGTTTCATAAACTGCACTTAGCTAAACTAAAACACAATATGGAAAAAATACTCCTGAAAGCATGCAATATAATTGAATCAATTTATATGTATTATATCACTAATCATTTACAATGAAATTAATAATCTTTTCTTTTGCACATGTTATTAGTGTTTTATTGTTTTGGAGTTTTTAGAAATTTTTCATATTTTTAAACAATAAATATAACAAAATTGAGCAGGCAACGGCCATTTATCTAACTCATCTTCATCCTCCATGTTGTCTATCCTTTAATCACTTTTCCACCACCTTCGTCCTCCACCTCTATACAGTCACCCCATCCTCGCACCCATAGTCACCAAGTTCGGGTTCGGCAATAAGTCAGTGAGGGTAAAACTAGGGAAAGTTCGGCGAAAACCGTTCGAAAAAAAAACGGGTAAAAGTCAGGAGAAAAAATGGGTTTGGGTTTATTATACACCTAATTATGAAAATACACCTAATTAGAAAATATGAAAATGATGACCAGGTTCGGCTCTTTCCTGCCAATCATGAAAATATAATTGCAAAAAAAAAAAATGAAAATACAACTAATTAGAACGGGTTCGGCTCTTTTCCAGCCAATCATGAAAATACACCTAATTAGAACGCTTTATTATAGAAATATCATGATTTGGCATATATTAAGGGGCATGGATATGATGCGTTTATGCGCCGATCAAACCCCCAAATTTAAACCTTACTCGTCCTCGAGTAAAATCGAAGTCGAGAGAAATAAGATTTATATCATTGAGGATGTGTAATGGTATGGAGATGTGCATTTCTGTGCCATACAACATTGCATGGTCATCATTTGTTCGGAGAAACAAGTATAATCATAGTAAATTGTGTCGAAGCAGAATATTTCCAAACCTTATGCATCGTACATTCTAAATTCAAATTGTGAATCAGATTATCTCTACATGATCATACGTGTGTAATGAAAGTCCTAGCTGTGCGACATCATACTACAATCTTACCGATAACTGCAGGCAATGTGTAGGATTCCTTAATTTTCAATAAAAATAGTGAGCGGACCAGGTTCACAATTATACAAGTATATATTTATGTTGGACAAACAAAATAAATCTTTTTTTTATAGGAGTTTGTGCAATGTCCAACCCTTTAAGCTTTCTACGTAATCCATTTATCGAGTTTTCGGGTCAATGATTCCTTAGCCAGATGGCTACATGGCATTGGGTGTGGAGACACCCCTAAGAACATACTGACTCGAGCTATGAAGGCTACGGGTCAGACTAGACCTGCTTGTATCACTATGACTTCTTATTGTTTGACGCAAAACTCCAACTGGTTAGGTCGGATGCCCCGGTTACTTGGTGATGGTCATGGCTTACAGGTTACCTCATCTTAAATTCTCACTGTTTGATGTGAAACTCCAACTGGTTAGGTCAAATGCCTCGGTTACTAGGTGATGATTAAGATAAAGTTTTTATTTATAGAAGCTAAGCATACTTTATATATATATAAATGTATGAGTATATAATCATTTGCCTGGTCCATTCCTTATTTGAATATTGAATCAATTTAACTTTGGTATTGCTATTTGGCTATTTTCGGATGTTCATCTCATGGGGCTCAGCCGGAGTGCATGTGAAATATAGGCATGATCATGTGTTGATTTTCTGATTCATAATTCATCAAATAAATTGAACTAAGCATAAAGCAAGAAATTTCCTGGTTTCTAGCAATTTCGTACTAAAAGATTTATTTCCGCAAACAAAATAGATCCAATGTATTGAGTATGTACTAAGATGCACACCCCCAAACTTGAATGGCACATTGTCTTCAATGTGTGATAGTAGTGGTATAGGCAGCGATATTTAACGAGAATTACCATGGTTGTAAGATATGTAGTGGAAAGATATTACCTGGTGCGTTGATTGAGTAATAATTTGAACGGTTGTAGTACCTCCAAACTTTAGAGTTTGGAATACCAGCATTGTTAGTTCTTGAAGTTTGAAGAGAAGATGAGATATATAGAATTTTAAAACGTGCCGCATGAAAAATAAATTTATTCATCAATAGTCTTTTTATTGAAAATAAACTAAGGACAAAAGTAAGGATGCAGTAAAAGTAGGGGTGGCAATGGGTCGGGTCGGGTCGGGTTCGTGTCATGTCTAGTTTCGGGTCGTGTCCAAAACCCCTAGACCCGGACCCGACCCGTTTAACTAATCGTGTCTAGATCCTAAACCCGTACCCAACCCGCTTATAAATGGGTAGACCAGATAAAACGTGTTAGACCCGTTTACCACACGGGTCTATTCAGTTGACCCGATCCGACCCAATCCAACTCGACCTGACCTGACCCGATAGACCCGCTGGTACTATATATTACAGTATCGATTGCAGGTAGACCCAACCCGACCCGTTGAATTTTAAACGGGTTACCATGTCCAGACCCTAAACCCGGACCCGACCCGTTTATTAAACGGTTCTAACGTGTCAACCCGTTTACGACCCGAACCCGTTTAACCCTGACCTAGACCCGCTAACTTCGTGTCGGGTCTGCCGTGTCGGGTCCAAAATTGCCAGCCCTAAGTAAAAGATAACATAGGTTGTCTCCTATTAGGGTTAAGTTTTACATCTTCAGCCGAACATTACAAATTCCAAGCTGGCGATCAAGGTTAGTCGAAGTGCTAGTGCGTCTGGCGTTTCTCCTTTTGAATTACACAATTCACGAGATGGTTTAAGTGCTATCGTTTGTCCATTTATCATGAATATGTAGGAGTTAGTGCGGCCGACGTAAGTGGTTTTGCGATCATATTGCCACGATCGTCCAAGTAGGAATTGAAAATGTTCAACCAGAAGGATATGACTCCAAATCACATCTGTATAGTCTGGGGCAATGTGAAGTTTGATTGGACACTTGTGGGAAACAGGAATTTTCCCTCCTTGTTTGACCCATCCGACTAGGTAGCGTTTGACTACGGAAAATCGTTTAAATCCTAAAAGGTCGACTAGTTCTGAAGAAACATAGTTGCCATGATTCCGCTGTTGGAGATGGAAATTGTCTGAAATAATCGTGCGGGGCAATTCGAAATTTCTTGAATAAATTATCGCACTGACATATACATCTCCATACCATTACACATCCTCAATGATAGAAATCTTATTTCTCTCGACTTCGATCTTACTCGAGGATGAGTAAGGTTTAAGGTTGGGGGTGTGATCAGTGCATAAACACATTGTATCCATGCTCTTAAACATATGCCAAATCATGATATTCTATAATAAAGCATTCTAATTACTTGTATTTTCATGATTGGTAGGAAAAGAGCCACAAACAACAAAAGAGCAACATCAAGTGAAGCATAACGAGGAAGAAAACTAAGCGCAGCCACAAGGAAGAACAATCTCCAAAGGCAACCTCCGGGTGCAGTCCCCTGCAAACAGAGAAATCTCGACCATCGATTGATCGGCCGCGAGGCCAGATCGATCGGCCATGACCTTCTCCGCAGACAGTAAGAATGCCATGACCGATCGATCGGGCCCGAACACTTATCGATGGCCATGACCATCTAAGCATCCCGACGCCCTAAATCTGACGGCCAAGATCACCCACGGGACAACTACTAATCGCCTACGCTCGGGAGCCTATATATTCGCGTCTTTATTGAAGAAACGTATCCGTTTTTTCGCCTAAAAAATCATCATCTCTAGGAGGAAGATCGAGAGAGAAGAAGAGGAGTTGCCTTTAGGGCTTTGTTATTTCAATTGGAGAATAGCTTGATAAGATATTTCAATTCTATATTTTGTTGTTTGTTCCTTCGTTTTGCATGCGTTTATTGTTAAATCCATGTCGTAGGAATCGAATAGATCATATCTTGTCTAGCTCCGCTTTTAATGTTCCTTACCATCACGTAAAAGATGCGCCATGCTTAGAAAGACGGTCCGTGCCCTAAAAAGATAGACCATGCTTAACTAAAGATGATGCATGTCATGTGCGTGATGGTCATATTTCTTTTGTTCGATTTATTATCCTTTTATAAGATGAGTTATGCTAACCAAAAGACGGATCGTGCCAACCAAAGATAATTCATGCTGTCGAAGGTAATAACCCTCATTGAGATCCCGTTAATCACAACATATCGAAACTCTCCATTGAAATTAACAAACCCTAATTGGCAAAAATAGGCTAGTTCATAGCTAGCGGTGGATTCTCTACCCTAGATTCTCCCAACTTGAACTCTCTCCTTAGTTTAATCGTTTAATACTATTTTTTTTTAATTTTGCAAATTTTCACACAACTCTCCTTCTCTAACTGCTTTAATCCTTAAAATTAGACCCAAGTTACGCAATCGCAATCCCTGAGAACGATACGTGTATTTAACCTATAACTACAACAGATTCGACTAAAGATACCGGTGTGATCGGAGAAGATCACAAATTTTTGGTGCCGTTGCTGGGGATCGATCGGCTAATGACATTATGGGCTCTTTGGAGGTGAATGGGTTTCTTTATGCCATGGTGGGCTCTTTGGTCTTGAGGATGGGTTTCTTTATGCCATGGTGGGCTCTTTGAAGGTGAGGATGTGCTTCCTGACATGGTGTTAAACCGTTTGGTGGAACCCATCAATGTTTGGGGTGAAGCGAACGGGCAGGTAGTCGTTGGTATGGCAAACAAATATGGAGTTCTTGAAGTGCTCCAATAGAACAGGCAGATCCTAGATTTCAAAGAAGGAGTAGAGTTATAAACTTATAATTAATTATGACGACTAATCGAATATAGACCGCGCGCAAAACAGAAGAAAAAGCTTAGGTCTCACCTGAATCCGGGCGCAAGTGATCTCGCAGACTTTAGTAGATTGGAAGGTGGGCCAATCTTGGCACTGCAGGGCACGGTGCAACCCCATGCGCCACTTGCACTCGTGAAGTTCACAAAAGCGTACCCCAAGTTTCTCCCACTCCTGCGCCATAATATCAGACCCCACCCACCCATATCAATGGGACTCTGAGCTACAATGTAAGAGGCTAGGGTTTGTCGGATGAGATATTTCTAACAAAATACCCATGTTTTGGACATTTCAATTTTTTTCCCTGTCATTTATGCCAAAATACCAAAAATTTGGTTTCAGTCTGGACCGAAACCAAGCACAAAACCAAAGTTTAAAACCATTAATCCAACAATATAGGACCCTAACTAGAAGGAATTGGACTACTAATCTCTTATGAATTCTTGTTTTTTCTTCGTAATTTTTTGCAGGTCTTCATGAAGAATTATGCAACCGATTTCTGAAGAAAATAAAATAAATGGAAAAAAATAAAATTGCTTAAAGGGGTCATGGTAGAAGCATGGGAGAAGGGCATGCCCACTTTAACAGAAACTACAAAAAAAAGAAAAAAAGGAGGCATGTGAAAAGAGAAGGGGGGAGTTCCAATCTGTAGGGAAGAGTTCCCATAGACATCCTCATATGTGAGTATGGACCACGGGGAGAAAAGTCACGGGATTCCTATCCCCAATGGATTGGAATCCTGGTCCATCTATTCTTTATTTATTTTGCTTTTTAAATCCTATTTAAATTATGACTTGAACTCACTTTTATTGTAGACCTCGTAGTTGGCATACTTGTTCCAATACCCAATTACTAAAATAAATCCAATTTTGACCCAAAATTACACTCAAATCCCAATTTACTGGAATAAAATCTTGTAAAAATCAAAACAAAAATCCTAAAAAAAACATCTAGAGCCTTTAAATTTACAAAATAAAGTCAACTAGACTCATCAATGACACCCTATGATGCCTAATGCCGCTTCATCAAGTCTCTAAATGACCAATTTGATACAAAATTTGGCACTTTTTCCCTAAGATGCTCCGACATCAAAATCACTGAATGGGAAAAGTCACGACTCCATTCAAAAAAAATTTGAATGCAACTTGAAATTTCAAATCAGCTGATGATTAATGCTAATGTAAAAAATCCACTCGAAATTCTGTTTCGGTGACGCCAAAAGATATCACTCGCTTCAAGTGCCTGTACTTGAACTTGTGGAATAGATGCTATACAAAAAAATTGTTGAGGCTTTTCAAGATTAATTTTTAGCGGTCCCAAAAATGATGTGGAACTATGAAGCACGGATACTTTAAAATACATGACGTACCCGTACCGGATACGTATCGGACACGGATACGGCCCGGATACGGCTCGGATACCTGTCCGATACGTTTCGGGAGTATCCTGGATTTAAAAATGCCAGGATACGGCCCGGATAAGGGAGGGATACGGCGAGATACGGGAGGGATACGGCGAGATACGGCTGACCGGTTTGTGCTTGGGTTATCGAGTTTGGGTTTGGTTAAAAGTTAAACTCAAACCCAAATCCAAACCCAAACCCACTGTCCCACACTAAAAGATTTAAGGATAAATTGCACAAAGACCCCTATAGTTTGACCGATTATTACTTACACCCTCTCATGTTTAAAACCCTACAAATGCCCCCCCTGGAGGGGGTGCAAGTGATATGTTTTTCAAACTGTAGGGGGTCTATGTGTAATTTACCCAAAATTTAACCCCACCCCACCCTGTTTTCTAGATCGAGCGAGAAGAGAGGGAGAGCTAAGAGGCAGGCGTCCGCCCGCGCCCGTCGTCTGTCGTTCGCCGTCGCATGCCTGATTGCAGCCGTCCGCCGTCCGTGCCAAACTACAGCCGTTAGCCGCCCGTTCGTCGCCCAACTGCAGTCGCCCACCGTCCCGTCGCACCCGTCCGCTGCCCGATTGCAGCCGTCCGCTGTTTGCCCGTCTCTCTCCCTCACAGCCCCATATCTCTCTCTCCCTCCCTCTCCCTCTTTCTCTTTCTCGCTCTCCCTCACAGCCCCATTTGCAGGCTTTCTAACTTGTCGTCAGGATCTGCAGATATGCAATAAGATCGATAAAAAACAGTGATAAAATATTGAGCAAATTATGAAAATTTTATTAATTTTTTTTTTAAAAAACAGTGATAAATTATAGCAATTAATATTTTGTTTATATTGAATATGCAACAACTTGTGCTTCTATATTGAATATGTTCTTTATGATGCATTCTATCAATTAATCGTTTTATAAATTAATAATTTAGTATTTTATTTAAAATAAATATTTAAAAAATAATAATTTATTGCTGTATCCTTAGCCGTACCCGTATCCTACTTTTTTAAGATTTGCCATATCGCCGTACCCGTATCGTATCGTACCCGTATCCCGCATCCGTATCCGTGCTTCTTAGATGTGGAATCAACTTTGGATATATTTTATCTGATCTTGTGCAATTGAAATGTCAAGAAAGGATCCTCCAGGGTAGATAATTCTAAAAGTCATCAAAAGAGAAGACATCCTCCAATGGCGGACTCATATCTATGACTTTCATCACATGCTCCTCCTTTGGCTCTCCCATGATCATGCTGGCAGCTTCCTCTATGGGTTCTTGATCATAATCTTCGTGAACATCTCGTAAAGATACTCATCTAAGAGGGGAGGAAAATTCCAATCAACAATTCAAATTTCCCTTAATAAAACAATCTATGGGGAAAGCTACTTCGTTGTCCTCTACATAATCTTCTTCCGATGCAGTCACAGGCATCTCTGCGAACTCTACGTCGAAGAGAGGAGACAAAATCCATTTGATGGTTGAGATACCCTTAGGAGTGTTGTCTACGGAGAAAGATCCTCCATCTTACTTAAAATTCCTTACCAGATAATTCGATGGTCTAAATTAGTGGATGGCAACGGATGTGATGATCTGTCTTGCGTTTTCACACTTCACCTTTCGATCTAAATTAGTGGATGGTAACGGTTGTGATGATCTGTTGCCTTGCATTTTCACACTTCACCTTTTGGATCCCTCTTCCAGGATAATCCAGATAGTTACTCTTAGAGATAAATAAGTTGAACCACTTGCAAGAGTTGCTCAATATGATTACACAACTTCTTCATTTTCTCGCATTAACCACTTCCCTCCCTGAATTCAGGTCATCTTCTTGATAGAACAAGAAGAGGACTCGCTTTGATACCAACTGACGAAACAGAAATAGATTCAACAAAGTTGGATCAAAGATGCATCATCAACATCAGAGAAGAGAGAATGAAATATAGATACAAGAAGGGTTTACAAAGCTCTTCTAATAAAAAGAAGCAATGGCTGAAACTAAATTTCTATTCATGAAAATAATTAATTACAATAAAGGAGGAGTCCCTTCCTTTTATAAACTCTTCTATATTATAATCTACTTAGGACTTTAATCCTACATACAGGAACCTGAATGGACAAAAGAATTGGGCTATTAATATCTAACGAATTATTCTTGTATATTCTTTTTGATTTTTCTGTAGGTTTTAGCATAAATGAGAATTAACAACAGATAAAGTATAAAAAAAAAGGCTTACAGGAGTCACGATATAAGGATGGGAGAAGAACTTATGCCCGGGTTTTAGGACCTAAAAAAAGGAGAAAAAAAGAGAGGTATATGAAAAGAGAGGGAGGGTTCCAAATCCACGGAGACAAGTTCCCGTCCTCATCCGCTGATTAGGACCACGAGGAAGGTCATGAGATTCCTTTCCCCCTTGGATTGAATTCTGGCTACCTATTCTTTAGTTATTCTTCTTTTAACTCCTATTTTTAATTAGCACAACTCACTTTTATTGCCGCTGACGTTATCCTCTTAGTTGTTGTCGCTGATATTATCCTCTTAGTAGCCACACCTATCCAAATACCCAACTACTAGAATACATCTAATTTTACACCAAATTACACCCAAGTCCTAATTTATTGGAAAAAATCCCGAAAGATTAAAAAAAAACATCTAAAACCTGTAAATTTAGAAAAACGACTCAGCTAGACTCATTAATTACACCTAATGCTGCCTAATAACGCCTAATCAAGCCTTCAATCGGCCAATTCGAAAATAAAAATTGCAACTTTAAGTGCCCTATAGATGCTCCCGCATTAGAGGCCGTATCAGAAATGGAGAAAAACTAGCTTAACCCTAGACGAAAAACATCTCCATGAGATTCTTGTTCCATTATGTCACCACCTATCTTATGCTTAATTGATCTTGATTGTCCACAAACAACTCATCTCTAAACAAAAAGGACTACCCTTGATTGTCTTCAAAAAAATCTGAAAGAACTGCAACTACTGAAAAGTTGAGATCAGTTTGAAGCACCCATCATTCCAAAATAAAAAAAAAACGAAAAAGGAAATACATATTCAGCCGATCAATCAATCAAAATCTCATAGAATTGCATGGATATCTATTCGTCAATTCTTCAATATCTAATTTTTCATGGCAGATCCAAGCAGGGATTCCCGGAATCACGGAATAGCAACCCTAATTCAACAGAAATAAATATTAAAAAAAAAATCTCACCGACGACACTGGATCCACCGGAGCCTCCGAGCGTCATGGAAGATCGCCTCTGCTTCCTCTCCCGATCGCCGCCAAATAAGATCCAATTGAATCTTTACCTCCCGATCCTTTGTCCAATCCTATATAGAGGGGAGAGCGGGGCCCGTGCAGGCGACCGGGACGCCCGACGTTGGATCCACCGTTGGATCTTTGACCGCGGGCCGCTCTGCCTGTGACGTCAGATTGCCTCAAAAAGGTTAGCTGAATCGTTTGGCCGGCGGAGCTCTATCGGATACTTATTTTTTGGGAGGGGTTTTTACCCAAAAGGGTGGGGCTATAAAGAGCCCACGAAGTACCAAAGGCAGCTCCCGTCTCAAGGCAACATTTTTTTTTGAGGGACATAGTGAGAGGTCCCTCACCAAGAGATCGGTTATGGGGAAGGACACCCAAAGAGATGTTGTTGCACCATGTCCCTCCGAATCTGGGAACCACCTGCTCCCCCCGTTGTTGGGGAAATTTCGGCCGTCATACGTAACCCCCCTCCAACAGTCGATTGAAGGTTTAACCCTTCAGGACGTGGCACGCTGTAAAGCACTAAGGGGTCAAGTGCTGAGCTGTCACACAATCACTGTTGAGATAGAGAAAAAGGAAGATAGAGAATTGACACAAGATATGGTAACGAAGTTCAGCCGAAGCCTACGTCTCTGTACGGTAAGACGCAACCTTTGAATCCACTATCACTGAAGATGTAAAGCTACTCTCAACAGGCCGAGAAGTACTTGTTACAAGTAAATAGAGGACAGAGGGGGCTTGAGATTCTAAATACCAGAAGGCTCAGAGAGCTCTGGAAAACAGAAAGTGAAATGTGGAATAATGAATTCCGGTCCTGATTCTTTACAGGGTTGGCTATATATAGAGGTTTGGGAATATCCAAGGAATATTCTAGAAAATATTCTTGGGATATTCCTGGTAACACCCGGGGTTTGGGAAATCATCTGGGATATTTACCAGACCCCGGATGACCTTTATGGGCCCCAGACAGAGCTGCGGTCCCACTATCGTCTTTGTGGGCACCAAGCAGCGTTACGGGTCCCACTGTTATCTTCGTGGGCCCCAAGCAAGCCTGCGGATCCTACTATCGTCTTCGTGGGCCCCAGGCAGGACTGCGGGTTCCACTGTCGACTTTGTGGGCCCCATGTAGGGCTATGGGTCCCACTATCGTCTTCGTGGCCCCCGGGCAAGGCTGCGGGTCTCACTGTCGTCTTCGTAGGCCCTAAGCGGGGATGCTGGTCCCACTATCGACTTTGTGGGCCCCAAGCAGAACTGTGGGTCCCACTATCATCTTCGTGGGCCCCAAGCAGGGCTACGGATCCCACTGTCGGCTTAATGGGCCCCAAGTAGGGCTGTGGGTCCCACTATCAGCTTCGTGGGCCCAAAACGGGGCTGCGGGTCCCACTGTCGGCTTCGTGGGCCCCAAGCAGGGCTGTGAGTCCCACTGTCTGTTAGAATTGGAGAGGTCTACAGCTCGTAAAAACCTATAGTTTAGCTATGTATGGTTGATAGCATAGGATTGCATATTGGTACGTACCTTTATACGTGTTCTGATTACAGAACAGAGAGCCATGGCTACATGGTAATCCACTTGAGTGGGAGACTCAAGGGACTGGTCCCATGTAACCTAAATACGTTCGCAGCTCTGATTAGGGTTGGTCGCCCTATCAGGATAAGCTGTTGGGATGACAGAGCGTGGGTGTCTCCACCACGGTCATTACCATGCACAGTGTCTATGGCCGAACGGAACCAACACGGTGCACAGATCGATGAGCAGACATCGGTGCACTAAGCCGTGTTTCTGCTTAGGGTAAAACGGTCCTAAACCCTAAGGAGCCATGTCTGGTGGACTAACCAGTTGTGTGGTGCTTTGGCGCACCAATGTGTGAGGATCCGGATACAGTGATCCAAAACCACGGTGTACAGGGTTACCCGGCTGGCGTTGCATCAGCATGTCACTCCTGCAGGCTATCCACACCCCTAACGGGAGGTACGTTCCTTGGTCTGACCTACGTCATATTAAAACCTGGCCAGGTGGTCATCAGTTGGACTAGTGACGGATCCGGTTGCTCAGAAGAGTAATCGGAGGTACGATGTATGTGGTCAACCTGGAAGGAACCGAGTCATATGAGCACTCGAGTCTGACGGTATTCTCCACCGCTCGAGTTGCATCATGGCACCAGTTGGAGGGACAGCGAGTTTACCATACTAAGCGGAGAGCAGGGGTATGAGGGAGAACATAGTAAGTCCGGGGGAATTGGAGTGCAGCCTGCGTCGTACTCTGGGTGGCTACGCAGGTTAACTCAGACTTAGAGGATCGATGGTACACTCGGGTAGTGTATCGATCGAGTCTAAGTTGGAAGCCATGAACCCTGGTCCCTGAAGGTTCCACCTTATCGACATTATGTACGGTTCTTATACCATCTCCTCGAAACACAGAACGTAGTTAGAGGAAGCGAGAAGTCCAAGCCTACGCTCCGTGAGTGCTTCGCACTAGTGCACGGTAGATGCGTAGCTACGTGTGTGCACTAAGGGGAAACCCTAGGTTAGTGCAGAGACGCATGTAGCAATTCTTGCCATAAGTGGACTTTGCCACATGGGTGCAATGCACCGGGACATGTTGCGAGTTGACTAGTTGACTTCACTAGGGGCACCCTATGGGAACCTCAGAGAATAGTGAAATCACTGGTGCACTTCACTTATGTGTGCCTTGCAAAGTCTCGTACACGAGGAACGACCAACTAGTGACATAAGGGCATTTTGGTCATACCATGCGTCACTATGTACTAGGGGGGCCGGCCCTAAGTGTTGAGTGACTGGTCAAGGCCGACCCTATTAGTTTCAGGAGGTTGTTGCCTCCGATGAAAGGGCCGGTCATAAGGCGCAGAAAACGGGCTGGTTTTGACCGTTTTCAAAAACCAAGGGAAAGATAGAGATAAAGAAGAGATATATATGGAAAAGGTTTGAATCAGTCAACCTTATCCATACCATCCCTATCCATATGGATAGGCCGGCCCTATATAAGAAATAGGAGAGAGGGGGGGCAAAATTATGAGGCCCTGCAAGCCCTAGGGCTGGCCCAAGCCATGGGGAAACCCTAGCCGCCCCTTCTCCTCTCTTCGCATCTCCTCTCTCGTCTCTCTCTCCCTCGCTTGCGCCATTGGATGGCGACTTGTCTTCTTCGCGTGGTGTTTCGTAGAAGAAGAAGGCTCATCGTATGGAGGCACTCAGAGATCCATCGACAATGTGCCATGCATCGTGTGAGATCGGGTGAACTAGAAGGCATCTCCCGCAACCTTTTGCTGTCTAGAATCTGCACAGAAAATCAGCATTATTTCTGTGATTCTGGGAGCTACAGAGGTCCAAACGATGTGAAACTTGTTGCAAAAGTTGCATCTCAAAGTTGGCTACTTGCAGTCCAAATTTCAGCCCATTCCTAGTTCAGAACAGAAAGTTATAGCCGTTGCACAGAAGCTATGTCAAGCAGATCCGAGCCTGTCTCCATCGACAAAGAAGAAATTTGTCGCGGTGAAAGAATCCGCACGCAGGTATGATCTCTAACAAGTAGATCTAACATAATTAGAACATGCATGCATGCTAGATTGTTCTTTCGCGTTAGATCGTCATTAGGGGTTCGCGTAGTTGTCATGCTAGATTCATACACGCACGTGTAGATCGTTTCGATGAAAATTTTTGATATGTAACGCACACCGCTCACGGTCCTCGGACCTATTCTTTGCTTCCGCTGCGGGCCTCTACCATGGATTTATTTTCAACACTGTCGTCTTCATGGGCCCCAGGCAGGGCCGTAGGTCCCACTGTCAGCTTCGTGGGCCCAGGCACGGCTGCGAGTCCCACTGTCGGCTTCGTGGGCTCTAGGCAAGGCTGCGGTCCCACTATCGGGCGTTAGCCAGATATTGCACCCACAGCCGCCGCCTGAGCTAACTGAACCCGCCGCCCCCCCTCCCCCGTCGCCGCCGCCGGACCTAACCGAACCCTCCTCCCCTGCAGCCGGACCTAACCGAACCTCACTCCACCCCACCCCCCGCGCCGGACCCCGACCGGCTGGACCTAATCTACAGGCCATGGATAAACTCTAGACCTAACTAAATCCCCGCCACTGCCGAAGGTTGAGTTCGCCGGGGTCGAGAGGTGGAGCCGCGGGGGTCTTGAGGTCACTGGGGTCAGGAGGTCACCGGGATCGGGAGAGAAGGGAGAAGAAAGGGGAGGAACCTTAGGCTAAACGGATATCTTGTATATCCTTAGGCTAGAACGATCTCTTTTGTCAAG
>OX393554.1:38670699-38715699 GCA_947650365.1 Chamaelirium japonicum
AGCCGTCATCTCCTAACATGGTATTAGAGCTCTAGGGTTCTCCTGACGACGACGGACCTCCTCCTCCGGCTGCATCTCCCTGTCCGGCCTCCCTCCTCCACCGGCTCACCCCGTCCGGTCTCTCTCCTCCACCGGCCCCCCCTTCCCGCCGCCCGACTGCCACCCGAAAACCCTTCCCGCCGTCCGACTGCCACCCGAAACCCCTTCCCACCGCCCGACTGCTCCCTTGCAGCCCTCCTACCGCCCCCCCGACACCCTCCCGGCCCCCCTACAGCCTCCCGACCCCCCTACAGCCCCACCGACACCCTCCCGAACCCCCTACAGCCCCCGACTGCTCCCCTGCAGCCCTCCTACCGCCCCCCCGACACCCTCCCGGCCCCCCTACAGCCTTCCGACCCCCCTACAGCCCCCCCGACACCCTCCCGACCCCCCGACCGGCCCTCTCCTCCGCCCTACAGCCCCCTTCCTCCACCCCGACCCTCCCTCGTTCACCCGACCAGCCCTCCCACACCTTCCCGGTTCCCCCTCCCTCTATTGAGCCTCCTCTATGGCTTCTCCAGCCGTACAGTCCATCGTTGCAATCTCTCCACCGCTGAAGGCGGTCGCCTTTCAGTTGTCATCGGCCAGCGACTGGCCTGACTAGTCCCTCACCGTCGAGGCCGCGCTCTCCAGTCGTGATCTGTGGGGTCACATCACCGGCGAGGATCCTCCTCCCACTGACTACTCCGATTCCTCCTCTGTCACCAGCAGTGCAGCGTCTTCTGCTGCGACTGCTACCACGGCCACCACCGTTGCTGCTCTTACGTGGTACCGCCACGATCAGGCTATCCGGGCGTACCTTCTGGACTCTGTTGCTTGTCCGCTCCTTGCTCCCATCGGCCGCCTTCCGACAGCGCGCGCGATGTGGGAGTATCTCCGGGACCGTTTTCTCCCGCGCGGAGGTGCCTGCCGGCATCAGCTCATTTATGACTCGCAGTCTGCCCGTCAGGGGGAGCGCACCATTCAGGACTTCTTCAGTCAGATGAGTGCCTACCGGCATGAGCTGGACTCACTGATCCCGAAGCGGTGTGCCTGCCCCCGCTCCCGGGATTTGCAGCGCTACCTTGACGAGGGCCACCTGCACCAGTTCCTGGCAGCGCTTCGACCGGACTTTGCTCTCATAGCTGCCCAGCTCCTGCACCGTGAGCCACTCCCTCGGCTCGAGGATGCTCTACTCGCCTTGGTCGATGAGGAGACCCGCCTTCAGACTCAGGGCGCTCGTCCTCCTCCACTTGCTCCTAGCTCCGACTCTGTCCTGGCAGCCAGGTTCTCCGATGAGGCTGTCTTCTGTCACTACTACAAGGAGCCCGGTCACATGAAGCGCGAATGCCCTACACGTCCTCCACGCAACCCCCGCTGGGGTCCGGATGAGAGAGCCCCCCGCTGGGCTTCGACCTCTCGCGACGATCGACGCGGCGGTCGAGGTGGATGGGGCCGTGGACGTGGTTCGTCTTCCTTCCACCACTTTGGTGGTACAGCGGCTACTGTAGAGGCCTCGACGCTCCCTACTGCTACCACAACACCTTCTCTGCCTGAGCCGGACCGTCTTCAGCGCCTCGAGGAGCTCCTTCTTCACCACCTAGCCTCCACCGGCTCCGCGACTGCGCACGGCTTGTCTGCCACCTCTGGTACTACTGCTCTATGGATCTTCGATTCGGGTGCCTCCTGTCACCTTACCTTTGACTCCACTGTCCTCACGGACTGTTCTCCCACTACCACCCACCAGGAGGTTCGCACTGCGGATGGGACTCTCGTCCCTATTCCACAATGTGGCTCCATCACTACCACCTCTGACCCTTCTGGTCGCCTGACCTTACCCCATGTCCATCATGCCCCCCGTCTTAATATTAATCTGATATCTATCAGTTCTCTTTGCGACTCTGGTCTGACTGTCACCTTCACCCCTTCTGTCTGTGTTGTGCAGGATTCGCGGACGTGTCAGAGGATTGGGCTGGGTCGTAGGGCAGGAGGGCTTTACCAGTTGGACCATCTCCATGTGTCTTCAGTTCCTGTTGCGTCTGTTATGTCTGTCACATCTGATGCCGATGTGTGGCACAGAAGGTTAGGTCATATATCGAGTGATCGACTCAAAAGCGTATTCCGTTCGGGCGCGTTGGGTCGAGCGTCTTTCTCTCCCCTCTCTGTTTGTATGGGTTGTAGACTGGCAAAGCATCTAGCTCTTCCCTTCTCTGTTAGTGCTTCCCAGTCTGATGCTTTATTTGATTTAGTCCATTCCGACATTTGGGGTCCTGCTCCTGTTGCATCTTTATCGGGTTATATGTATTATGTGTGCTTTATCGATGACTATTCTAGGTGCACCTGGGTTTATCTTATGCGTCATCGCTCTGAAGTACCTCACATCTTTAGGAGATTCACCACCATGATACACACTCAGTTTGGTCGGCGCATCAAGACCTTTCGGTCTGATTGTGCCAAGGAGTATCTCTCCTCTGAGATGCGTGAGATTCTTCAGTCTCATGGCACTCTTCACCAGCAGTCCTGTCCCCACACCCATGAGGTGAATGGCGTTGCCGAACGCAAGCATCGTCATGTCCTTGAGACTGCACGAGCCTTGCTTCTTTCTGCATCTATTCCTCACTCCTACTGGGTTGAAGCTGTCATGACGGCGGTCCACCTCATCAATATCACTCCGTCGCCTGCTCTGTCCGGTGCCACCCCTCATGAGCGCCTTCACTCCAGCCCACCTGACTACTCTCTTCTTCGCATGTTTGGCTGCACGTGCTTCATTCTTCTTCCTCCCCATGAGCGCACCAAACTCTCTGCAAGGTCTGTTAGGTGTGTTCACTTGGGGCTCAGTCGGGAGCACAAGGGGTATCGGTGCTATGATCCCTTGGCTCGCAGGATCCGTGTCTCCCGTCACGTTTCCTTTGTTGAGGATGTCCCGTACTTTTCACCTGAGTCTCGGGATATTTCCTTGCCCCCTGCGTCACCCTCCTCGCATTTCGCACATCTCCACATCCCTGTTCTACCCCCGTTTTCTATTGCTCCATCCACGCCTACTCCACCTCCATCTTCTCCGCCACCTCCACCACCACCACCTCCTCCGTTTCCCTCGCTACCTCCACCACCACCTGTTACTCGTGTCTATGTTCGTCGGTCTGCAGCTCCTCCTCCAGAGTCGGTTCACACTGGCACTCCCTCGCCTGATGCTGCTGCCCTCTCCTCCCCGGTCGTGGATCCTGCTCCTGTTCGGCGCTACCCAGCGCGCGAACATCACCCTCCTGCCAGATATGACTACTCTCCTGACAGGTTTGGCTACTCTGCTTTTCCCTCTGACTCTCCTGACTCTTCTAGCTACTCTGCCAGTGTTTCCTATTCACCATCCTTTCAGGCCTTTCTTACTGCTATACACACCCATCGGGAGCCCCAATCGTACCGTGAGGCAGCGTTACATCCAGAGTGGCGGCAGGCCATGTCAGTTGAGCTTGAGGCTTTTCAGCGGACCCAGACCTGGGAATTGGTGCCTTGTCCCTCCGGGGTGGTGCCTGTGTAGCTGCAAGTGGATATTCAAGGTCAAGACTTGACCTGACGGATCCATTGAGCGGCACAAGGCTCGCCTCGTTGCTCGCGGCTTCTCCCAGGAGTATGGGATTGACTACGAGGAGACGTTTGCTCCAGTTGCTCGGATGACTACTGTGCGCACCCTCTTAGCTGTGGCAACTGCTCGAGGGTGGCCTCTCCATCAGATGGATGTCACCAATACGTTTCTCCACGGTGATCTCTCCGAGGAAGTCTATATGGCTCCTCCTCCGGGCACTTCAGTTCCTCCAGGGCACGTGTGTCGGTTGCGCCGAGCCATCTATGGGCTCAAGCAGGCCCCTCGTGCCTGGTTTGAGCGATTTCGCAGTGCAGTTCTGGCCGCCGGGTTTGTTGAGCGTCACTCCGACTATGCCTTATTCACTCGCTCCTCTAGTCAGGGCATTGTAGTTCTTCTCCTCTATGTGGATGATATGATCATCACTGGGGATGACAGTGCCACCATCGCCTCTCTCCAGCGGCACCTCCAGAGTCAGTTTGAGATGAAAGATCTGGGATCTCTTCGCTACTTTTTGGGCCTTGAGATTGCCCGGTCAGCTCGTGGTCTGTTGGTCTCCCAGCAGAAGTACATCTCCGACATCCTTGCTGATGCTGCCCTTACTGACACTCGCACTGCTGATACACCCATGGAGCTCAATTTGAAGCTTCTTGCTACAGACGGTGAGCCGCTCCAGGATGTCTCCCGCTACTAGAGACTGGTTGGGATGCTCGTCTATCTCACCATGACCCGGCCAGACATTGCTCATGCTGTTGGCATTGTCAGTCAGTTTGTTCAGGCTCCACGGTCAGTACACTATGCAGCTGTTCTTCGGATTATCCGCTACCTCCGGGGCACCATCACCCGTTCACTACTGTTTTCCTCCACCTCTCCGTTGGTGCTGCGTGCCTACTTCGATGCAGATTGGGCAGGAGATGCAGCCACTCGTCGATCGACTACAAGATACTGTGTGTTTCTGGGTGATTCACTGATTTCGTGGCGTAGCAAGAAGTAGGAGTCTGTTGCTCGCTCCAGCATCGAAGCCGAATACAGGGCTATGGCTTCCACCACCGCCGAGATTGTCTGGCTTCGCCGCCTTCTGATCGACTTGGGAGTGGTGATATCCGGGCCCACCCCTCTCTTCTGTGACAATCGGAGTGCTATTCAGATTGCTAGCAACCCGGTCTTCCATGAGCGAACAAAGCATATTGAAGTTGATTGTCATTATGTTCGCCAGGCGTTTATCGACCACACCATCTCCCTGCCTTTCATTTCCTCATCGGAGCAGACTGCTGATTTTCTGACGAAGCCCCTGACGATTGCTCGCTTCCGACATTTTCTAGGCAAACTCTCGGTTCATGATCCACCGTGAGTTTGAGGGGGAGTGTTAATGTACATATAGATGGGTCGGGTTTACTGTACAGTTGGGTCGGATTGTATAGATATACATGTACATATATTGGGCTTGAGTTCCTCAATGGAATGCATTCTATTCCTCTCCAAACCCTAGCCATCATTTTCTAACACTTTTAAAGAGCTTTTAGTGTGTGAATGCGGCTTTCTTTTAAATCCATTTAAAAACCTACCATAAAGATGATAAGTTTTTATTCAATGGCATTTAATGGGCATTTGATGTTAATCTCTCTCTCTAACAAATGAATCACACTCACTTCAGATTTCACAATTCTTCGAACAGTTGCGATCGTCTTTACAAAATGGCATGCATCAAGCAATTCGGGCATTGCCCGAGTTTCTTACTAGTATAATACTAAAATGGAGCCCTCTCTCCCGTGTTGCGATAGGTGGACCACTTTTGAAGAGCGAGAATCTTTCTCAAGTGTGTGAAGACGGCTCTCTCTCATAAATCATATTAAAAACCTATTATAAAGATGATAAATACACATTCAATGTCATTAAATGGTCATTTGATGTTAATTAAAAAATTATTAGTATTATATCTTTTTCTCTCTTACAAGTGAATCACACCAGTGAATCGCAATCACTCCAGATTGCACACTTTTTTCGAACCGTTGTGATGTCGTTTGTGCTAAGCAATGTGCATCAAGTTCATTCGGGCATTGTCTGGGTTTCTTACTAGTATAATACTAAAATGGAAGCATCTCTTCTGCATTATGACACTTGGACTTCTTTTGAAGAGCCTAAATCTTTCTCTTGTGTGTGAACACGGTTGAGGCATTCATCAAGTTCATCCGAGTATTGTCCTGTTTTCTTACTAGTACTAGCACTAATCTCGTGCAATGCACGAACGATTATGATGCTACTCGATCAGATCAGACATCCAGCACAACATTCTCATTGTGTGTGTGGGGGGAGAGAGAGAGAGAGAGAGAGAGAGAGAGAGAGAGAGAGAGGGAAAAATTTTCAGCACATCCTGCGTACGCTACAATCGTTGGTCAGAGCTCATCAGCATGCTCTAAGTGCTGGGGGCCACTACCCCCATATGCTGAGGCCTGCTACCCTATGTCTCTTGAATCGTAATGGTCCCCGTGATTGTAGTGTACATAGGATGTGCAGAAATTTTTTCCGATGGGGAGATTACCACGTGGCACCAAAACCTCTGCTTTATAAGAGTAGTATAGATGTAAAATAAACCAGAATTAAAATACTAATTAATGTTTCGGTTTAAAATCTCAAAAGCTTTTTTCAGTTGAACTGAGGAATCGGAAGTCTGTTTCGGTTCAAAAGGGCCTGATAGTGTTACTTCAACCTTTTAAAGTTTGTTTTAGGGTTATTTTGACTTTGCCCCCCAAATTTTGAATTAGACTTTACCCTCCATATTTTCATTAATTAGACTTTGCCCCCCCAAAACTAACTGTTCCGTCAGCCTACCTTCCAAAACTTTATTTCTTTTCCTATAGCTCACCTAATATTTGAACGACGTTTTATTATTAATATCTATTTTATAAATTTTAAAAAAATTATGGGTTATTACAAATGCTTGCAACTCATCTCTCGTCTCCGAGCACCATCGGTTGGCTCAGAAGGCTTTGAATTTCTTCCAAATACTCGGATATATATAGAGCTACCCTCTTTGTATGTCAAATTAACAAGTTTTCTGATAAAAAAAAGCTTAATTTTGGGCCAGTCTTTCTTACATAGAGATTTTATCATCTTTCGAAGAGAGTGAAAAAAAGCCTCGGTGGGAACATGGTGAAACACAATATCATCTAACCATTGCCGAATGAATTCCACAGCTTTTCAATCAAACTTCTTACAATCTTTCTTGCTCATTTCCCGGTTTTGCATTGTCACCCTCGACAAGTCCATACAAGTCTTTGTAATATAAAAGATCTTCCATCTTTGATTTCCAAATATCTCAATTGTTCCCATTCAAACTAACCATACAACTCACACTAGACTCCATGCTTCACACAGGAATTTTGTCAAACACCGTGTAGGCACAATTGTTCCCATTCAAACTAACCATACAAGTCACAGTCTCACACTAGACTCCATGCTTCACACAGGAATTTCATCAAACACCTTGTAGGCACAACCTGGTTGCTCTGGTGCCATTTGTTGGGAAAGCACCATTTCCCCTCTTTGTTGGGAACTAATGGAGAATGTGAGCAACAAACAAGATATGAAAATCAAACACACAAAGGCACTAAGAATTTTACATGGAAAACCCCTTTGATGTGAAGGGAAAAAACCAAGGGACCGAAGACTGTCCTCGAGTGATTGCAATTTTATGAAGTACTGACTGATCGAGCCCGATCATTCCCACCCAATTATGGAAATGGTTGGGACTGCAGAGTCTCAAATCAATGTACCAGTGTTCTCGACGATATAAAACACCATGACCATCAAAATTCCTTCGCCATCCCCTTTAACACGACCTCCTATTTATCATCCACTTTTCAAAAAAGAGTCCCTAGGGATTTCAGTAAAGACAGACGCAGAAGGCTACAACTAGCTCTCTCCCTTCGGCGGGCTTTGGAGAGAGAAACCTCCCTGGCTTGGACCGGCATCTTGAGTTGGAACAGGTCCTGTGGCCAAAGTGGGAGTTTCAACCCCACTTGGTCCCCCAAGGTCAGCATCTGTGCTGCTTATTTGTTGGCCCTCGCCTAGGACGCAATTAAGCCTCTTGTATATTGTTATAGCCTGTGCTATCATTGCTGAAGGATCTGCAGCAGAGGAAGGGAGCAACAATGTGGTTCCCTACAACAACAATGAGTTGGGGCATAAGAAATACACCAAAATCATATACAACATTGCATATGCTTCAAAAAAGTTTTTTTATTGAATTTTATGGGTTTGTTGGTTCACCTGTTTGGCGATGTCACCGAAAGCTTTAATGTATTGCTCAGCAATTCTCAGATTTACAGCCTGCACTGGGAAAAAAAAGAGAGGGTAATTCGCTGTAGGTCCAGTATAATAGTATTGGTTTACGGTAAGTCCACCAAATGTATTTGGTTTACATTAAGTCCACAAAATGAATTTAGATAAAGAGATGATCCTGTACAACGAATTGTACGCATAAGAGATCTTCGTCTAACCGTTTTTGATGAGTTTTTTTTTTTTTAAATGCCAAATCTACCCATGAGATTCTCTCCCACAAAGAAATCAATGTAGCTGCTATAGTATCATTGTTGCTACAGTGGTTCACAGTAGCAACAATGACACGATACTGCAATAAAACCACTGTAGCTGCTACAGTGGTTTGGGTTTAGAAATTAGGTTAGGGTTAAGGTTCACTATTTTAGGGTAGAAAACTAGGGTTAGGGTTAGGTTCACGTTTAGGATTAGGTTTCGAATTAGGGTTCACTATTTTGGGCATAGAATTAGGTTTAAGCTTAGGTTTCACTATTTAGGTTATAGAATTAGGTTTACGGTTAGCGTCCACTTTTTAGGGTACATAATTAGGGTTAGGGTTAGGTTTAGGGTTCACTATTTAAGGTATAGAATTAGATTAGGGTTAGGGTTCACTATGTCGGGTATATAATTAGGTTTAGGGTTCCACAAAACAAAAAAAAAGTTTCGGAATTCCGCAACTTTTTTGTCATGCTGTGAAACCGGTTTCAGAACTCAATTGCCAAGATCAACGCCAATAGCTGAATGTACAATACAACAATGAGAAGCCAAAGGCATCATTCATGTTCGGGTTGATGGATGTTGAACTACGTGTTAAGCTCAGAAAAGAAGAGAAACCAAGTGGGAAGGAAACTTCACCTCGGAACCTCCACGTGCTTTTATGGCCTCTGACAAAATTCTAATACCTTCAGCTTCGCCTGATAGATTCACATCATAAAAGTGTTACATGTGTTTTCAAGGGATATTCCAACTTTTAGAAGGCATTATCAAAGTGTGCAACAGAGTTTAAGGACAGAACCATATATATAAATTATTGGACTTTCTCTAGAAGAGAGCAAAAAATAATGCACAGCCCACAAGCGATATGGAGCTCATGCAAAAGATGAAGATGCCTTACATGCAAAACAATGATCTACCCTACTTGCATGTACACAAGAACAATAGAAACTTGCATAAGTTTCTAGAATCATCAAGAGATTGGATTGCTACCTTCAAATTTCTGAAAAGATAAAGCAGACGGGCCAATAATATATTTTACTTTAGGTGATAAACTTAGTGGAACTCAGTTCAAAAGCATAGGGCATATTATTTCTTATGTGAATATTAGTGAACAATGAAAGATACATTATGGTGTGCATATTGACTCTTTAATTGTATAATATGTTTAAATCTCCATAAAAGGGAAAAGTGATCCAACTCCCATGAGAGCATAGTTACCAAATCGGGCGTAGTTACCAAATCGGGCGTTTTTTTGAAAAAAACGCGTATAAAACGCGTATCGATCCGAAGTCGTAGTAAACAGGAAAAAAACTCGTTTTTTTGAAAAAAACGTCAATACACGTTTTATACGCGTTTAAAACGAAAAAAACGCGTATAAAACACGTTGGGTTTGGTCTAGATTTAAATTGAGTTCGGTTTTTATTTTGTTCGTGCGTAATAAACGCA
Source organism: Chamaelirium japonicum (assembly GCA_947650365.1). NCBI lineage: Eukaryota > Viridiplantae > Streptophyta > Magnoliopsida > Liliales > Melanthiaceae > Chamaelirium > Chamaelirium japonicum. The sequence continues at coordinate 38,680,274 of OX393554.1, forward strand.
TATGCTATATGTTTTGAACTTTTGATTACTTAATGTTGGAAAATAACATATATACATACTTGGTATAATTTTTAAGATTTTTTTTGTTTTTCCGATGTTTTCACGTTTTTTTTCCGTTTTTTCCGTTTTCATCGTATTTTTTCGATTTTTTCCCTTGCCGTTTTTTTTCCCGTTTTCCGACTTGGTAACTATGCATGAGAGTTGGGGGCAACCCTCTAAACTAGCCCCCTTACTTCTTAAATACCCATGACTGACCATTCCCTCTCAACTTTTTTTTATTGAATTAGCCGTAAAGAGAGCAGATGGACTAAAAACCACCCAAAAATAGCCTGATGGAACAAATTGATTTGTGTATTGGGTTACAAATCAAGAGAGATTGTGGATATTGTATGAAACCCACAATTCTTGATATCAAGATGGAATTTAGCCTACAATGTTGTATCTGTGCCTACTCAAAACTGTTCACCAATGAGTAAAATCACTAAAGCCTATTTCCTGGCAAGAGAAGTATCTAATGAAATGGAGAGGGAAGAGAATGTATGCTAACACCACCGAAAGTCTAGTTAAGTATGAAGTTGAGAAAAAACACTATCCATCTCATGGACTTGACGAGGGAGACAACCAGTAACTTCATCGTGAAAAGGAGAATTAGAACAGTCTTAGCTGAATGTTCAAATAATCAATATAAAAATATAGGTAAAGGTTGCGGTAACTTTGAGTTTTATAAAACAAAAAACACACAATTTAGTTATTTCAATTACATCAAGTGCTCTTTCCAACTGGTCAAGACACTCCAACTTATGGCCCTATGGTATAGGTCGTTGTTTCATTGAATTTGCTTCCTTAGCTCATAAGCTTAGTCTTACACAAAGGCAAAAGAAACGTAAGAAAACTTACCATATCCTTGTTCAGACATCACTAGCCTCTTTTGGGTGTGAAGAAGTACCAAACCGAAATAACCAGAAAGCAAAAGTATTAGCTCCCTAGAAATGTCTTGATCCAACATATTCTTTGCTCTACTTATTTGGCTTTCGGTTGTTATACTTGAGTGCATGCTAGTAGAATCCATTGTTGTCCCCATCACATATATAGTGCCTATGAAGCACGGATACCTTGTTGTACCCCTGCGTATCGCGTATCCAAGGTTTTAGATTTCATTTTCGTGTCGGGTTTTGGTCCAAAAGCCTAAATCAAAATTTCGATCAAAATTTCAAAATTTTGGCCAAAATTGACAAATTTATAGTCCCTATTTCAAAACCGACATTGACCGAAATTATCGAATTTGACCAAAATTTACCAAAATGGTCAGTACTCCTGGTTTCGACCCTTATTTTGTTTCGGTCTAGACCGAATCTGTCATATTTCATCGAAATTTCAAACCATGCACATATTAGATACTCGGATACACGTCGGATACTCAGGGATACGTATTTGATATGTGTCGATACTCGGAGATACGTATCTGATACATTTTAGACGTATCCTAAATAAAACAAGAAACTATACTCGGATACATGGATATACAATATGGATACAACGGTACACGACGGAATACGACTCGATTACGGGATGCATGTCGTGTATAGATGTGGGTTACAGATCGAGCGTAGTTGCAGTTTGCGAGTCAAGCACAGTTGCTGATCAAAATGAGAATAATTAGTTATATACCTAAAAGCCAACCCATTTATACCCGAAATTGACCTCCCTCACTGAGGTCTTCTCCGTTCTCTAGGGGTTAAGCGCTCATCTCCACCCACCCCACCCAGCCAACCTAACCACCACCGTGCACATTCCCTCCCTAAGCTCCCTCTCCCGACTCTGGATCTCACTCTATGACCCCACGTTGCACATATTCCCTACTTTAATTCTCTTTGGGTAGTCTGAGAGCTCAAGGACTCATCGCCGCTTGCCTCGTCCCTCGACACACTTAAGTTTTGGGTTCTCCTCTCTATAATCTATAGATTTAGACTATTTAGTATTTAACCTTCCATTTTAATCTATTTTATATATGTTGTGAACTTTTTAATGTTTGTTATTGATGGTCCAAACCAAACATATATATATACACACACACACACACACACACGCACACACACACACATAGAGAGAGAGAGAGAGAGAGAGAGAGAGAGAGAGAGAGAGAAACAAGACGCTACCTTTGAAAGCAACGTTCTAAGCTGCTTTGACAAGTCACCGGTGGCTATCAAAGCCATGAACAACGATGTCGTCCGAACTCACAATCGAGAGGCGCTGGAAGTCACCGGAGGTATTCGCCGGATAAGGTGAGGTAATGAATGGATGACTCACAACGGAAGTAGTCACTAGAGTCCTCTGTCGGTGGTCACCGGTAGGTGATGTCAGTAGAGATCATCGGTGGAAGTGATCGGAGATTGTTGACGTTGATTCTGACCGGAGATCATGTGGCGCGGCCGTGGTGGGTTGTTAAAGCAGCAAAAACATTGCTTTGAGAGGTAGCATTCCGACCCTCATATATATATATATATATATATATATATATATATATATATATATATATATATATATATATATATATATATATATATATATGGGTCAGGATCCTATGCCTTAAATTTTTGCCTTCAATTTGATTTGATGCCCTAGAGTGTTTAGAATATACTGATTTTTTGTGGATGTAATCATTTCACCTTATATAGAACATCCACAAAAAATTAGCACATTCTAAAACTTCTAGGGGCATCAAATATATAATAAAAGTTAACGAAATAAAAATGGACGATGGATAAAGCTTGTAATATTTGATGCCCCTAGAAGTTTTAGAATGTGCTGATTTTTTGTGGATGTTCTATCTAAGGTGGGATGATTACATCCACAAAAAATCAGCAAATTCTAGGGCATCAAATAACCTTGAAGGCAAAAATTTAAGGCATAGGATCCTGATCCTATATATATATATATATATATATATATATATATATATATATATATATATATATATATATATATATATATATATATATATATATATATATATATATATAGTAGTTTCTACCATGTGGCAAGGTTAAAAGAGTGGAAATTGGGATGGCACTATATGATGTACTAGATGGATGCATGGTAGGCATGACATCTAATTAAAGAAGATTTGGTAGGATATCCCACATCGAGTAGGATATCTCAAATGACATCATGCCATAACGCTTGCTTTGACCATCTCAAAGATCACTTTAAATTTAATGTTTTTCCTCATGCCTCTAAATACAATACCATAACAAACACTTGGACCATCTCAAAGGTCATTAAATTTAATGCCTTCCCTCATGCCTTTAAATATAATGCCTTCAAATTCAATACCTTTCCTCATCCATCTTCATGCAATGCGTCGTGTTGTTTCGAGATTCAAAAAGGACTCGAACATCGATCATTCGTTGATCGTGACATTTTCTATGCAACTTATATAAATTCAGTCTTTGAAAAAAAAACTCAACCTTACTATACTGACTTTCCTGTATGGCGAGAAAATATTCCTCCGTGACCTGAAGTTCCAATGGGACCTGAACATAAGATGAAAAATTGAGTTCCCACCTATCATAAATACTTGGAAGCGAAAGTGCTTGAAAAGTTACGATGGATGGATCAGTGGACAATGATTTGAAGCCTTATTGCCACTTTTGAGAGGAAGACAAGATGTATGGTGACGATGACATTGACTACAAGGTATTTGACATATGACCTTTATACACTTTTTTCTCAAGAAAAAAAATTAATTTTTTGTAATGTCAAAGTCAATGCATTTTTTTTCTTTTGTGTTCCAAGCATTTTTTTTCTCATCTATAACTTTGAATTAACCTAATAGGAAATGAGGACCTCGGTAAAAAAAAATATTTTTATATGTATCCGCCATCACAGAGCTCAAAACAGAGGTAACAATACCAATAGAACAAATTGTATTAAAAATCAGAAAAATTCAGAAATACCTGTTTCATTCGACTAATTTAATTATCGTTGGATTGATTTGGCTTTGATTTAGTCACTTTGGATCTATTTGAGGTTTAATTTGGCCTATCCGGGATTGACTTAGCGAAATCGTGCCTGATTCTGTTTGTTTAGGATCAGATCCAACAGATTTAGGAGAACTGAAGAAGGAATGCACATTCAAGGTTGGGGAGGTGTTTCAGATCAAATCAACCAAAATCCAGAGAAAAAAAATTTATCAAAAAATAATATTACCAAAAGTAATAATGTTTCATACATTATAAAAAAGTAATATTGTTTCATACATTATAAAAACACATTTCAATAAAACCTTTTACTGAACCAATCACGCCTAGATTTCAATGATCTAATTATCCTACTGATGCGGATTAGATCAGGCGTGCACGTGTTTCAAGGCAGATTGGACTTTTGCACGAGCTCCTAGACTTGAGTTTAGTTGAGATTTGATGGCCCAACTATTGGGGTCCATTTGTCTTATTAATGATTAGTTTTTGCCTTTTATTTTAGTATTTTTGTCCTTTTATTAGGCCTAAAATCCATATAACAAGGGAAGTCGGTTTTGTGCTAACTTGACAAAACGGAACAAAAAAGCTGACTTGGACAAGCTGACTGGACAAAAATGAACCGAATAGGTCTAACCATTCGTTCAAAAATCAATGCACGATCTCTCCTTGGTTTCAAATCCCAACCCATTTAAACTGCACTAAACCCCTACAATCCCGGTCCATTGAAACTGCACTAAACCTGACCGTAAATCCCGTGATCATTGTTCGCATCAACAGTTATTAATCCGCCTGCTGAAATTTCGATCGTCCCAAACCATCGGGTCGATCTCGAGGAATCCGTTCGAACAGAGACAAATGTGATTAATTGATTATAGGAAGAGGGAGAGTTGGTCTCGCCAAAGGCACCCATTTCGTGCCAATCGGCAAAGGCAAGGAAATTGGTGTCCCTATGAATGACGGTGTTGTCGTCGAAAGTGTTTTGTTGCTAAAGACGTTCAGGTGTGTTGCCGCCGAAGACGGCCCGTGCAGTGCCGACAGGCATGGGCATGCACTAGTCTATGCACATATAAACCCATATTATAAGGGTGTTGAAAGTCTTTTTTTAAGCCCTTTGGTCAATAGGGTTTACTATAGATACTATTTATATGGTTGTAGACATCATCCTCATTATGCAATGAATGAATAAAAAAATATGAGTTTTCTCTTGGATTCTTGGTAAGAATCGTTACTTCGAGAGGAGAGACATCGGGCTTTGAGCCAAAATCTATGTTACGTTATTTGCTCGTGATCATCACCTTCTTTCTCGCCATCATCATCGTAGTCTTGTCATCATCATTGTCGTCTCTAATCATCAACATCATCGTCATCATGAACCCCCTCTCCAACTCCCTCTCTTCTTCCTCGTGATCGGCACCCCCACCTTCCTGCGACCAAGCCCTCTTCCATGGACAAGGTTTAAAACACAGGTATCGGTATCGGTCGATTCTGGACATAATTGTATCGGCCGGTTTGACTCGATATTGGCTGATTCAGCTGAAACTGATACCATAATTTTTATAATAAAAATTTTAAAAATATATATTAAAAAGATTGATACTGAGTTGAGCTCATGCGTACCGGCCGATACAGGCGCGTATCGACCGATGCAGGCCGATACCGAGTTCAACTTGGCCAATAAGAGGTGGCATCTGTTTCAGAGGGGTATTGGTTAAGGTTGGCCAAAACTGGTACATACTAGTATCGGTCGAGTTTTAAAATCATGTTGTGATTACGATTCCTACCCAGAATTTGCAGGGTAAACCTGTAATCCGGGGCTTGTTACGGAAGATCAGCTATCCTGATCGGCCCCCATTCCAATTTTGATGGAAGCGCATAGAAGCCGATTGCGTCAAAATTTCGTGACGATCCGGTCAACGGATCTGGACTGATTGTCATTTGATCAAAGCATGGGATACATTCTGTATGGCAGCAAGATTTTCTCGAGCTTGATCCATTCATCAACCTGGCGATCCAATAAAAACTTATTACCCTTTTGCCCCGTTGTCTTGAGGGCAAAGTTTTTTATTCTTGCGTCCTTTGTCGGTTTGTCCCACATCACTTACACTCATATTGGAAAGTGGAATCCAGTTTCCAAAGTTCCCCTGGACCTAATATTGATTACCTTGATTCTTTGCCTTTAGCGATAATGAGAATCAAATCAATGTGTGATCGTATTCCCATGATTTTATCCCCACAGCGGTCTCGCTCAATATACTGTGAATACACTTAACACACTGACCATGACACAACCACTTTGATGATTGAGATAATCACCATATCATATAGAGGCGATATTATAGTCTTTCATATTAAGTGTTAAGCTTTGTCATTGACTATGAACAATATTCACAAGCTACAGGATATTGATGATTTTGATCTTCTGTGCATGAATGATCCTCATTCCATACACCGAATCACCAAAGTTTAACTCGAGGACCATGACTCATCGTGAGTCATATATAATGTTGACCGATATCTCATGAACCAGATTATATAATAAAACCATCCACATTATGGAATAGATGATTAATCATATTTATTAATTACAAACTGTCAAATCAATTGGCTTTTAGGGTACAATCCCAACATAGTACCCAATATATCAGATACCATGTCTCATTTATCATTCACTATATCCATCCTCAAGCCAATACTTCAAACAGAAAGAAAAATTCATCATAAATATACTGCCTTTTCATCCTTTTTGTGAACCGACTGAACAACAGCTAAAACTTGAAAATGAACAGTTTGAATCCCCAAATAAGCACTCCAATTTAGCTTTCTTGCAGAATGTACTAAATGATTCCATTAGCATAGTGAACAAAGAAGAGAAAGAGGAATCTTCTCATGTCAAACTTTTATTGACTTGCAAAAAATTCCTTAGGGAGATCCATTCACTAGAATCAAATTGGTAGTCATGTCTCAATTTTCTATCCATTCAATCGATAACATCCGAAATCATCCACTCCACCACATACCAAAGGCAGTTTCAACCCACATTATTATTATTCATAATCATGTTTGGTGTTAAGCTGAGTCATGAACAGAAGATAGTTAACAAAAAAATTAACATTCGGAAGTTTATAAGCAAACTTATAACCATTCACCAATAGTATCACTGCATTACATTCAGATAATTGTAACAGGAAACAAGTTTCATCAACATTTCAGCATAAACTTTGACAACTACGAAGTCTTTTGGCCATGACTTTGATGAAGTGTGTTCCAAAGGAAACGCCGCATAGAGACATCAAAAAGAAACGCAAGCCAAATCCAGAAAAACTAAAAAAAAGGCATGGCATACCTTCTGATTCCAAAATTACAGAACTTTTCTTCCCATCCGCAATGTTGATATTTGATTGTCTTTCTCCTGTTTTCACATTTACAAATTTATATTAATACTAAATTTCCAAATCAAAAAAGATCAGATGGACGAAGGATGGTCTGATTATTTTCAAAGCAATACTTAATAAAATAAAAAACCATCTCCAAAACAGACGATATGTCATCATTTATACATAAGATACTACTGTCCTTAACAACACAGAAAACAATCTCTCCTAATGAAAGGATATAATGATTAATGGACACATCAGCCTGTTAATTTCACAAGAATCACCTTCAGACTCCAGAATTTGAGCACGCTTTCTTCTCTCAGCTTCAGCTTGCATCTCCATAGCTGCCTTCACTCCAGGGGGAAGCGATATATCCTCTGCACATAGAAAACAATGAAGTGAGAAAATGATAATGTATTTAAACAGGTGGCAGATTACAAGAATAAAAAATAGATCAAACTTGATAGACGTACTTATTTCATATCTGAGACACCTCAACCCCCAATCAGAAGCAGCATCATTGATTGATTTCTGTTGGATTGATATCGGCCAAAAAATTTGATGAATTAAAACCAATCATCTAGAATAAGTAAATATAATGTCTCCCTAACATATCACATTATCAATTGCTACACAGAAAATGATTCTAACCATCAAACCATGAACAAGTGAAAAAAACAAGGCTCCAAAATACAATCTTCAGACATTTAAGGTTCATAAGGATTGTTTCATTACATTACAAATTTACAATGATTCTCTTCTACAACACTTGTAAGAGGAGATCCACTTATTTCACATTTCAATATACAGGTCAACGGCATTTGTGCTGGCATTTGAACTCCAACTTGCAGAAGGGAACAGTTTTGACCTCTAAATGCAATGGCGAAAAGGAACATTCCAGATCAAAACATCTAGACAGCAGGCAGGGAGCTAGTCATTTTCCTGATACGTGATACATCCACAATGGAAATCAGGCGTGATACATCCACAATGGAAATCAGGCGGTCCAAATTTGAAAAACCAAAGGATGAGTTAACTGGCAGGTAGGCTTGGTAGCCAAATTGCTCAAGATAGACGTCAATACTGAAATAGTGAACAGTTGAAGCTTTCTTGTGACTGCATTATAAGGAAATTTAGGAAATTGATACAGTAAAATAAAAAAGAAATAAAAATATGTTAAACATAAAACATCTACTAAAACTTCCCTATGTGATTGGTGACACACTTGCTCAGTGCATAGTTGTGAACCGAAAGACTAAATGATGCATCCTGTAGGACCAATGAAGGGGTTTCATGTCATGGCTATTGGTAATGTTAAGTATCTTGGGTGTAGATCTCAATCATATGACAATTACTATTCTCCATATTCTATCATGACACCATCTATGATTCCGGGTTACACCTCCGCTTTGTACTATTCGTTGTTTGATTTGATAGCTTCAAAAACTCCTTGATGAACATTTTGGATATGATCAACGACATGTGTAATTTCTTCATCGAGCATCGGGAAGTAACAAAATGAAGAATATTTGGGGCTTGTGCCTATTAAGCAATTCAAATGGAATTCACTTTATAGACCGATTCACAAACTTAATAGAAGCAAACTCCTCTTGCGGTAAAATTGGGTCCCCTGATATAGTTTGATCAGCCACTATTAATCTCAAGAGGTTCTCCAAGATTCGATTAGTCACCCTCGTTTAACCATTGGTTTCAGGGTGATATGCATTGGAATACTTAGATTTCATGCCATGCTTGTTCCACAAAGTCTGCCAAAAGTAGTTTATAAACTTCACCTCATGATCGGCATGTTATCTCTTTGGAAAATAGATCAAGCAACATGTAACGCATCTAGCACAAGGAATGAAGTGCAGCATCTTTGAGAATTACTCACCACCATGAAAATGGAACCAAGTCATCCTAGCAGTCTAGGTAACCCCAAACCCAAGTTCATGTTAACATGCACCCATGAAGCTGCAGTACAAGGAAGTAAGGTACATAATCTCGCGTTTTGTGATTGTCCTTTGATGTATCACTCCGCTATTTGACTATTTGGTCAATATCCCTCGTCATCTTCAGCCAAAGGTCCTTATATGGGCCTATGGGGTACCGACTTGGATAATGCTGATGATGATGATCGGCCAATCGTATCTCCCTACCACCATCGCCAATGTCTCGCGCCTAAACTATCCTCCAAGTCCCCCTTCATGCAATTAGTTGAGGATTCTTTGATGTAAAGAAGATTCGAGGATGCGAGACCCCTTTAAAGAGATAGTCAGCATGAAAGAAAAATGAGAAATTGCCATAACGAATCTTGCATACTCCCACCAATTTGCCAAAGTATCACCATGATATAATTACTTAATCACCTCAAAGCCATCACTTGTCTTTCAAAGATGACACACACACGCACGCAACCACACCGACACGCGCGCGCACACACACACACACAAACCGCCACTTATAATTTAACATGAAAGAAAATTGTTGGCAATTAAACTTCCTCATTAGAGAGAAGATAAGTAGATAACAAAGAGATTCATGATCTAAATAGAATATGAACTCTCGACTGAACAAATTATGGTTCAGTGATAGATGGTTCAATAAAAAATATAGAACTCCAAGTTGTAAACAGAATATCATCCCTTTGTCATTCAGTTTCTGAACACTACGGGGGGCCGGGGGCATCCACTTTCACTTATGAACTCTTCAATGCCAGGTTGAGATGACTCGACTCCCCCAAAAAAAGCTTCTTGAAGTTGGGAAGAGCAAGAAATAACGGTCTTGATCTTCTCAAAAGCACGTTCTAACTTTGTTATTTGGCTCACGATGGTACTAAACCCCCTTATGAATATGATGGATAACAGAAACAAGTTAATAAAACAAGCATCATCATGCTCACTAACATAATCTCAATTCAATCAGAGCAAAAGACATATACCCAAATAACGATGCGAGGCGTGAAAAACCTTACCGCGATCTTCTCGCTCAGTGTGCCCCTCTCCTCAAACGTCTTGTCCAGCGTGATCTTCCCCAGCTCGCTCCTCATCGACGTCTGCGCCAGCTGGATAACCGCGAACATCGGATTCTCCACACCGTATGACGCGAGGATTGGATCGACGATCTGCAAGCACTCGAAGTGATCGATAAGCCGTCAACTGAATCGTGCAATCATAGTCATTGAGCAGAAAATATCAAAAGAAAGAAATCGAGAGAGAGACCTTGACATAGAGGACGCCGTCGATGAGGATGCTGACGTTGTCCTTGGTGATGGCGGACTGGTCGGGGATGGGGATGGTCTCCTCCTTGAGGGAGTGGACGTAGGCGATGCGGTCGACGAAGGGGACGAGGAGGTGGATGCCGGAATCCAGGGTCCGGATGTACTTCCCGAACCTCTCGATGACGAAGGCCTTCCTCTCGGGGACAATGCGGATCCCCCAGTTGGTCGGCGTCCGCTGCTGCTCGAACCTGCCGCCGGAATTCCCCCCCAAACAACAACAGCAACAGGATCAATTGCTGATACAAGAGGAATGGAGGGAGGTGGATGAAAATTTGTAGGGATAGGTTTTCTCTATACCTGTACGAGGGTGAGTACTCCTGACTGCGGCCGCTGCGGAAGTGGCGGAGGATTTCACGGCGGGGGCTGGGATTGGGGAGGGGGAGGCGGAGGAGGGAGGAGCGAAGGGGTAGGAGGGTGGATCTCGCCCTCGACATCGCCATTTTTTTCTCCTCTACCGCTCTGCTTCTTCAATTCCACTTGGGTGTAGGGGTGGCAATGGGTCGTGTCGGGTCGGGTTCGTGTCGTGTCTAGTTTCGGGTCGTGTCCAAAACCCCTAGACACTGACCCGACCCATTTAACTAATCATGCCTAGATCCTAAACCCGTACCCGACCCGTTTATAAACGGGTAGACCCGTTTACCATACGGGTTTATTCAGTTGACCCGATCCGACCCAATCCGACTCGACCCGACCTAACCCGATAGAACTGTTGATACTATATATTATAGTATCGGATTGTGGGCAGATCCGACCCGACACGCCCTGTTGAATTTTAAACGGGTCTTCTCGGGACTATCGTGTCCAGACCCTAAACCCGGTCCCGACCCGTTTATTTAACGGATCTATCGTGTCGAACCGTTTACGACCCGAACCCGTTTAACCCTGACCCAGACCCACTAACTTCGTGTTGGGTCAGAAATTGCCAGCCCTACTTAGGTGCAAATAAAATGAAATAATTTCTAGGGTTAATTAGTCATAAATCCCTCAACATGTCTTTATTTAGGGCTTTTTTCCAAAATATTATTAAAAAATAAAATATTCAACTATATAGCAGCTGACCAAAACTATTTGCCATTCTAGCGTTCTGACCACCACGTGCCAGGTCAACACCTTAAAACGTGCTGCAAAGTTTTTTTTTTTCGAGTTAAGATAAACTCGTTATCCGGATTAACGGGTTTAAACCCGGTATTATGGATACCGGGTTTACCCGAAGTCCAACAAGAAAATGGCTAAGTGTGAGAACATTATATAAGGGGGCTCCAGTTAAACCCGGTATTCAAAATACCTGGTTTAAACCCGCTAACTCGGATACCGGATTTACCTTAACTCAGAAATAATAATAATAATAATTCGGTGCGCTTTACAACGCTGACCTGCCATGTGGCGGTCAAAGCGTTAGAATGACAAATAGTTTTGGTAAACCGCTATTTAACTAAATATTTTATTTTTTTAATAATATTTTGAAAAAAGCCCCTTTATTTAAGCTAAGGGTTTTTTTAAAAAAATATTATTAAAAAATTAAATATTTAACTAAATAGCGATTGACCAAAACTATTTACCAAGGTAGCGCTCTGACAACCATGTGGCATGTCAGTGCTGTAAAGCGAGCACGAGATTTTTTTTTTGTTTCAAGTAGAATCTGGTATTTGGATTACCGGGTTTAAACCCGGCATGCTATGCTGCGGCATGCGGTGCGTGCGGCATCGCACCGCAGCCGTGTGATGCACTGCTGCGTGCATCGCATGCACGCAGCGCGTGCATCACACGGCTGCGGTGCGATGCCGCACGCACCGCATGCCGCATTCAAGCATTTCTCTCTCTCTCTCTCCCTCTCTCTCTCTCTCTCTCTCTCTCTATATATATATATATATATATATATATATATATATATATATATATATATATATATATATATATATATATATATATATATATACATATATATATATCTTACGCTCGCTTTACGGTGCTGACATGCCACGTGGTTGTTAGAGCGCTAGGTTGGTAAATAGTTTTGGTCAACCGGTATTTAGTTAAATATTTGTTTTTTTAATAATATTTTGAAAAAAAGCCCTTAAGCTAAAGGATACAAGTTAGGAAATTAGCTGAAGTCCCTCCCGCAAGACAGGTTTGTATAGCAAGTCTTTAACAAAAATGATGACTTTTCTTTACCTTCAATTACAAAATTGCCCCTCCAACAAGAGTATCCATTCATTTTCAGTAAAAATATCCATTCATCTTTCGCATGAGTAGCCATTCGCCGATTAACACTATATACGTAGCGATTGCTATAGTGATTCCATTGTAGCTACTACAATGAAAATAATATAGCATGCAAGAGTATATATTCATCTCCGAAAAAGAGTATCCATTTGTCATCAATAAGAGTATCTATTCACAAGGTGACACTGTGCATGTTGTGGCTGCTTCAATGATTTCATTGTAGCAAGAATATCCATCCGTCTTCATAAAGAGTATCCATTCAGCTAATTGGTACTCTTGCTACAGTGAAACCACTGTTGCAATTACAGTGAAATCACTGCAGCAACAGACAATTCGCTAAATTGATACTCTTATCAAATCAAATTGATACGCTTGTTACAGTGAAATCACTGTGTAACCGCTACATGCACATAGTCAACCAGCGAATGAATACTCTTTCTGGAGACGAATGGATACTCTTTCTGTAGCATGTGAGGGGGTAAATAAGGACGAGCAACTTCCTGTAGTATGCAATGTTCGAGAGAGACTTGGTGCAATATTGATGTTGGGCGGTCCAGTCCATGATGGAGCCCAACCATCCCCAACCATTTATGGTGAAACCCAACCAAGAACCTAGCCGGAGTGCGGATGATGATCGAGCCATGTTCGGCACTGTTTTCAGATACCATGGAGTCGTTTTTTGGCCCAGTCTTCTACATGGAATCTGTAGAGAGATAGACGACGATTCCAACGCTTTTGAAATCGTCAAATTCCACCAAAAATTGAAGATTCTACGAAGGGCCGAAGTTGCCTCCGGTTCCCATTTTATTGGGACGGTTGCAATGTGAACAGAGCTTGGAGTTCAAGTAGGTACGGTTGGATATTATAATAGTGGGCCATTGGATCTAGGGTCTTAATCCAATGGCCAATATTTCTCTTGTGTGCTTTATTGCATTCTAGGGTCTTGGGAGGCGGCTGTAGCGTGAGAAAAAAAAGGTAGAAGACCTAGAGAGAGTTTGAGAGAAGAAAAAGAGATCTATGATCTCTATTGTATGTGAAATTCTCTATTGATAATCAGAATCCTGCGGCGGCCGTGGACGTAGCCCATTCTTGGGTGAACCACGTAAACTCTCGTGTCCCTTATTCTCTGTGATTTCTTCTGTGATTGCTGATTGTGTTTGTGGTAGATAGATCGATTATTATTATTATTATTCTTGCCTTCGTTCTGTCGGTTATTGTTCGTAAGATCCTTTCCGCTAGGAGGAGGGTAACATAAGGCATCAGAGAGACAGTTCGAGGCGTCTCTTTGATCCTCAATTTGGGCCCTCAATCTCAACAACTGGTATTAGAGCCTTCATCCGTTGAAGGGTAGTTTCACGATCTGTTCGTGAACTGTACGAATCGAAATTTTCGATTCGAGTGGGAGCGATGGCCGCAGAAGAAGCAAGATTCAAGATTGAGAAGTTCGACGGACAGAACTTTGCATTCTGGAAGTTGCAGATAACTGATTATCTGTATTCGAAAGATCTATACCTACCGCTGGGCGGCATGAAGAAAAAAGGAGACATGAGCGATGATGATTGGGAAATTCTAGACCGGAAGGCACTAAGTGCGATCCGGCTCTCTCTGACGTCGTCAGTATTGTTCAATGTTGCTGATGAGACGACGACCGAGGGACTCCTAGGGGCTCTGTCAAAGCTCTATGGGAAGCCCTCTGCATCGAATAAAGTATTTCTGATGAAGAAACTCTTTAACCTAAAGCTGAAGGATGGATCCTCTATTGCGTCCTACACAAATGACTTCAAAAATCTCATCACACAGCTGAAGTCGGTGGATGTTACCTTTGGAGATGAACTGCAGGCACTATTGATTTTATCAGGCCTGCCAGAGAAACTAAAATATGGAGATGTGGTGAGCACGATGCTTAGCGAAGAGTCCAGACGTAAGACCTCTGGGCAACATGAGTCATCAGGAAGTGCCCTGAATGTTGAGGGTCGGGGAAGAAGTCAGGAGAAAAGGGGACGCCATAACCATCAGTATCGATCCAAGTCAAGGAAGAGTGGATCGTGGCCGCCACCAAATAGAGGCAGTTTCAAATGCTACAATTGTGGGAAGCCCGGACACATTGCAAGGAACTGCAGGGCTCCTAAACGAGCTCAAAGTGATAGTGGAAACCAAGAGGCAAACCCTGGGGCAAATGTTGTTCAAGCAGACCCTGATGCTGATGCTCTAATTTGTGCCCTTGATGGAAGACCGGAGGCGTGGATTGTTGACTCCGGTGCGTCGTTCCATGCGACGTGGAATGTCGATATGCTAAGTAACTACCGGAAAGGGGACTATGGCAAAGTGTATTTGGGCGATGATGAACCCTGCAAAATCATCGGCATTGGAGATGTGAAGCTCATCCTACCCAATGGGACAGAGCTAAAGTTGGAGAAAGTTAGGCATGTGCCAAGCCTACGACGCAGCTTGATCTCAGTTGGCCAATTATCTGAGTTTGGTCTGAAGACCACCTTTACCAAAGATGCTTGGAAGGTGAGTAGCAATGCATTGGTCATAGCGCATGGGAAGAAAGAAGGGACGTTGTATGTGGCATCTGGCTCCATGCATAGCACAATAGCAGTAGCAACAACAACAGTGAGTCCCGGCACTTGGCACTACAGGTTAGGACATATGAGTATGAAGGGAATGCAGATCATGCACTCAAAGGGGAAGTTGCCAGGATTGAAGACGACAGAGATTGAGTTCTGTGAAGATTGTGTTCTAGGAAAGCAGCACAAGGTCGCCTTCAGGACAGATGGAAGACAGAAGAAGTCTCATAAGCTGGACCTGGTTCACACAGACGTTTGGGGGCCAGCACCTGTTCCATCGATAGGTAACTCTCGTTACTTTGTTACTTTCATCGATGATGCATCTAGAAAACTCTGGTTATACTTTATGAAAAATAAATCGGATGTGTTTCAAGTCTTCAAGAATTGGAAAGCTACTGTAGAACTTGAAACAGGTACTAAGCTGAAATGCCTGAGATCTGACAACGGTGGAGAGTACTGCAGTACAGAGTTTGAGAACTACTGCGCCGAGAATGGTATCAGACGTCAGAAGACCGTTCCCGGCACACCTCAGCAGAACGGTGTGGCTGAGAGAGCCAACCGAACACTCCTAGAGAGAGCTAGGAGTATGAGACTACACTCAGGTTTACCAACACAGTTTTGGGCAGAGGCAGTCAACACTGCGGCTTATCTGATAAACCGCGGACCTTCAGTCGCATTGGACTTCGATATCCCTGAAGAAGCTTGGACAAGAAAAGAAGTTAATCTGTCACACCTGAAGATTTTTGGGTGTGTGGCATATGTGATGACAGATCCATCAGAAAGGTCCAAGCTCGATGCCAAGTCCAGGAAGTGCACTTTCATTGGCTACGGAGGTGATGAGTTTGGGTATCGCTTCTACGATCATGAGAAACTGAAGATCGTGAGAAGCCGTGATGTGGTGTTCAATGAGAATGTGATGTACAAGGACCGAAACAAGGCAGTCTCAGAAAATCAGCCAGGAAGCATTGAGTTCCAACTTCCGGAGAATCGGATCCTACAGCCTAGAAATGAAAATCAGCATGAAGAGGGTACCACAGAGCAACCTCAGTTTGAGCTTCAGGAGGATGAGGAGGTTGTAGAGTCAAAATGTGAGAACCCCGTGACACCACCACCACAGCCAGCCCTGAGAAAGTCGACCAGATCGACCAAAGGAAAAGCACCAGAGAAGTACTCGCCCTCGCTCAATTACCTATTGTTGACAGAAAATGGAGAACCTGAGTCAGTTGAAGAAGCTACACAGGTTGACACACATGTTGAGTGGGAGTCAGCTATGAATGACGAGATGACATCGTTGATAAAGAACCGGACATGGGATCTGGTAAAGCTCCCAATGAAGAAGAGAGCACTGCATAATCGTTGGTTATATAGAATTAAAAATGAGCCTGATGGAAGCAAGAGAAACAAGGCGAGGCTCGTAGTGAAGGGATTTGAGCAGAAGTATGGTATAGATTTTTCTGAGATCTTCTCTCCAGTGGTAAAGCTAAACACCATCAGAACAGTTCTGAGCATAGTTGCAGCTGAGAACCTGCACCTAGAGTAGATGGATGTGAAGACCGCTTTCCTCCACGGTGATCTGGAGGAGGAAATCTACATGCAGCAACCTGAAGGTTATGTGAAGCCAGGACAAGAGCACTTAGTGTGTAAATTGAGAAAGAGTCTATACGGACTGAAGCAAGCCCCCAGACAATGGTATAAAAAGTTCGATGCTTTCATGGAGGAGAATAACTTTGGGAAGTGTCACTCTGATCACTGTTGTTACTTTCAGAAGTTTAATAATTCTTATATTATTTTACTTCTATATGTTGATGATATGTTAATCGCAGGATCGGACATGAGAAGAATTATTGATTTGAAGAAGAAGCTCTCGAGTAGGTTCGAGATGAAGGATCTGGGCGCTGCAAACCAAATATTGGGAATGAAAATTAACCGTGACAGATCGGCAGGGACTTTGAGGCTATCACAGAAAGAGTACGTCGAGAAGATAGTAAAAAGGTTTAACATGGAGAATGCGAAGCCAGTGACTACCCCGTCATCCAGTCATTTCAAGTTATCAAAGATGAAGGCAGCAAGGACCATGAAGGAGAAGGAAGAAATGTCCAAAGTGCCATATGCATCAGCTGTGGGAAGCTTGATGTATGCGATGGTCTGCACTCGACCAGACATCGCACATGCAGTTGGCATGGTAAGCCGGTACATGAGCAACCCTAGCAAGGAGCATTGGAATGCAGTGAAATGGATATTCAGATATTTGGGAGGCACCTCAGGGCATGCTCTAGTTTATGGTAGAGCAGATGTGAAGCTATGTGGATATGTGGATTCAGATCTAGCAGGAGATCTGGACAGCAGGAAGAGTACCACAGGATATGCTTTCACACTAGGCACTGGAGCAGTCAGCTGGATTTCAAGACTACAGAAGGTCGTTGCGTTGTCGACGACAGAAGCAGAGTATGTGGCCATGACAGAAGCATGCAAGGAAATGATGTGGCTGAAAACACTCCTCGAAGAAATTGGAAAGGAGCAGAAAGGTTGTACGTTATACAGTGACAGCCAGAGTGCGATTCACTTGGCTAAGAATTCTGTGTTTCACTCACGAACGAAGCATATTCAGATTCGGTATCACTTCGTTCGTGAAATGCTGGAACAAGAGGAACTGACCTTGGAGAAAATTCACACCAGCATGAATTCTGCAGATATGTTCACGAAGATCGTGCCAGCCGACAAGGTGAGGTTGTGTTCAACCTCAATCGGCCTTCGCAAATGATCAAGGAAGGCTGCCGCCGCAGTGAAGACCGCAAGGATTGAAAACTGAGATCAACGGAAGGGAGAATATACCTCTCTAGGTGGAATCATCTCCAAGTGGGAGATTTTATTGGTCAGTGGAGCTGATTAGAGTCAGCAGCACTGCATAGACCGGGGAGCAACCTGCAGAGGTCTCCCTTATGGTCTGGAGGAGGGGATTTTGTTGGGCGGTCCAGTCCATGATGGAGCCCAACCATCCCCAACCATTTATGGTGAAACCCAACGAAGAACCTAGCCGGAGTGCGGATGATGATCGAGCCATGTTCGGCACTGTTTTCAGATACCATGGAGTCGTTGTTTGGCCCAGTCTTCTACATGGAATCTGTAGAGAGATAGACGACGATTCCAACGCTTTTGAAATCGTCGAATTCCACCAAAAATTGAAGATTCTACGAAGGGCCGAAGTTGCCTCCGGTTCCCATTTTATTGGGACGGTTGCAATGTGAACAGAGCTTGGAGTTCAAGTAGGTACGGTTGGATATTATAATAGTGGGCCATTGGATCTAGGGTCTTAATCCAATGGCCAATATTTCTCTTGTGTGCTTTATTGCATTCTAGGGTCTTGGGAGGCGGCTGTAGCGTGAGAAAAAAAAGGTAGAAGACCTAGAGAGAGTTTGAGAGAAGAAAAAGAGATCTATGATCTCTATTGTATGTGAAATTCTCTATTGATAATCAGAATCCTGCGGCGGCCGTGGACGTAGCCCATTCTTGGATGAACCACGTAAACTCTCGTGTCCCTTATTCTCTGTGATTTCTTCTGTGATTGCTGATTGTGTTTGTGGTAGATAGATCGATTATTATTATTATTATTCTTGCCTTCGTTCTGTCGGTTATTGTTCGTAAGATCCTTTCCGCTAGGAGGAGGGTAACATAAGGCATCAGAGAGACAGTTCGAGGCATCTCTTTGATCCTCAATTTGGGCCCTCAATCTCAACAACTGAAACATTGCCTGTCCTTTAGCTAATATAGCATCTGCTAAAAGGACTTAAGGCTAAGTCTCCCTAATTTCTTCGTGGAAATGATGTTCCACCTATTTAGGGTGCGTTTTTTTTTTGGAAACCCATTTAGTGCGTGTTTGGTTCCAGATTTTGAAGGCCAATTTTTTGACATTGGCATCCATTTCATTTATTACTATGCCAATGTCAGTGTTTGGTTCGCGGTTTTGTCCCGGGGTTTCGCTATCCCCTGGCTCCAACGTCTCATTCCCTTCTTCGCCTGGTTTCGCAAACCCCCTCCCCCTGGGTTTTGCTTCTGATTTTCCGACTTCAGTTTTGGTTTCCGATTTTGTCTCTGGTTTGTTTCTCAAAACTAGGGTTCGACAATTTAGTCCAAACTTTAGGTCTATTGAGTGAAGGTTTAGTCCTTCCCTCTATTTTCGGTTGCTCGAGGTTGCGATCTTATCGAAGCGGGGCTCTGTCGAGGCTGTGATCCCCTTTCTCTCTTTCTGATATTTTCGATCGCCGAAGGTTTGCATCTTCTTATCGTGTATTTCTGTATACGAGTGTTGATCTCGCCAGAGGTTGTGATCCCCTTTCTCTATCTGAGTTTTTTGATTGCCAGCAATTTGCATTTTCTGGCTATGTATTTCGTTGGCGTTGTTGATCTCACCGTGCGGCATTGATATGTGGTATGTGTGGGTTTCGATCAGCGGCATTGATCTCGTCGGCATCATTGATCTTGGTGGCGACATGATCTCGATGTGCTTTTCTTTTTCTATGGATATGTGGGATGCAATCTACGACATGGATTTCATCAGTGTCATTGATTTCACCGTGCGGCGTTGATCTTGCTATGCCTTTTCTTTTTCTGTGGTATATGTGGGCTGTGATCTACAACATTGATCTCGTCGGTTTCGTTGATCTCATTGTGTAACACTGATTTCGACGTGTAGCGTTGATCTCGATGTACTTTTTTTTTGTGGGATATGTGGGCTGCGATCTGCTCGTTGATCTCGGATGCAGCATTGATCTCACTGTGCATTTCTTTGTTTGTAGTATATGTGGGCTGCAATCAACGATGAAATTGAACCTCTACTCAAATCCATAATGAAATTTCATATATCGTGGCTAGGTGTTCGCATTGTGGTTGCAATTTGTTCATTTTGTTGAATTTCCAACTCAAATCGATGATGAAATTTGAATTATGATTGCTTATCATAGCGATTAGCATATGACTCAAGGTTCATGGCCAGATGGTTGCATTTCGGTTGCTATTGTTGTTTTTATTAAATTTCCAACTCATATCTATGATGAAAATTGTATATGTATATTGCTTATATATGTTATTTGCAATCCATTGTGATGTGGCCTTACGATTGCAGATGCTCATATACCTAGGGTTTGAAAATCCCAAGTTTAGGATCTATGATTCTATTATTTGTGTTGCATTATCATATTTGAGTTGGAAATTTATACTGAAATTGATACATTTTGATTTTTGAGTTGGAAATCCATAATGAAATTTATGCATTCTTAGATTTGAGATGGAAATGCATAAGTATGGTTGGCTTGCTTTAAATTGTTGAGAAAGATGAAGATGATTTGTTTAGATGAAATTGAACGTTCGATTGAGGACATGAGGGTTATCACTAGTGTCCTTATTATATTCTATGTCGTCCTTGTTATCCTACTGCAACATAAGCTTAAAAGATGTGGAAGGGTTAATGTTGATGATAAAGCTGAACTAGATGGAGAGTTTGGTCTATAGAAGTGATACACTTTGCATAGAGAACATCAGAATGGATAGACATACATTTACGATACTTTGTTCAATGTTGAAGACATATGGTCATTTGGAAGACACAAGGATTGATGTCCATATCGAGGAGATGATTGCTATGTTTTGGCACATAATGGCACATATTGCACATCATGTCAAAAATCGAATCATTAAAAATCGATTCTTGCATTCAGAAGACTTTCAATAGACATTTTAACGTATTGTTGGAGGGCATCATCTAACTCCAATGACATTTGCTGAGATCACCTGAAACAGTGTCAGAAGACTTAGCTGATAATAGGTGGAAGTGGTTTAAGGTAACTCAAACACTTTGTGAATTAGATAATTATATATTAATGTTAATATCTTATTGTGCAATCTTAAATATAATTGTCTAGGTGCGTTTGATGGATCATACATTAGACTCAATGTACCCAAGGAAGATAAACTTAGGTATTGGACGCGAAAGAATGAGATTGCTTCAAATGTCCAGGAAGTTTGTTCCCAAGACATGCAATTTATTTATGTCCTCCATAGTTGGGAGTGATCAGCATAGGATTCACGAGTACTTCATCATGCTCTTAGTCAGAGGAATGGATTAAAGGTTCTTTTAGGTAACGTTTTATATAAAAATTTCAGTAGTTGTTTATTAGGGTTCCTCTATTTATATGTTTTTCATTGTATGTCGGTTTTTATTATCTGGTAGATCCTGGATATCCTACTAGCGAAGATTTTCTAGCATCGTTTAAAAGAAAACGATACCACCTTAATGATTGGAGAGATGGTCATCGGCTTACCACTCCAGAAGAACTCTTCAATATAAACATTCATCGACGAAAATTGTTATTGAGAGGTGTTTTGGACTTTTGAAGATTTGTTGGTCAAATTCTAAGGAGTCCTTCCTTTTATCCAGTGAAAACACAATGTTATATTATAATGACATGTTATCTTATTCATAACTTAATAAGACAATAAATATTTATCAACCCAGTAGAGGTCGAATACGATAGGAATCCACCCCTCTACGCTCAACTAGACGGCCCATCGATTTAGTTTGTGGAGAGTTCTAAGGAGGTCCTGCATTGGAGGGCAAACTTAGCATTAGAAATGTGGAATTGTGGCAAGCAAGTAGGCATGGTCATCAGTACCATAGTATGTTAAATATGGAACTTTTTTTATTGTATTTGATGATTGTACTTTGGTTTTATTGTATTTTAAAGACGACACTTTGTTCTTAAATTATATTATCTCATTGTTAAGGTACTATTGTTTTATTGAATTAGCACTTCATATTTATACTCTCTTATCTCTTTGTTATGCATGTTAAAGATGTCTTCTGGAGATATTGAAGGGTTGTCCTCCTGACGTTTAATGGGAAAAGCTCCTAAGTAGATATGGAGCGCAAAGGACGATCATGTTCTCATTTATTGTCTAATGGATATTTGTGCTACTTATTGGAAGGTTGATAACGGTTTTAGAGCAAGATATCTGGCCGAACTAGAGAAAATTGATGAATGTTAAGATGCTCAACTTTAGCACTAGGGTTGTCCCCATATAGAATCTCGGGTAAAGATTTTGAAGAAGCAATGCCTTGCCATCTATTAGATGATGGTGAAATCATTAGGGTTCTTTAGGGATGAGCAGAACAATATGATAGTTTATGACAAATCCATCTTCGATGAGTGGCCTAGGGTACATATATACCTCCACTCCTAGTACGCCACTGTCGGGTCTTGATCTTTCCGTCGATTATAGCTCTTGAGGTGTTGCCCTCTCTTTATAGCGGTGGGTTGCTTCGCCTCCAAGTAACCCTTGCTTGTGCACCAAGTAACCATAACATGCCGAATACGTGTTGGGCCGAACTCATGAGCTACCAAACCCAACAAAAATCTAAGGCCCAATCTAGGATCATGAGAAACTTTTTTATGCCAACCTTTAGGAACATAGATCTAAAGCAATCTATTCTAACAATAGATAAACAATAATATATTATTTAAAAGTTTGGAACGCTTTGTTAATGGATTGGACTGGTCAAATCCATATCCGATTTGTTAAGTAAACGGGCTACCGGAGTCGGACCGTTATCAAATCATCATATTAAAAATAGAGGGATTATGTGAAAAGATCTTTTTAGGAAATGGATTTTAGATAAAGGATAGAAAACATTCGGGTATTGCATCAGGTCCCTCCCTGAAATAGCAGAGTACAGATAGTCCCGCTAGCCATTAGGTTTGATTTTTTAAATAGTTCAGAAGACAAAAAAAAAAAAACTACACTATCCCTACACGTGCCTATATAGTAAAAGTATGTAGAATTTGGATTTACAAACACAAAACATTGTAAAAATTGATACTTTTTTTGGGTACTGGTACTCTTGCGACAGTGAAATCATTATAGCAAAAAAAAAGACTGAATTTTTCAACAAAAGAAAATGTTAAAGTGATTTCACTATAGAGAAAGAGTAACATTCTGCCCCGTAAAGAGTCCCAATCTGCTGTACAAAGAGTAGCAATCTTCGGTACAAAGAGTAACATTTGCTACAGTGATTTTCATCATAGAAAAAAAATATCCAGCGATAGTCCTTTTTTTTTTTGTTACAGTGATTTCACTGTAGCAATAGTAATAATCTGATGCAATGAGTATCTATTGATACAATACTTTTGTGTCCATGCATCCAGATTCTATAGAGTTTCACTGTTTGGGTCACGTGTGGGGGTAAAATATGTACAATGTTCTATCCAGATTCTATACACAAAACTATAATCACGTGAAGGGGCAAAACATGAACAATAAAAACATTTGCTGTGGAGGGACCTCGTCCAAAACTGAAATATGGTATGTTATTTACCTAATACAGAACATGATGCAAGGACCTTAATCACATTACCCCTAAAAAACATATATCTATATCCGACTTAACGGGTCGGATTCGGAGAAATGTTTGGGTAGGGCATGGGCATTGAAACTCTACCCAATTAACTTTCGAGTATGGGTATGAATACCTCAATACCCATATCCGAAACCCAATTGCCCCTCTAACTTGTGACCCAACCCTGACCTGAAAAATCTGGTATGGGTATGGGTACAAATGTACGTACTTTCAGGTATAGGTTTGGGTATGGGTTGTACAAGATTTTTACAAGGCTTGGGTATGGTTTGTGTATGGGTTGTACTAGGTTTGGGTAGGGAATGGGTATAGAACCTCTACCTGGTAGGGTACGTATGGGTATAGGAGCTCTACCATATTAACTTTTAGGTATGGGTATGGGTACATTAATACTTTTTTCAAGGCTTGGGTAAGATATGCATATAGGAACTCTACCGATTAACTGTTAAGTAGAGGTATGGGTACCTCAATACCCATATCTGACACCTGAAACCCGATTGTCTCTCTAACTTGTGTAGATAATACAATTTGACATATATATAGTGTACATATACCCCATATTTGGATCCTATGTCATTAAAACAAAAGCAAGGAAGGAAATATTGCATTCTTGCACTTCCCATTGTCGTCCTATAAAAATTATCAATATACCCTTATGCCCCTATCATTATTTCAAGTGTCCATACTCTATACTAAAATTATTATTTCAAGTGTCCATACTCTATACTAAAGTCATTATTTCAAGTGTCCATACTTTATACTCATTCTTCGGCTTACTCTACATAACAATCTTACGATATGCTTACCTTGGACACGTCTTCATCCCATCCCCTAGATAACTCATGGCTGTGCCTTTGGCGGATTCCATCTGGGACTCGACTGTGGGTTTTCGTTTGAAAATTATTACATGGTCGGCTCCCTACTTGTAGTAACCTCCACCGTATCGGTTTGCTCCACTCCCCTTCCTACCCTCGTTGTTTGGACCATCTTGAATCAATCGACTATGCCATCTTTGAGTGCCCCCCTACTGTGCAAACTTGGTCAGTGATTAGCCATTGCTTCCACCTCTCTTCTACCCCTCACATGCTCTTGGAGTTTGGTGCTATCCTACGACATCCTTCGAACTCCCGCGATGGGGATAGCAATACTACTCTCACTATCATTACCTCGACTGCGTGGTACATTGGGAAAAGCATAAATAAAACAGTTTTTGAGCACTATAATGACCTCCCGGATCGGACAGTCAAGTTTGTTCGGTGTGCCTTTCATCTTTGCAGTTCTGCACGTCCCTTATTGCTCCTCGGGTGGTGACCCCTCGTGCTACAGAGCTATCTTCGGTTGGCATCAAATGGTACCCGCCAGATCCCAGTAAGCTGAAACTTAATTTCGATGGATCCTATGTCTCACCATTGCAACTGGCTGGTGCCGGTTATGTTGTTCGTTCTTTGACGGGGGTGGTCTTAGTAGCTGGGGTTGTGACCTTCTTCTCCTCGTCAGCATATCTCACCGAGGTCCGTGCTCTTTGGGAGGGGATTTTGACCCTCGCGCGCCACTGGCCATTTCACCCGGATATGGATTGAGGGAGACTGCCAATCTGTCATCTCTCAACTACAGTCTGCTCACTCTCTACACCTAGTGCTTTCGAATTATCTGTGGCTTCTCAGACTAACGACATGATTTCGCTCTTCTCATATTTATCGTGAAGGTAACTCGCCGGCTGATTGGATGGCCCGATATGGTGCTCGTTCGAGGACCACCACGCTTTGATTGCAAGATTTCAACGAATTTTTGTGACCTCATCCGAACTGATAATAGTGCATGTCTTCAAAGTTGGGTTCTAGGCTGATCTTATTGATATGTCTGTAATTGTAGCATAACTAGAGTTACCAAAAAATATATATATATTAATTTTAATTCGTGTTTGTGTAAAAGGGTCCGTAGATAAACAACTGTTGCACATGCAACGCAAGTGCCCAATGCACTAGTTCAATCCAAATTGGTGGCAAAGGAGTTAGGTGCATGCAATGCATGTACGGATTTCATGGGATAGATAACAGTTTTATTATGATAAAAGGAGATAGTTCATGCATGGCATGTACGGATTCCATAGGCAAATTTGGTAATTCACGCATGCACGACCTTCTCAGGCTTTCTCTATAAATTTAGGGATTGGCAGCAAAGGAGCAAGCATCAAGAAACGAAAGAAGCAGAAAGAAGAAAAGAAAAAGAAAAATGAAGGCAATTCTCTCTCTCTCTCACTCCTCTTCCTCTTCCAAACCTTTTGGTTTTCGTCGGCCTCCCTCGAGGATGTTGGAAATAAATTGCTTACTAAACAAATATTTCAAATCTTAATTTATTTTAATTAGATGTGAGATGGATGACAAATTTATATTCTAAATATTGCCAAATAAAAAAGATGAAAATATGAGACTAAAATTGCGAATGAATCCTAGCTAGTGAAGGATCCAATATGAAACTTTTGTAGCGGAGTATGAATATGATAAAACTATACATAAGTAAATAATACTATTAACATTCTAGTAATTTAGGATGAAGAAGAGTTAAGAGGATGGCCTGGGGTCGAAGCACGCCTTGGCGCTGTCCTAGAAATCCAATTGCCCCCCACGTGCGGGTCTCGTGGCAAGGAAGACTAGAGATACGACGAACCCCCCGGATGACCACCTTTCCTTCTCGTTGGCACGCCTCGGAGAAGGCACACGAACACCGCACTATCGCCTTCAGGAGCCCAGCAAAAAAACTTAAAGAAAATTGGAATGGGGGATTTTTGGAGCAGAGTTTCAAGAGCAAAAGATGATCAAAAGTATGTCCCTTAGCCATGGATTTTGGGCCCATTTTATAGCCCACCAAGGGGTGTAATGGCTGCCCATTATTTTGGTCTTTAAAATCCAAGCCATAATGGGTTTGAATGTGACCATTTATAGCCGTTGCACAAAGGTTTGAATGTGTGCAACGGCTATACCGTTACAAAATGTTTTTAAAACACAATAAAGACTAAAAAATAAAAATAAAAAAATTAACAATCCCCCACATGTTTTAAAAACATTGAATATTTAAAAGTCTTTAAAAAATTTAAAATAAGAGAATTTGCTGGTCTCCTTATACTATGAGTTCGGTAAAGGTACCTCTCGGTTTGAACCTTTACTTAGTGAAAATTGTTTTGGTCTGTGGCACCTTTAGTAGACTTTGTCTTTGAACTTAGGACCATGATTCAGACTTTAACAAGTGTCACACACAGTATGGCTATGCTGATGTTCTAAACGGGTAGCGCTATTAACGGTCTTGCGCAGGTATCTTATGTGTATATTCGAGATCAGCCCTAATCTCATAGTCGCGGCCTCACGACCACACATATCGATGATTCCTCAAAGAGTACGAGCAAGGAGGCACTCTGTCTCAAGGATCTCGGAATCATTTAAGAGTTTTGAACTCATCCTACCCTTGCTTTTATGAGCACTGACGCCATAGGGATGGGAGTAGGTAAAACCAGTGCTCCTCATAGTCACCAATACGGCTTGTTTCTACCCATTGAACCTCTGTGAGGTTGGGTTGCCACCGTGGTGATCTTTCTTATGGGCTTAATCCCATCCCCCTCGACGCTTCTAGAACCACTGTTCTAGACACCCCCTTTGTGAGCTGATCAGCAATATTCTTCTCAGACTTCACAAAATTTAGGGTAATTATTTGGTATTTTAGTTTATACCTTAAAGATTTATGTCGCACTTTTAAGTGTCGATTCATTTTTACATTTGCATTTTCTTGTTTGCATTTATCAATTGCTGACTTACAATCACAATGAATAGATATAGCTGGTATAGGTCTCTCTCCTATGGGTATATCAGCTATAAGGTCTCTTAACCACTCGGCTTCTATACTCGTGGTATCTAGGGCTATCATTTCAGATTCCATTGTGCTCCTAGCCATTACTGTCTGCTTGGTGGACTTCCAAGAGACAGCTGCACCTCCTAATAGGAAGACAAAACCGGTTGTAGATTTTACATCCAGGTTGTCACTGATCCAATTAGCATCAGTATAGCCTTCTAAGACCACTGGATAACCACTAAATTTAAGGCCATAGGTTAGTGTGCCCTTAAGATATTTCATTACTCTTTCTAGGGCATTCCAATGGCTTTTATCTGGATTGTGTGTGTATCTACTTAGATGACTTACTGTATAAGCTATATCGGGTCTAGTATAGTTAGCTAAATATCCTAACGATCCAATTATTTGTGCATATTCCTTTTGTAACGCAGGTAAACCTGTGTTTTTCTTAAGGTGGATATTAGGATCATAAGGGGTGGATACTGAAGTACAATCAAAGTAAAAATATTTCCTAAGGATCTTCTCAGTATAGTGAGATTGAGTTAGTGTGATACTATCATCATTTCTAATGATTTTTGTGTTTAGTATCACATCTGCTTGACCTAAATCCTTCATATCAAAATTTTGGGACAGGAAATGTTTTACTTCATTTACTGCTTGAATATTAGATCCAAAGATCAGGATATCATCCACATACAAACAGAGAATGATGATGCCATTATTACTAACCTTATGGTATACATATTCATCGGTTTTGTTTATTTCAAAACCGTCGGATGTGATGACTTCATCAACCTTCCTATGCCATTGTTTGGGTGCTTGTTTTAGGCTATATAGAGATCTAATCAATTTACACACCTTAGATTCTTGACCTGAAACTATAAACCCCTCAGGTTGATCCATATAGATTTCCTCGTCTAAGTCTCCATTTAAGAAGGCGGTTTTTACATCCATTTGGTGAATTACCAACTTATTTATGGATGCTAATGCAATAAGGACTCTAATGGTAGTGATCCTAGCTACAGGAGCATACACATCAAAGTAGTCTATTCCAGGTTTTTGGGTAAATCCTTTGGCTACTAACCTAGCCTTGAATTTCTCTACCGATCCATCGGGTCTAAGTTTCTTCTTAAAGATCCACTTACATCCAATGGTTTTACAACCTGGAGGTAGGTTTACTAATTCCCAAGTTTGATTTTGGACAATGGATTGCATCTCGTTATTTATAGCTTCTTTCCAGAAAGGAGAATCGAATGACTTCATTGCATCTGCGTAGTTGATTGGTGTATCTTCTACTAGAAGAGCATAGAATTCATCGAAGATCTTTTCTGTCCTGGCTCTAGAGCTTCTCCTAGGTTCAACGGGAATGCTATCCTCAATTGGTCTTTTGTTTCTAGAGCACGATGCTATGTCAGTGTCGTTCGATCTAGGTTTTGTTCCAATTCTAGTCCTAAAAGAAAAGATGTCTTCAAAATAGGTAGCATCTCTAGCTTCCATTATTGTATTATTAGTAATTTCACTAATCTGAGAATTAAAAACTAAAAATCGGTTAGCATTGCTATCTGATGCATAGCCTATGAAAATGGCATCTATGGTTTTTGGACCGATCTTTTTCTTTTTATTTTCAGGGATCTTGACTTTCGCCAAACACCCCCACACTTTAAGATAATCCAAAGTGGGTTTTCTATTCTTCCACATTTCATAAGGGGTGAGGTTATTCTTTTTAGAGGGAATTCTGTTAAGTATGAAACAGGCTGTTACTAGTGCTTCTCCCCATAAGTTTTTAGGTGCTCCTGAGCTAATTAGCATGGCATTAACCATATCCATAAGGGTTCTATTCTTACGTTCAGCTACTCCGTTGGATTGGGGGGTATAGGGAGCTGTGACTTCATGAATTATACCGTGTTCTTCACAGAACTCGGTTAACTCATGAGAGGTATACTCTCCACCTCGATCAGATCTAAATATTTTTAAGGTCTTATCTCTTTGGTTTTCAGCCTCAGCTTTATAGACCTTAAATTTACTTAGTACCTCATCTTTGGTTTTTATGAGATATAGGTAACAGTATTTTGATAGGTCATCTATGAATGTGACGAAATATCTGTTACCTCCTCTAGTAGTCCTTCCTGAGTCGCATACATCACTATGAACTAATTCGAGGATTTCAGAGTCTCTATCGATTGTTCTAAAGGGTTTCTTAGCTTGTTTTGCTTCTATACAGGTTTCACACTTATCGAGGTTTTGGATATCTGCTTTAGGTATTAGATTTAGGTTCATCAGTCTCTTGATTGAGTTGTAATTCACATGACCTAGTCTAGCATGCCAGATAGGTGGATATTCAACATTTAGTACAGAAAGACTTTTATTATTTTCGAAAGGAATACAAACATTTAGCTTAAATAAGCCATCACTCATAAATCCTTTCCCAATAAAAGACACTCCTTTTGTGATTACAACTTTATTCGATTCAAACACGAGTTTATAACCGTGTTGAACTAGAAGAGAACCGCTAACAAGGTTACGTCTAATCTCTGGAACGTGATGAACTCCGTGTAGGGTTATGATCTTGTTCGATGTAAGCTTTAAGTTGACTTGACCCGTTCCCAATACTCGAGCTTCGGCATTATTTCCCATGGTCACAGCTCCTCCACCTGAGACCTGATAAGTGGAGAACCAAGAGCGATCAGAACATACATGGATGTTAGCTCCGGTATCAATCCACCAGTCAAGTGCTTGCAAAGTCAAGTTTACTTCTGGAATAGAGGCAACTGACCTGAAAGCATTCTCAGATGAGGTGACCATATTTACTTGGGAAGGAGGTTGTGGTCCGTTCTTCCTAGGTTGAGAAGGTCCAGTCTTCTTGTAGAAGCAGTCCGATGCCATATGGTTGGTTCGACCACATACGTAGCAGTAGCGTACTCCTTCTGCTGGCTTCTTCTGGAATTTGGGGTTTTTGGTGAAAGGCTTCTTGTGGAATGGTTTATTTGGTTTGGGATAAAAGGACTTGGCTTTCTTATGGTGTTTTGGTTTTGATTCTATATTGTTTACCTTGGGTTTGGACTCGGAAAGAGATTTTTCTCTAAGTCTATGTTGTTCTTCTATCCTAATGGAATTGAAGACTTGGGTTAGAGATAGTTCTCCTTGGGAATGATTTAGTTTTCTAGCAAAGTCAGACCAGGATGATGGAAGTTTATCTATCAAGCAAGCTATCTGGAAGTTTTTATCTAGGGTTGATCCGTTATCCTTGAGATAATGGACTAGATTCTCAAACTCGTGAATTTGTTCATTCATCGGTTTAGAATCATTCATTTTAAACTTGTTGAAATCAGCTGCTTTGTAGCGTTTGATCCCAGCATCATCTAGGCCGTACTTAGAATTTAGGGTATCCCAAAGTTCTTTGGCATCTTTTGAGGTATAGTAGATGTCATATAACCTATCGGAAAGGGATCCTAGGATACGGTGGCGACAAATATATTTTATTTCCTCAGGAGTCCTAGATGTGGAAGTAGAATCAGAGCCATCTGGGTTGGATGATCCACTACTGGTTTGGGCATGTTTGTCTATAGGGTTGGACTCATTTCCTGATTCGGTGGTGCTATCACTTATTGCAGACATAAGTCCAAGCAAGGACAACCAGAATCTCATCTGGTTTTGCCAACGCTTGAAATTAGCCCTATCGAATTTCTCAGGCTTCGCACTAAGATACTCAGTTCTAGGGGAAGTCATTTTTAGGGTAAGGGAGTTAAGCCTGGAATGAAACAAATTTTATGTCAGAATAATATTGTGCACTATTTTCTATGTGAACCAAATTTATCTTCTTTTGTATAATAGTTGACCTGAGTATCGCTAGATTTGACTTTGGAAGTCCAAATGAGTTCTCCAAAGTATGACAGCCAGATCAGCTCCAGATGGGTGGTGGAGCACTTGGCTCGCTTAAATACCAGTCCGTCTTAGGCACGTATGCCTTTTTGACAAGCTTTTCTAGACACCGTCTAACTAAGGATGATTCACCGGAATTCTTTAAGTCACTTCTTCGTGAGAGACCCAAGTATAAATAAAAGAAAATAATTAAAAGTTTTTTTTTTTTTTAATTTAATTATCAAAATCTCTAGATTATAGGGATAACAGACTAGTCACACATACACGAATGTATATGCCGAGCTCTCCCTACTAGAGTCTTGATTTTGTTTAGATTATGTGTTTGATTATTATTGTTTTTTTTTTAATTGTAAAATATTAAATTTTAATTATGTGTAGTAAAACAATTTTTCACTTACACTAATGTCGTATTATTTATATTATACTAATGATCAAGCAATTTCTAGTTAATCAAGATACTAACAATACAATTTTAACAAACTATAATATTATATTGTTAGCAAGATCTAATGCTAAGCAAATATTAACAATGATGCTTTAGATTAGATCAAAGGTTAATACTAAAGCATTAAACTAAATATTGGTATGCCAATAATTAAGTATTTACAAGATATAGAGATTTGTAAAAAATAAATTTAATTATTTTGAAATCTAAAAAATATTTCAAGCCAACAAATTAACAACACAATTGGATTTCTAGATTGTTGGAAATAAATTGCTTGCTAAACAAATATTTCAAATCTTAATTTATTTTAATTAGATGTGAGATGGATGACAAATTTATATTCTAAATATTGCCAAATAAAAAAGATGAAAATATGAGACTAAAATTGCGAATGAATCCTAGCTAGTGAAGGATCCAATATGAAACTTTTGTAGCGGAGTATGAATATGATAAAACTATACATAAGTAAATAATACTATTAACATTCTAGTAATTTAGGATGAAGAAGAGTTAAGAGGATGGCCTGGGGTCGAAGCACGCCTTGGCGCTGTCCTAGAAATCCAATTGCCCCCCACGTGCGGGTCTCGTGGCAAGGAAGACTAGAGATACGACGAACCCCCCGGATGACCACCTTTCCTTCTCGTTGGCACGCCTCGGAGAAGGCACACGAACACCGCACTATCGCCTTCAGGAGCCCAGCAAAAAAACTTAAAGAAAATTGGAATGGGGGATTTTTGGAGTAGAGTTTCAAGAGCAAAAGATGATCAAAAGTATGTCCCTTAGCCATGGATTTTGGGCCCATTTTAAAGCCCACCAAGGGGTGTAATGGCTGCCCATTATTTTGGTCTTTAAAATCCAAGCCATAATGGGTTTGAATGTGACCGTTTATAGCCGTTGCACAAAGGTTTGAATGTGTGCAACGGCTATACCGTTACAAAATGTTTTTAAAACACAATAAAGACTAAAAAATAAAAATAAAAAAATTAACAGAGGAGGCATGCAAGAAGGCATCGGCCCAATCCAGAGTCGACGACTTCGACTTCTGCATGACGTCCCTCCAGGTCGACCCCCAGAGCAGCACCGCCTCCGGCAAGGACCTCGCCTTGATCGCCGGAAAGCTCACCAAGGCCAACTTCACGAGCACAAAGACGAAGATTGATGAGCTTCTAAAGACGGCGGTAGGCGGGGCCAAGGAGGCCCTGACTGATTGCTCCTCCTTGTTCCGCGACGGAGCGGATGATATCCAATCCGCCATCGACTCCATCAACTCCGGTGGTCTTTCCGATGCTAAAAAAAAGATCGATGCAGCATCGATGAATGTTGAAGCATGCGGGGAAGGTTTCCTCAGCCGCCGTGCACTGCCACCGCCGCTTGGTAAGGAGAGTACCGATGCTTCTGGGCTGGCACATCTCTTTTCTGTTTTTACGGGATTTCTTGGATAGTTCAAGCCAGTTACTGGCTGTCATTGTAGGGGCCGGCCTACGCTTTCTGATGCGGTCGATGGGATGACTATGTAAGGCATGAAAAATAAAATGATAATGTAATTGTTTTGAAGTTTCTAACTTCAAATCAGTTTAATTTGGAATAAAAAGATTGATCACTGAATTAATGTTAAGTATTTTTGCACAAAAGAAAAAAAATAAAAAAAGCTAAGTATTGACGGTGGAGATTTACCACCACCAAATTATAGTTGGGATTTTGTTTTTTCCTTTTTTTCTTTTATTCGAAGGAAAGCTTTGTACACTGCAGAGATGGGTGTGGGTGCATCATTATGATGTCATAACTATGCAACATGATTTGTGCAGGGCACCCATTAGATGGTGCCCACCGCGCGAGGATGCAGTCTATGCATAGACAGCATGTATCCATAGCATGGCAGAGCTCCTTTGTAATGCAAGGGAATAAGAGTCGATGCTAATTTGTTTGAAATTTTGGACTTCAAATCAATTTAATATGTTTGTAGTTTTGAACTATTATATACTAGTTCATGCCTGTGCCTGTCGGCACTGCAGCGGGCCGCCTTCGGCGGCAACACACCTGTCGGCACAGCAGCAGACCACCTTCGGCGCCAAGACACCCACCTGGCATCACCACCCACACCGTCATGTTCAGTGGCGCCCACATTCGGCGAGGGCCCCCACATTGAGCTGTTGCGCACATATTTAATTGTGGCACCCACACTGTCGATGAAGGAGCTACAAGCATCATGGCCACGTGGGCATCACATAGTCAGCCACATGTGATTGTCGCAGGGGCCACGCTCCACCAGCATCAATTTAGGTGTGACTTCGAGCTGGACAAAACCAAGAGATCAGCATTCTTTTCACCACAAAGAAACTATTTCCGAATGCATGCATTCTCTTTCTATATCTTTCATTCTCTCTCTCGGAATCCAGCTGGTGCCCGACTCCCCCATCGTGATGTTTGATCGCGAGCCCTCCTATCCGGAACCCAATCCCAGCCATTCCTCGCATCAGACGTGCTTGTCTGCAATGTAGCGGGCCGCCTTTGGCGGCAATACACCCTCCGATTGGCACGAAGCACCCCCCCCCCCTCCACCCCTGAACTCAAATCTTCTACCCCATTTCTCTGCCCGATCGTCTGCCCACCATGTCACAGTCGTCTGTTGCACCATACCCGACCCGTGCATCGCACTCAGCCTGAACCGACAGGCAAATAAACAGATGTGATTAGCCTCCCGATATATGCTATAGGTTGTACCTAATCATATATGATCATCCCTTTGCCTACCGAATGGGATGAGTGTGAGACGACTATGACTTCAGGGGCAGACGATGGGGCAGAGAAATGTAGCAGAAGATTTGGATTCCAACATCGACTATGCCGTCCATTCTTTTAGCCGTCCAAGAACCCATCACAACAGCCATCTCTAGATCCCGATCTTTTCTCCTCTTACACCCAGCCGTTCGATCCAATCCCCATGCAGCACCCGAAACTCCATGCACGTATGCATAATTGCAGCCATCCATATTTCTTTCTCTCGCTAAATCTTATCCCTCCACCGAACTTCTTTCTCTTAATCTTCCATCTTTTCTCTTTCCTATTCCAATTAATCCCATGCAACCATTACAGTCATCCCTTGCCTCATCCGACAATCCAAGCATGCATGCGTGCACACTCCAACCCCAACCATGCACATACCCTGCCAACTCCCTCTCTCTAAAATAAATCACTTTTATTATCCTATTTAAAAGCTCATCACACCAAACCCATTAAAGCCATGCAAAGCCATCCCATTTAAAATCTCTCTAATATCTTTCCATATCTCTCCATCCCAACAATTATTTCCATGCAAACCCATCACCTCTCATGGAGATTTCCCATTCATTGTGGTCCCCCTCTTAATATCTGTCTATTTAAACCAAATCAATTAAATACCCAAGAGCTGATCACCCCATTCATGCAGATCGGGG